>CM056051.1:244404351-244723755 GCA_029574335.1 Rana kukunoris
TTTAATCTGTTTTTTTTTATGTGAAATGGGGCTTCCTTATGTAGCACTCTCTAAGTTGCTAGATTGTACAGATATATTTTTTGGTTAGGTTAGAAAAATGTAAGCAGGCTTGGTAGGCAGCCAAGCCTGTGTGTTTTGTTCTGGGTTGGGAGTGACTCAGGCAGAGCTGGCTGACTTACAGGCAGCATCACTGAGACCTCCCACTTCTTTCCAGAACATTCTGGAATCTTCTGGAAAGAAAGCAGCTGCCTGGTGTATTCTGAGGAGCCCTGACCAATACCCAACCTGGATTGGCAGGGGGCAGGCCTCCTTAAATACCCTGGGTCAGCCCAGCTGAGGAGGAGTTGTTTGGGTCAAAGCTGGAGATAGAGTGCTAGGCTGTTGGGACCAGAAAGGAGGGCCCTAGTCTAGGGGGGGGGCCTTGGGCCTTGGCTCGGAAGCATGGGAGCAAGGAGGGGACAGCAGCAGAGCACTGCCAGGCAAGTCTCCAGAGAGGAACAACAGGTCACAGCCAGGAGGGCTAGTGAGTGACACACAGTCATGAAGGACTGGGAAGGCACGCCTAAGAGGACTGGGAGAGTGCTGTCTGGGATGGGTGCAGAGCCAGTGGAGTGGACTGTGGTGTCCCAAGCAGTGAAGAGAGGCAGCTGCAGCCAGGAGGGCTGGCAGGGCCTTAAGATGTGGAACTGGAATCAGTAGCCATGGGGACAGCTAGCACTAGGACTACCTACATTTTTAATACACCAAAGGGACCCCCAGTCTCCGTCAGCAAAGGCCATTTGTAGGGGCCTGGCTGAGCAAGTGTCAGGCCTGCATTTCAGTGCTAGCCTGTCCTGGAAGTGAGGAAGTGTAACCAAGTGATGTGCTGGAGCTGGAAGTGCAGAGGTATACAGAGACTATTTATCCATCCAAGTTTGTGTCCCTCAATAAAAATAGATTAAGTTGAAGGCTGGTTTTCTGCCTGAGGGTGTATGAGAACTGTGTTACTGGCTGTGAGAGACAGACCACAACACTCAGCAGGGGTACCGCTACTCTTATATTCTTATTTTTATATAGTCAAGCTGTATGGTAGTCTGATTCTAAAGATATGCTTATGCATACTAGACTTCTCCTATTGATTATTGTTTATTTTTCTTTTATACATGTGTATTTTTAGTAGCAAATGTGCTTTATCACCATCTAATTTTTGTTTGATATTTTAAACTTTTCCTCCAGCCCTGATGAATGGTATTGTGTGGTCCCTGACATGTGTTGGTTGTGTTTGTTACCATGCTTTTTGGAATCAGTTGAACAATAGAGACTTTGAACTCTAAAGAATTTTTAATTTGACTCTCTTTGACCTATAACACTCAGATTTCTCAGTTCGGATAAATATCCTATCCTGGGTAAGTCGATGTCTATGTAGTAAGCTGCCAAATACAGGGCAATTGGGCTCAAGCAATGACTTTGTCTACTTGGATAACCTGTGAAACCTTGGATAACTCCATGTCCAGCACCCTTTACCACTACCTCTTTGATTCCTGTGATCTAGGCAGTTCTGCCAGTCAGCATATTCAGATCATTGACCTCCATTGCAGTGGCAGAAAAGCACCAGATTTTGCACTCTTCAGTTTTAGTCAATCAACCCCATTGTGTCATATGTTATGCATTGTGATTAGCAATTGCTGAATCAGGAGAATCCGGTCAATAGTGACTTCCGAATTGTATGATTTCCTGCAGGTACAACAAATATCTTTACATATATTCAGGTGTATAACAAAATCACTTATTCACAAATTAAAATGCTATATACGTTTTTTGGATTTTTTTTTATTAAAATACTCACATCTCTTGCTTTGATCCCTCTGTTTATAGGTACCAAGACAGTGAATGGCCCCAGTGAAGATAGTTGCCAAGAATAAGCATCTATAGGTAAACAGCAAAAGGTTAAATACATGTACAACTTTTATTATTAGAACAAACATTATATAATTATAATTATATAATTTCTTCCATGATATCTGATGTCTAGATCAGGGGTCTCCAAACTGCGGCCCCGAGGGCCAGATGTGGCCCTTTGCTAGCCTTTATGCGGCCCTTGGGGCACTATTCTTCCACCTAATATGAGGCACTATTCCTTCCACTGTCACCAACAAGGGGGCACTATTTCTTCTACTGATATCAATGATGGGATACTATTCCTCCTACTGATAGGGGCCCTACTCCTACTGACCACAAACCCTGAGGCCACATTTATTCTTACTGGTGCTGGGCCCAGGACATTTTCTGTACCCACTGGCCACAATCCGGCCCTTTCTAAAGTCTGAAGGACAATAAAGTGTCCCTTTGTTTGAAAAGTTTGGAGACCTCTGGTCTAGATTATGATGCAAAGTAGCCAGTTTAATGCCTGCCTAGAAGACAGACTCATTTTTGTTTTACAAGTCAGGAGTGCTTTATTATTTATATAACAAACAAAACAATATAGCATAATTATGCCCATAAACAAAGTGCAATGCCATATCCGAGTGACAGTTGAATACAAGGTAACAAGACCCAACCGTACATAGCCATGATGCATATACCCCTTATTTGAACAGAAGTAAAAATGCTACAATAAGATATGAAAACCGACACATGTACATGAGAACCAGAATAATAGCTGGTAAAATATCACTCAATTTGTCTAACAACAATAAAAAAGACAGAGCTAGGCAGTAACGGTCAACTTGAAGTCCAAGAAGACCAAACTTTCTGAAACTTCCTGAAACAACCCCGATGAATATACGTAAGTCTATACAGGAAGATTTTATTTTTTTGCGTAATATAGGAGGTATAAGATTAACAGTTTGGTATGGTAGGGCGATTGCTCATCCTTGTGAATCCCTAGCAGACAGACCCATTTAGGACTCTGCAAGACAAAAAAAAGTCCCTGTTTGGTTCCCCTTTGGTAATTTTTTGCAGTTTTACAAACTGCTATTATATATATTTGTATCTTTGTTTTACTGACAAAGATTCATTAAAGGGTGCTGTTATCATACTTAGTATGAATTCATGCTGGGCTTTTTAATAAGAAAACCCAGCATTGTCTGTATGCTTTTTCAAGTATGTGTGTGTGGGCTGCTATTCATTTTTTTTTTTTATAGTGCATAAAACAATTTTCTGAGCTTCTTTTTGTGGTAAAATAAAAATACTCACATTTCATACTTATCTGATTACAACTAAATATCAGTTACACAGTTACAGTATTTCATCTAAGGATTTGAATAAGCAAACATTGTCATAGTTTCTTCTTTTGAAAGCAGTAGAACATGTTCACTATGAATGAGATGAAACAAAGCGAAAATTCACTTTGCAAAAAATACCGAAAGAAGTACAGAGGAAATTGAAAAAAAAACAAAAAAACATGATTTTTGCTTTCATATGAATGGACAGTTGAAGTCAGCACAATTTTAGATCATTCACTTAGCTAAGTTAAGTTTTCTCGTAGTTTAGTGAATTCAGGTGAAGTTTCACTGATTTCAATTATCCAATCATTTGTGGGCAAAAATATTGTTTTGGTATCGTTCCTTGCATGGGATTTTAGATATTCTTTGAAAAGTAAATTTCACCTCTTTGAAACGAAACATACTTTACTCTTTCAGTAGATCAAAGTCATTGTATTATAGTAACGCTAAACAATTCTTCTGTTCAAGTATGTCTTCTTAACTAAAAAAAAGCATCTTCTGTTGCTCTCAGTCTCCTCCAAATCTCCATTTTTTTTTATTTTTTTTTGTTGTGATCCGACTGCCAGTTAGAGGGTGACTATATTTGTTTTCCATGGTCCCACAGTATGTAGGAACGTGGTCACCCGCTCTTGCTTGCTCCTGAGATATTTTAGAGACTATGGGAGTATGCAACTAATGTGCACGGTTCAGGAGCTCACAGAGTCAGAAAAAACATAGTAAGAAATGATTTAATGAGAATAGGCCATAAAGTAGCACATATGGATGGATCATTTTTGGAGGCTTTTTTTTTTTAAATGCGAGAAATGCAATTGGGCGCTTCAACAAAATCTTGTACAAAAGTATGGGTGATTGGAAGGAAAGCACTAAAAACAATTGATACAACCTGTAGGGTTGATTTACTAAAACTGGAGTGGAAAATCTGGTGCAGCTGTGCATGGTAACCAATCAGCTTCTAACTTCAGCTTGTGCAATTAAGCTTTGACAAAAAACCTGGAAGCTGATTGGTTTCTATGCAGAGCTGCACCAGATTTTGCACTCTCTCACAGGTCAATCACTGCAGCAAGGGCTGTTTCGCAGCACAATATCTGTGCTTTGGGTTTGTTTTTTTTTGTATATGTTTACAATCATTTTCGATGCATGTTCAATGCATTTCAGTGTATTTTTTTCCTATTTTTTTTATTTTATTTTGACACACTTGGGAAAAATCCCAAGACAACATGCATTCAGGTGCATTTTCATGGGCTCTAAAGCGTTTACATGCGTTTTGATGCAGTCCTATATGTGACAGGAAGTCAGGTAAATCTGTGGGTGTTGTCACAGACGGGAGATACATTTCTGCCTTGTTTAGACAATGCACCAATTGCTATCAGGTTTAAGGACCTTGGATAGTTTCAGCTGTTCAGAATGAGGCAATTAAGGCCTCTACAAGTTATGCAGAGGATCACTACTGATTGCTGCATCCTGAGGCTTTTTGAGTTAAGGAGGGCAGTGAGCTGAGAAAGACTCCTGAAGAGGTGAGGTGGTTGTTAATTTTTCTGTGTGAAAAAAAATCAAAGAGACTATTGTTTTTCTGCTGAGTGACTAGCAGTGTCTGCCCAGCAGTAGGCTGTGCCAGACTCCATAGGTAGGTTCCTGTGTTCTGAAGGTAGACGCCCCAAGCGGCAAGGGTTTATTTTATGTTTTGTTTATGCTGTTTTGATGCTGGCACTTGTATCCAACAATATGGAAGAATAAACCATATCCTTTGTTTTTAACCACCCTCAACTGCCTCTCAGTATAGTTCAGCGTGTAGTGAACCCATCCATGGGGTCACACACACCCGCTACCGAGCTAACCCCTCACATATACTACACTAGAACTGACTGCTCTGGTGTGAACTAGGGCCATTGGAATACATGGAAAACACTGTGCACATGTTTTTGAGGCAGATGAAAAATGCACTGGACTGCATCTGGTGTGGACCAGCCCTAAAAGTGTCTCAGAATAAGTTCCAACATGCATTCATGGAATGTTTTCCCTTTAAATGAAAATGTTGGACATCAGTGCTTGAGAAACAAAACAAAAGTAAAAATTTACCAAACAATGTGATGGCAGCGGATAGCTTTCCTTGCCATTGTCCTGGTTCTTTATTAATTTCTTTCATACGCTCTAAAATGTTTCCATAGCAAACAAGTCCGTCACCAACATAACCCTTCTTGCATGTGCATCTGCAAAAATGAGATAATGAACATTTATATTACACTGTACGTACTTATAGTTGATAAAACTACAGTATATGGGTTTAGAACATTATTAGTCATTGTCACTTACTCAATCTGCCCAGGAGAGATGGTAGTGCAGTTGGCATTTTTACTGCATGTGTTTTTAGTGGGACATACATCGGTCAAATTACATCCAATTCCAAGCTGAAAGTTACTGTAGCCTTCTTTACATTCACAGTGAGACTGAAAAACAAATATGATTGCTCAGAATCGACAAACAATAATGATTCTTAAAGTAGAATTCTGGGATAAATCTACCTAATTTTAACCACCCCCCTTTCTAATACCTATACTAAATACCCTGTAGAAGAAACATGTCTATCTCAGGCCACTCTGGTCTGGTCACATGATCGCGCTCCCCTCTGTTAGCTAGCTAAAAAGGCTTGGCTTTAAAAGCACTTTTAAGACCTGTACACACAATCGGATATCTGATGGAATCTAATCCGATGGATTTTTTTTTGGATATCCGATGAAGCTGACTTTCATCAGTCTTGCGTACACACCATCAGTCAAAAATCCGACCATGTCCAAACACAGTGACGTAAAACAGTACGACGTGCTGAGAAAAATTAAATTAAATGCTTCCGAGCATGCGTCAACTTGATTCTGAGAATGCGTGGATTTTTGACAGATGGACTTCCACACAGACGATCTTTCTTTTCTATCAGTTTTTTATTCATAGGAAAAATTTAAAACATGTTCTATTTTTTTTCACCGATGGAGCCCACACACGATCTGTTTGACCGATGAATACAGTCCATCAGTCAGTTTTAATTGGACAAACCGATCGTGTGTAAAGTCTTCTGTCAAACTGCATTAACTGTGTTTCTTATAATATATATGTGATCGATTATTCTTTACATTCATATTTGCAGAGGTAAGTGGAGCCTGGTGAGATGAGTTGGCCCCTGGCTTCTTATGCCCGTACACACGATCGGAATTTCTGATTCCGATCGTGTTCCGATCGTTTCTGAAAAAGTCAGACAGAAATTCAGATGAATTCCATCTGAGTTTACATAGAGAACATGTTCAATTTTCCTCTGATGGAATTCCGTCGGTATTCCGATGTGAATTTGGTCGAACAAAGGTCGGATCGTGTGTACATGGCATTATATGTCTTGCGTACTCCAACAGCAAGATCTCATTGGTATTATTTTGGACTTCCTGCATGTTCTCATCTATCTTTATAAGTTCCAGTTTCTCCAACTGCACTCTCCATAATATAAAATAAATAAGAAAGCCAAAAAGGACAGCAGGGCCACTCATATTGGACAGCAGGTGTGCAGATCCAAAGGAGTTCCCAAACAATATAAAACAATGTCATGTGGCTTATCTTTTTAGCATTTACCAAAACCTGAATTATCAATTTTTGCATATAATGACCCTTTAATGCCGCGTACACACGGTCGTTTTTTGCGATGAAAAAAACCCGACGTTTTCTGTGAAGTAAAAAACAACGTTTTTGAAACGTCACTTTTCAAAGACAATTTTGCATACACACCATCGTTTTTTCACAAAAAGCGAGGTTACGTTCACCACTCTTTTCCATTGAAGCTCGCTTCATAACTAGCTTCTGGGCATGCGCGGGTTGAAAAACGTCGTTTTGAACGACGTTTTTGCTACACACGGTGACTTTTTGTGAAACAAAAAACGACGTTTTGAAAAACGACACAAAAAATTCAAGCATGTTGGAATTTTTTTTTGGTCGTTTTTTTTAAGACAAAAAACGACGTTTTGCCCACACACGATCAATTTAAATGACGTTTTAAAAAACTTCGTTTTTTTTCATCGCAAAAAATGACCGTGTGTACGCGGCATTAGCCCTGGTTCACACTGAGCTGCGGGAGTAAAGTCGTGCAAGTTCAGCTGAACTCGCATGATTTCACTCCCGCTGCCAGTCCCGATTTCAGCTGCGATTTAAGAGACATCTGTGCAGGTTTCTGCACAGATGTCAATGTAAATCGCATCCTGAAATCGCAAAAAGTAGTACAGGAACTACTTTTTGAACTCGGTGCAGCGCCGCACATGTGGCGTCGCACCGATTAGGACGGTGTCATTGCCGGCAATTGCACATGTGAAATTGCATCTAAAATCGAACTAAATCGTGCCCAGTGTGAACCAGGGCTCAAAGTGCTTGCAAAGTCTCTTTTTTATATAAAAATACCAAACATATTATACTTAACTCCTCTTCTCGGGTCCCTGGCTGGAGCTCCTGGCCCCACCCTCCTGTTAAATGCCCTCACAGTAAGCAGCTTGCTATGGGGGCACCTGAGCTGAGCTGTAGCTACGTGTTTCCATTCAGACACAAAGCTACGGTTTTTGCCCCACCCCCTCTCTCTCCTGATTGGCTAACTGAGTTTGATTGACAACAGCGGAGACAATAGCACCCCTGCTGTCTCTAAGCCAATCAGAAGGGAGAGTACCAGGAGGCAGAGGCACTTGTAGACATCACTGGATAGATATGGGGCTTAGGTAAGTATTGGGGGAGGGGCACTGCTGCACACAGAAGGCTTTTTACCTTTTTAATGCAAATCCCAAACCCCTTAGGTACAGTCAAGTCCAGAGCTACTTTCACCCTTTCCTTCTTTTTTTGGTCCCTTTCTCTCCACCCATGGCTCACTACTACCATCAGACTATTCCTACTGTCTTTTACACACAATATAAAGAGTTATTCTTGGCTTTAAATGCTTATATTTTGTGTATGGTAAGATCTCTGTATTCCACTATGTACACTTCTATGTTTCATGTTCAGAATGTACTTTTTTTTTTTGAAGAATCAATAAAATTCAAGTGAAGAAAAAAGAACCAGTCTGAGCACATTTGCTGGAAGTCATCTAAATTTGCATAGAGCGTGGAAGGTGTTCAAAGCAGAGCTTACAAAATTTGGATAAGCCGGGTGGAAAATAAGCATTATACAGTATGGTTCTTTAGGAATATGATCAGTTTTTTCAGTTTTTCCTGCTGTATCTGCATCATAATGTAGCTTTCATGTGGTAATAGACTGTTGACTTTTCCTGGGAAGTTGCCCAAGATCTTAGTGGATGAGGTGAAGCCCTGCAGACTTTTATCATTTAATCATGCGCAAGCATGATTTGTTGTTTTATTTCTTTCACCTTATTTACTAAACTTTGGTGCAAACTTTCTTGCAAAGTGCAACTTCCCTTACAAAGTAAAAAGCCTATTTGCCATTGGTAAATCATCCACAATGTGTCCTAGAACTGTAGTCACTACACTCTGTGTAAAGGGCACCCAATCAGCTCCATTCAGTAGCTTGAATAAGCTCACAGTGCTTTACCTTTAACCAAATGTATCGCAACCCCCGAAGGGGTCGCAGTAGATTTTAACAAGTTATCCCTTAACCACTTAAGGACCCCCGCACGCCTATGTACGTCCACAACATGGCTCGTACAGGCACAAGGCCGTATTTATACGGCCTCGCCTTTGTGCGGTTTGGGGGTCCGATCGGGACCCCCTCCGTGGTGTGCGGCGGTCCCCCTGGCTCTGGGAGCGATCGCCGACGGGCGGGCGGATGTCCGTTTTTTTCCGCCCCACCGCGATCGCTCCCAGCCAATGGGAGCATTTCCCCTTCGTGTCACTTCCTCCTCCTGTGTTTACACAGGAGGAGGAAATTATGTCATCTCTCATCACAGCGGTGTTTCCCACCGCTGCTGATGAGAGAAGACATCCACAGTAAGTGTGCACCAACACAACACTGACACACACACACATAGGCACATTAACCCCTTGTTATCACCCCCCCCCCACCCCTCTGTCACAGTGTCACTGAATGCAGTGATCTAATCACTGCATTTACTGTCAGTGTGACAGGCAGTGTGAAAGTTAGTTAGTGTTAGGTTCAGGGTAAAGTTTTAACCCCCTGATCACTGCCCTAGTTAACCCTTTCACTCCCTATTGCCAGCGTCACTAAGCGATCATTTTTCTGATCGCTGTATTAGTGTCGCTGTTCCCGCTAGGTAGCTATTTTTTTTTATTGCGATTTTTTTTTTTTACTAAAGACATGTGGCTGAATTAATTTTGGCCTAAATGTTTTACTAAAAATTTAGTTTATTTGATTTTTTTTATAACAATAAGTAAAAAATAGTGTTTTTTTTCAAAATTGTCGCTCTATTTTAGTTTATAGCGCAAAAAATTAAAATCGCAGAGGCGATCAAATACCACCAAAAGAAAGCTCTATTTGTGGGAAGAAAAGGACGCAAATTTTGTTTGGGAACCACGTCGCACGACCGCGGAATTGTCTGTTAAAGCGACGCAGTGCCGAATTGTAAAAACACCTTGATTCATTTAGAAGCATATGTGTCCGGCTCTTAAGTGGTTAAACAGTGTCAAGACAGCCAGGCACACAGCAACAGCCCATTCACTCCGACTCAGTGAACAGTCTAGCAATCTGTCTTTTCAGCATTTATTGCTGAAGAAACTTGTAACAGGAGGAGGACAATGGGGAATGGGATACTCCAAAACACTTGCGCACAATAAATTTTTGCACACGACACTTCTCTCTCAAAGAAGCAATAACATGGTCTTTCACCCACAACTGGGGACCATGTTTTCAGAACAGTCTATTGGCTCATGGCAGATGACCATGAGGTATTTGTCAGTTAACATCTCACAGCTGGGGACCATGAGATAGCTTGCAGGACAGGTATAGCTGGACTGGAACAGTCTTTCTTATCGTACATCACGGGACACAGAGCGGCAATCCATTACTATGTGGGTTATAGAGTACCTTTAGGTGTGGACACTGGTGTAATTAACTACACAGGAAGTTCCCTCCCTATATAACCCCTCCCATACTGGGAGTTCCTCAGTTTTTTTCCAGTGTCTAAGGTGTTGGTCACGAATGAACATGTGCTCTTAGGAGCTCCACTGGAGGGATCCATGCTGGATGTAAAAAACCTCCATAAATCCGGATCCGTCCAAGGTGCTTCATAGCCAAAGTGGACGGTACCCGGGCCTCGGTACGAAGAACGAGGTTTAGCCTATAATGCCTCTCTGCGGAGGGCTGGATCCTGGGTTCCAGAACTTTGTGCCTTCCAAGGACCAAATGTTTTTCTGCTGCCAGGATGCTATATAGGTCCAGGGGAGTTGGTGTTCCTGCCTTGGACCCCGGTCCCTGAAGGTCTAAGACAATACCCACGGTGAAGGGGGAAGATTGGGCCTCTGCAGCGTGGAGAAGGTAAGAGGAGGGCCTACGGGACTTGGTTCGACAGTAGGGGACTATGGGTCTTGCCTATATTATGTTTCTATGCATGGGCAATGTAAACCACTATGTCTTCTGAGGCAGGATGGCTCAGGGCGCCCATATACCTCCCCTAGCTGGCATGCAGCCTGGCCCACCATGTCTGTTAGACAGGATGGCTGCAGTACCCATATATATCTCCCCTTGAAGGGGCCGAAACAAAAAAAAAATGCCCTAATCCTATACAAAGGATTGTCTTCCGTGAGTAGCTGCAAGTCTTATCTGTGTTTCCACTACTATGGGCAGTAGAAGACATGCCTGATGTTTTTGCTTACCACGATTTCCAAAAACGGAAGCTTAAGTGTGAAGTCACGAGGCACGTGACGTAACGCCGTAGGGAAGTCGAGATCACGTGACACCCGCACAAGCCGGAGGCCAATAGAATCGAGGCAGTAGTACGATCGCTCCGTCTCCTTAGCTGTTATTTGTTTTTTATGATATTTTCTCTTGGATACGATTTTTAACAATAAACCAAACCCGCTGGTTCCTACTTACTTCACCATTGGAGCATCTTCTTTATTTTTTTTCTCCTTACCCATTACATCTACCCGGTGGATTGCCGAGCTTGGATCACCGCAGCCACTTGGATGTTTGTAAGGAAACCGATTTGGGAAAGCGAGATCTCCAATTCCAGATGACCCATACTATATGCCCATATATAGCGCCCTCAAGGTAAGGGAACTACAACTCCTATGTGGATTCATAGACACAGTTAAGCATCCAGAGCGAAGACCCTCACCATCTAATCATCCAACCCATCATCACACTACCATTCTATGACTGTTTTGTGCTAGTTTAAGACTGTTTTGTGCATATATCCCTATCCAGTACACCTTGTCACTGGTCCAACAGGACCTGATTGTCACGTAGACCCACTTGCTATATGGGATTCTACCTATTGACACACTGTATATTTGTTTCATGCACTTATAGCCAGTAGCTATTATTGCACTGATTTTCGTTTATTTATTTATGTATTTGTGTAGTGTTCACGTATCACTTTTTTGAAACGCTCATCACTATTTATCTATATCACATAAATTGGCTTGTTTCCACAAAAGTACCTATAGTCGCATAAAGTTGCTTGTAGGCATAAAAATGCTGAATCACATAAAGGACGCTTGTATGCATAAAAATGTTGAATCACACAGGATTACCTGATCTCCCAAGTCCTTGATTCCCCAAGGATATTTGGTCACGCGAGGAGGCTTGTTCCCACAGAAATGCCTAGAATCGCATAAAGAGGCCTGAGGGCATAAAAATCTGAATCACACATGATTACCCAAGTCCTGGATTACACAAGGCCTAAAAGGATCGCTTAAAGATGCTTGAATGCAAAAAGAAGCTGGATCACACATGGATGTTGGATCAACAGAGTCCTGGATTACCCAGGGATACTTGATCACATAGAGAGGCTTGTTTCACAGAAATGCCTAAAGTCGCATTAAGATGCTTGGGTGCATAGGAAGGCTGTAATGCACAGGGGTGCCTGGTTACACAAGAGTCCTTGGTCTCACAAGGGTTCTGGTCCGCACAGTAGTGCTTAAAATGCATAAGATGTTGATCGCATGAAAGATGCTGAATCGCATGCATGGTTACTTTAAAGTTGCACATGGCGGCTTAGTTATGCAATACAGGATGCCTTGTGTTTGCATAGAGATATGTGTCTGCATGGGTTCATGTTGCACATTGTTGCATAACACGTTTATAGCACATGCTTACTTGAAAAGATGCTCGTTCCAGAACACACATGCTATATGCATGTTGGGTGTGAGACATATTTATATGATTTCATGTTTCCATGAACACACGCTGCCATGTACACACGCCTCCATTGAGGCATATGGCTTTAACACTTGCCACATACACATGGGGAGCCAGTTGCATATGTGTTTATTTACTTGGGGCTGCAGAGGTTGTCTGCGTTTCGCAGGGGAACAGCACTATCTCCAGTTGGTGGTCTTGCCCTTTTGGGTTAGCCTCCGTGCCTGAGTTGTCAGGATGCTAGGGCCCGCCTCTAGCAGGTCTGTAGGCCCAGGGTATAGCAGTAATGGCATACGGAAGCAGACTGCTGCTGATGGACCAGTCAGCAGCATGGCTGGACCTAAGGGTGTCCAGCATGGTCAAGTGTCTGGATCTCCTAGGTTAGGATTCCAGTCTAAAGATACATTCTTCATTTGACAAGAAGCTGGGAATGTTTTGCACAAGGAGAGTCCTATTGGCCTCAGACAAGACCATCGCTATGAGAAGGCTGGTCTATGTGGTTACGGCAAGGAACAGTTCCTTACTTTTGGCCTTCTGCTTAAGGCACTAGGGAAGATGCTGGCTTCATTCAAGACAGTTCCCTATACTAACTTTTATTCAGGGCTGTTATAAACAGTATTGTGTCGGCCTAGAAAGAGTGGATCTTGACCTAGCATTATCCAAAGAATCAGGTCCCAGAGATATGCTGGAATTCCTCTTGGTGGTTCTTAACTAAAAGGTTTGCCAGGTCAGGAAGAGACCATGGCCCAGGGGAAGTAGTCAAGCTCCAAGGAAGCCGTGTCTGTCAGCTAGAGCTACCGAGGGAGCATCTGGCTTAGGGGCCTGAACGTTCAGGTGGCTGGTTGGTTCGGTCAGAGTTCAATCAGACTATACCATATTAAGTGATTTACTTAATTTACCAAGGAGGAGCTTGTGTCTTGCCTATTGACATTCGTCATTTCATGAGATGCAGAATTGGCAGACGATTCGCTGGAGCCTTCAACAAGTGCCTCCGGGAGTATGACCTCTACACCCCGACTATTTTTCTGACCAAGGGCCACAGACGTAGTACCCTATACATAAGAGGTATTGGCGTCCAGGCTCAACAAGAAATTGAACAGCTTGGGGTCAAGGACAAGGGATCCACCCGCATGCGGGGCAGATGTATTAGTAATCTGGTGGGACCAGTGGTCACTGGTTGTGTCTCTCCCCCCAGTGCCGCTGCGTTTGTGGTTTCTATGCAACATTAGAGGAGGACGGAAGCTGGCCTGATTACTCCGGCATAGCCCTGACGACCTTTTCTGTGCAGGGACAGTAGGGGTGGTAGTAGAAGACCCACGGTCCCTTACATCTTGTCCAAGCCTACTTCGAACGGGGTATTCCATCCTGTCTTGCAACAGGTTAATTAATGGTCTGGCTATTTTAGCCCACATTCTTCAGGATCAGGGCTTCTAGAATTGGCGGCACTTCCTTGATTCATACAGGAAAGCTGGCCTCCAGGACCAGGTATCCTAGGATCTGGAAAGCCCATGTTCCTGGTATGAAACAGATGGTGGCATCCTTGGAAATTTGTCAAAGATAAAATTCCTGCATTTAGAAAGGAGACGGAGCTATCCTTAAATTACATCAAGGATCCGATCTCGGCCTTGCTTCCAAAGGTCGCTTGCTTCACACTCTGTGTTCCGAGCCATTATACAAGGGGTGACGTACATAAGTCCACCAGTTTAGTCGCCCTTGTGCTCGGAGGATTGGCTCTGGTTTTGTCGGCTTACAGGGTCAGCTTCCGATGCACCATAGTTCCCTTCAGCCTTTAACAAGGGAATGGGTGTTCTTGGTTGTGATAGCCCCCAAGAGAGTTTCAGTGTTGGCAACTTCTTGGTATAAATCCAGACTTACTTATTCTTACAAGTAGGGTGATGTTAATCCTCACCCAGCCTTATTTACTAGAGGGATCTAGTGTTCATTTAAATCTAGATATTCTTGCCTTCTCCTTTTTTCAAAAGCTGATGTTGTTGTTGCGCTACCAGGAGGCCCCAGAAAGGGGCAGGCAGCGCCTAAAATCAACTATTTTCAAGGTTGATTCATCAGGGTATTATTCAGGCTTGTGGTTCAGAGAGTGGGACTCCCCCTGTGTCTTGGTGGGGGTGCTCTGTACCAGGGTAGTAAGCGCTTTATGCGCGATGCTTTACCAAGCCTTTATGACGCAGGTTTTCAGGGCCGCAACTTAGCGTCTGTGCTTAGGTTCACTGATTCTTGTCGGATGTACATAGGAGGGCAAAAGGATGCAGCTTTTTGGCGCAGTATGTGGCAAGCAGCATTATAGATCCTCACGTCTGATGGCGGCCTGGGTTGTTTGATGGCGGCCTGCGTTGTTTGTGTCTCCCTCCCCTCAGTAAGCATTGCTTTCGGACATCCCACATAGTAATGGATTGCCGCTCTGTGTCCCGTGATGTACGATAAGAAAATAGGATTTTTTATGACAGCTTACCTGTAAAATCCTTTTCTTGGAGTACATCACGGGAAACAGAGCTCCTGCCCCTCTTGTTTGGGGATATTGGGACACTTATTGCTTTGCTACAAAAACTGAGGAGCTCCCAGTATGGGAGGGGTTATATAGGGAGGGAACTTCCCGTGTAGTTAATTACACCAGTGTCCACACCAAAAGGTACTCTATAACCCACATAGTAATGGATTACCGCTCTGTGTCCCGTGATGTACTCCAAGAAAAGGATTTTACAGGTAAGCTGTCATAAAAAATCCAATTATCGCAGTGATGGCGAACCTTGGCACCCCAGATGTTTTGGAACTGCATTTCCCATGATGCTCATGCACTCTGCAGTGTAGTTGAGCATCATGGGAAATGTATTTCCATAACATCTGGGGTGCCAAGGTTCGCCATCACTGGTCTATCGGTTCATACCTGGAGACCATGAAGTAGCTTCATGCACAGAAAGTAAGTTCTACTCACTGAATCCTGAACCAAGATCAGTCCATAGGTGCAGCCTCTTTTAAAGTAACCCAGCATCCAGTCCAAAAGGTGCCGGGAGCAAGCAGCCCCCTCCTCAGGTCACAGACCCATTCCCTCAGGAGGAAAAAAGGCAATCTCCTTAGGGCTTCAGACTATTTAACAGCATATGAGCCACCAACTCAATATTTATGCCGGTCTTTTAATTATCCCTCCCTAATTTCCAGAAACTTCTTTCTGGAAGGAGGAATAAATCAAACTCATTGCCTGAGGAAGGGACACGAATGTCCCGAACGCGCGCATCTGCCCGCGCATAGGAAGTGACATCACTCGCGCTGCTACATCGGGAAACAGGTTCTTTGTCTTTTGGTTCCGGGGACCTTGCTTTACATCGTCCTTGCCGTCAGCAGTAACCAGCAACCTGACACCCAGCGTGATGGATGTTTACAACCTGCGGAAGAAAACCTTTAATGTTCACATGCCTGATCTTTCACCTGCTTTGTGAGTAGGTTTTTTATATTGTTAGACACACTAATTAAATTTTACTACTGCTACGCTTAGAAGGCGCCGCTTTTGTGTTTTTAAATCAAACTCCCAGCCTGTGAAGCCCTGAACAGACCAGACCCAACAACTACTGCTCCCCTGATTACAGCAGGAACTAAAATCAAAATTTATCAAACAACCTAACTAGAAAAGTGCTACACACACATATCTGAACTATAAAACTGACTATAACTGTACAGTATTTAATAAAAATATATTATTATACAAGATTTATATAGCGCCAACAGTTTGCTCAGCCCTTAACAAAATAAAGGCAGACATTACAGTTACATTACAATTTTATACAAGAGGAATTAGAGGGCCCTGCTCGATAGAGTTTACAATCTAAGAGGAAGGGTCAATTGATACAAAAGGTAATAGCTGTGGGGGATGAGCTGATTGAGAAAGTAGAACTTTGTATTAGTTAGAAGCAGGATAGGCTTCTTTACCCGCTTAAGGACTGCCTCCTGCACATTTACATCGGCAGAATGGCACGGCTGGGCACATGCACGTACAGGTACGTCCTCTGTTAGTGCCCAGTCGAAACTCTGTGACCGCGGGACCCGATCGCCACTGGAGTCCCGCGATCGGTCCCCGAAGCTGAAGAACGGGAGAGATGTGTGTAAATACAGCTTCCCCGTTCTTCACTGTGGCGCCGTCATCGGTCGTGTGATCCCTTTTATAAGGGAACACAATCGATGACATCACACCTACAGCCACACCCCCCTATAGTTAGAAACAGAGATGAGGTCATACATAACCCCTTCAGCACCCCATTGTGGTTAACTCCCAAACTGCAATTGCAATTTTCACAGTAAACAATGCATTTTAAATGCATTTTTTGCTGTACAACAGACAATGGTCCCAAAAATGTGTCAAAAGTGTCCGAAGTGTCCGCCATAATGTCGCATTCACGAAAAAAAATTGCTGATCGCCGCCATTATTAGTAAAAAAAAAAAAATGTATAAAAATGCAATAAAACTATCCCCTATTTTGTAAGCAATATACATGTTGCGCAAACCAACCGATAAACGCTTATTGCGATATTTTTTTACCAAAAATAGGTAGAAGAATACGTATCGGCCTAAAATAGGAAAAACATTTTTTTTTATATATTTTTGGGGGATATTTATTATAGCAAAAAGTAAAAAATATTGGCCCAGATTCACGTAGATCGGCGCATTATCGGTCCGGCGTAGCGCACCACTTTTCCGTTAGACTTGCGCAATCTAGCCGCGTAATCCCGCGATTCACGTAGCTTTTGCGCAAGAAATTGCGCAAGCGTAAGGTTTTTTCCAGAGGCGTAAGGAGGAGTAATACAAATTGGGAGGGACGTGGGCGTGTTACATTGAAATGAGCCGTGACCCCATGCAAATGAAGGGCCGGCCGACTCGCGCATGCGGGCGTGAAGGAAACCATGTCAGCTCCGTTGTGCGCATGCTCACAACTCGGGAGCGGCGCAATCAGTGAAATTGGAAATGGACTAGGGCAACGTTGTGAACTACGCAAACAGCATAAATAGACACACACAAACGCACTTCCATTGCAAAAGTACATCCCTTTGTGTCCCTTCCCATTGAATCAAGTGCTTTTGCTCTGTTGTTCGTTAGAGTGTGTTTTGTAGTTGTCAGATTAGTGTTCTGTGTGATCTAGTGCTTGTTGGTAGTTTTGTGAAAGTGTATTTTGATAAGTGTTTGAGACTGTTTGTTTGATTGATATATTTCTGAGCGTTTGTTTTCTTGCTTTATTTTTTCATCTGATTTTTTTGTGTGTGTTTCTTGCTGAGTGCTAGTGTGATTTTTGGGTGTTCTTTTTCTCTTTGTGTGTGTTCTTGCCTGATTGGTTGTGCTTGTATTTGTGACAGATTTTTGGTGACTGCTAGTGAGTTTGTTTGGAAGTATGACTGAGAGAAAAAGAAAGCTTAATTTTACAGTGGGGGAAAAAAGAATTCTTGCCCGGGGCCATTACCGACTATGGGCGTTTTCTCCACGGCCCGCAGAGTGCCACCACCACCCCGGCCAGGAGGAGGGAGATATTGGATATGATCACGGAGCAGGTCAATTCATCGGGGGAGGGGGAGACACGGACCCGGTCTGGGATTGACAAGAAAATAAATGACCTCCGGCGTCAGGTGAAAAAAAAACTGGCCGCAATAAATGCCCATGCCAGGGGCACAGGAGGGGGCCCACCATGCCGGATTAGATTTACAGCGACGGAGCGTGTGGTGGCCCTGACCTTTCACCGGCATGAAGTGGAGGGCCTGCCAGGCTTTGACACAAGTCCGGTCCCCGCGGTGCCAGGTAAGGTTTTTATTTCTCTCAGGTGTGTAGCATGTGTGGGGGAGAGGGTGAAAGGGAATATGTGGCAAGTGTGTGGATCCTCCAACCTGTGAATGGTTTGTGTCATCCACAGCTGTGCAGGAGGGTGCAGGGCCATCTGGCGTGACCGCTCCAACGCCAGGACAGCAGCCTAATGAGGCCCCCCCAACAAGGCCAGAGTCCGCGGAGGAGGAACAAGAGGAGGAGGATGATGATGAGGAGGACGATAATGAGGAGGAGGAGAATAATGAGGAGGAGGAGTCCATGGCAGGCACTGGACGGTTGGTTTCTGCGGACTCTTCCCCTCTGGCTGCAAGAAGCCTGCCCTCCCTAAGGGGGAGCCCCCCCCCTCCTCCCCCAACATGGCTCCCCTCACAAGGGCCTCCCCTTCTCCCCGGCCACAACCATCAGCTGGAGCCAGGAGGTCATCCCAGAGCACCAGGGGGGCGCCCAATCTCCTGCCCGCCTGTCTGAGAAGGAACCAGGCCATCCAGACCCGCCTTCTGAGACAGCTCTGCCAGACTATGGGGCGGGTGGATCAGAGCCTGTCCTCCATCAACGATAGGCTGGGTAACCTGGACTCCCACTCCCGGGCCTCCACAACCTGCCTAAATGACCTGCAAACTACAGAAGCAGGCGTTGGGCAGGATGTGAGGGCCCTTACCCAGGCTATCCAGGGCAACACGGCAACACTTGGTGCTGCCCTGGACAGAATAGCCGTGGCCTTGGAGGGCAGGCCGCCAGGTGGGCAGATCTCAGGGGCTGCTCCTCCTTCCCCGGCTTTTCCCCTCCCCCATGCGTCTGCCCTGAGGGGCCGGGGCCGTGGCCGGGGGCGCCCCAGGCGTGGCTCACGCAGAGGGCATACATTTTTTTTCCCCCTTTTTTTGGTTTGAAAGCATTTTTTTTTTTGTTCTCTGCATTTTATTTTTTCTATGCATTTTTTTTTTGTTTTGCTGACATTTTTGGCATATTTTGGGTTGTGAATGATGTTTGAATGTGGGGGTGACATTCCTGCTGGAAAAGGGGTGTCATCCTCAATTTGGGTGGAGAAGGGTTCCCCAGGACCAGGGAGAAGTGATTCCCAGGTCCGTGTGAATGGTGTATGAATGTACAGTGACATAATTGGAGCCTTGACGTGGCGTTACTGCTCACCAGTCTTGCATGGTGGACTGGTGCCAATCCAATTTGATGAGGATGTGGGGTGTGTGTGCTAGGGACCACAGTGGTGTGCATGCATGCATTCTCATTGTGCCATGATTAATGTGTGTGTTTAACGTGAGCTGGCATGAGATGGGGTCATGAGATGGGGTACCAGTGCATATGCAGAGTCACCTTGAAGGGAAAAGACAGGAGGATGTTAGTCATGCATGTGCCACTTGTGAGGTGTGCATCACGGGAGGGGATAGTCATGCCTGACTCCCATGTCACTCACCAACCAGCCAGCTGTCCCCATACATGTTCTGTTCGAAATCTGTGGGGATGGGGCTCTGATTGTATATGTAGCTGTCATGGGTGGTGCCATGTGTTGGGCTGCTGATGTCCTCCTGCAAGGTTGTGGTAATTCCAGGATGACATGAGGGGTGAATCTGAAGATGCGAGACACCTCAGAATCACTCATGCCAAAGATGTCTATGCGTGTGTGATATATCAAGTGAAGAGTGAGGGGCTTGTATCAGATAAGAATATTGTATTAGATTAGATTAAATTGTTAATTTTATATAAGCAAAAGAAAAAAAAAAAAAACATCTCCCGTGCCCTCCTTAGTGCCATCCTCCGTGCCCTCATCCTTCTTTGTTCATCTAAAGTCAGTAGTATAGCTATGCGCGACGATGCCCCTGGCATGTTGGCATACAGATTGTTGGGCAACACGTGTGACTGCTGAACTCCTCACTAACAGTGTTGCTTTATCTGACAAGTAGACTTTTTTTCAAAATTTAGACCAGCTTTTAGGTCCTCTAACTTTAGACAGGACATTTTGCAGTTGCGCACATCGCGTAGCCTGCGCAGCAACTGCTTTTTTTGTGAATCCCCGTAACTCCCTCATTAGCATATTTGACTAGCAAATCAATGGTGTGTCTAGCGCAGTTTTGCGCGAAGGGAAGCGAATGTCTAACTCAATTACGCCGGACCAAAAAACGTAGATTTCTGGCGTATATTGTTTTGTGAATCGTGTGCAACTATACGCACGCGCACATTTAGACTTACGCACGCGCAACAGCAGTTGCGCACGCGTAATCGCTCTGTGAATCTGGGCCATTGAATTTTTCTTCAAAATTTTCGCTCTATTTTTGTTTATAGCGCAAAAAAATAATAACTGCAGAGGTGATCAAATACCACCAAAAGAAAGCTTAATTTGTGGGAAAAAAAAGGACGCCAATTTTGTTTGGGAGCCACGTCGCACGAACGTGCAATTGTCTGTTAAAGCGACGCAGTGCCGAATCGCAAAACCTGGCCGGGTCCTTTAGCTGCCTAAAGGTCCGAGTCTTAAGTGGTTAAAGAGAAAGGTTTTTAGGAATCGTCTATAGATGGATAGATTAGGGGACAGATTGGGGTAGGGAGTTCCAAAGGATGGAAGAAGCTCTGGAGAAATCCTGGAGGCAAGCCAGATGTCTTGGGAGGACCAAGAGAGTGGCTTGGTTTGTATTTTGGGAATAGGTTAGTGATGTAGCTGGGGGCAGAGTTGTGGATGGCTTTGTAAATTATTGTTAGTATTTTAAATTTTATTTGGTGGGTGAGTGAAAGCCAGTGAAGGGATTGGCAAAGAGAGGCGGAGGACACTGAATGGTTGGTAAGGTGGATTCCTAGGTCACATGTGTATACCCTGCAAACTACGCTAAAATGCTTGCACAAGCAACCTAATAAGTATGATTTGAAAATGAGGCATGCTTTCAAAAATTGTAGAACCTTTACAGAATATGTGTAAGGAAATGAAACACCACATCTAATAACAGAGAGAAGAGTTGATTGGGAAAGCCAGGGATTGGACTGAATACTAGTAGCCTGGGATACATAGCCATATATGGGAATGCAGTTTTGTCATGAAACAAAATGACATATATTACTTAAACTAATCAAACGATAGAAGAAATCCAGACAACTGGATCTTTGTTCTCCTGCCAAAGGTTAAGACATTTCCTTACACCTGAATGTTATTTCTGTCTGTAAATGTGATCTGCACTGATATAAATGATCAGAATGCCTGAATATAACAACTACAATAACTTGTTATAAGGCCTAAATGTCGCTTTCATGCTTCATCAAAGTAACTGTAACTTCTTCAGAATTGTAGGTCAGACATTGTTTTCTCATTTGCCTATGCAAAAGAGGCTACTACGCCGATTCCCGATCACTTTTACGCCGCCCCGTCGTCGCGCACGTCGTTTACGAACTCGTAAGGTTACCCCTGCTTCTATGAGGAGTAACCTTACGAAGTACCGTCGGATGCCGTCGGGTGCCGTCGGATGCCATGTTAAGTATGGCGTCGGGTCAGCGTCGGCTTTTTCCGTCGCTTACGTCGTTTTACTAACTCGTTCGCGAATAGGGCATTGCGTAGTGACGATCACGTCGTTTTGATGTCGGTTTCAACGGCGCTTTCCAACGTGAGCTGGAGCATGCGCACTGGGCTTTTTCCCCGGCCGACGCGGGGGCGCGCTTAATTTAAATACAAGCCGCCCCATTTGAATTACGAGGGCTTACGCTGGGCCATTTTCGCTACGCCAACGCAAACTACGGAGCAAATGCTTAGGGAATACGGCATTTGCTCTAGTACGATGCGGCGGCGTAGTGTAAATGGCTTACGCTACGCCGGCGAATTTCTTAGAGAATCTGGCCCCTTATGTTTATGCACGTTTGCAAACATATTACAGCTATTTTTTTATATGCTTTTATAAGCATGAAGGCAAAGTAAGCCAAAATATTCATCCCTAACACAGAATGGGCCCATTGGCTATAAAGGAGCTGTGTTCAGATTTGTTAAAGTGGCAGTAAAGCTTAAAGCGGAGCTCCACCCAGGATAACAACATTTTACAATGTTGTTTGAAAAAAAAAAAAAAAAAAAACCTGAAAAAAATAAAAAATAAATACTCACCCGAAATAGCTGTTGCTATGCGGAAGTCCGTAATCTGCCTCTTCCTAATCCGCGGTGTGTTTTCTTCTTCTCCTTCTCCTTGTGAATGGGCGCGCTGCTTCCTGGGAACTGTGTGTGTTCTCAGAGAGCAGCGCGCCCATTCACAAGCCAGCGTGAGACTCGCGCAGGTGCAGTAGGAAACGGGCAGTGAAGCCGTACGGCTTCACTGCCTGTTTCCCATATTGTGAATGGCGGCGCGGGACCCGGAGCGATCGTGGGACCGGCATCGGGGGGCCCATCAGCGCGGGCGCCTAGGACAGGTAAGTGTCTTTATTTAAAGTCAGCAGCTACACTGTTAGTAGCTGCTGACTTTAAAAAAAATTTTTTACCGTGGCTGGAGCTCCACTTTAAGAAAGAAAATTCCTGCAAGGTAAAGGCATAATATGCTACTATGCGTTGTGTACTAGCACACTATAAAAGATGAAACAAAGCACTCCAGCGGCGTGCTGTCATTGCTGCAGAGGCTTCCATCTTCACCCGGTCTTCCTTCCAGGTTTGCTGGCTGCCTCTTCTTGAATGGCCATCCCCTGATGACGTCACATCCGAGTATGCACGCAGAAGTCATGGCCGTGATGTCAGAAAATCTCCTAAACGTTGCAAGTTTAGGAGGTATTCATTTAACCTACAGGTAAGCTTTATTATAAGCATACCGGTAGGTTAAAATCACAATACAGACTTAACTACCACTTTAAAGAAAAAAAAGTGCTGTATGAATCTGAAAGCATTTTTTTCCCCGCAGGCACAAGTACTGAAAGTGCTAATAAACCTCAGACACACAGCGATTGCCCCCCCCCCCCCCACAGGAGACGGACAGGACGATGTCCTAAACTCCCTGGCCAATCGGGTCAAAAGAACTGCTTCCTAAATGCCCGGGAGGAGAATCAGAAAAATAATAGCGAATATTAATTTGCTATTGTCACACAACTTTGTGGGCTCAAGGCACAGTGCTTTGGGGGGTCAGGGGTTAAAGGGGTTCTAAAGGTACAAGTTTTTTTACCTTCATGCATCCTATGCATGAAGGTAAAAAAACATCTAGCAGCACCGGCCCCCCCCGAGCCCCCGTTGTACTTACCTGACCGTTCGAATCTCCCGGGCCGTCCACGTCGTCCTCTTCGGTTCCCAGCCTGGCCGTTGATTGGCTAGGCTGGGCGGATTGATAGCAGCGCAGCCATTGGCTAGCGCTGCTGTCAATCAGGGCGGATGATGCGGCGCGCTGGGGGGCGGAGCCGAGTGATACAGTCGGCGGCTATGGCCGCCGCTGTATCACGGGAGCGCGCTCGCAAAAGCTTTCCTCCATGCGAGCGCCCTCGCATGAAGAAGGAAAGCTTTTGCGAGGAGGAGCCCAGACAGCCGCCGAGGGACCCCAGAAGACAGGTTTCCGGGCCACTCTGTGCAAAACGAACTGCACAGTGGAGGTAAGTATCACATGTTTGTAATTTTTTTTAAATAAAATCCCTGACTTTAGTGACCCTTTAAGGCCCTTCCTTCGAAAGTTAGTCCATTACTGTACCCTTATGCACTTTTTTCTGTGTGCTGTGATTTCATGGTTCACTTATTTGTTCACAGGGATATGACAAGCACCACACCGCAGAGCTCCATAAGGAGAAACTCTCTAAAGCCGCGTACACACGGCAGAGAACCTCGATGGGCAGAACACATAGTTCCGCCCGTCGAGGTTCTCTGCCGGCCGTCAAAATCGGCGACCCGCCCGTCGGGAATGGCAACCAGCCATTCATCCAGGCGGGCCGTCGAGCAAAAAGAGAGCGTGCTCTCTATTCGCTCGACGGGATTCCCGACGGGCGGGGCGAGCCAGGAGCGTACACACGGCCGAGGTTCTCGCTGGAATGCAGCTTCCAGCGAGGTTCTCGCTGTTTTCCAGCGAGAACCTCGCTCGTTTCCAGCGAGAACCTCGCTCGTGTGTACGCTGCCTATGAGGGCATTTCCCTAACATTGGAAATATATCCTCCCACTTCCTGTTGAGACTTTAGGGCAGGAAGTGAAGGGGAAGTTCTCTATTCAAAATGTAAAAAGTTTTAGTTCTAGATATATTTGTACTTTTCCTCTTACTAAGGATCCGGAAATATAAGTAACTACAAGCATGAGTAAATTTCAGTTCCTATCAATATCTTTTTGTAGGTTGAAATTTGAAAAACAGAAAATTCCTCAATATAATGAAAGGCAGAATAAAGATGTGGGTAGAGGGCGGCATACATGGCTCACTGTGACACTTTGACAAAGATAAGTCCATTTAGAGTAATCCTACAGGGCAATAATAAATGCTTCTGTGGCAAGTAATTGTTACCACAGCCAAAGTTTTCGTTTGAAACAACAAAGTCACATGCAACGTGCCCTGGCGTGTTTGGATTTGTTGTCAGCACACCCACAAGACCACAAGCTTGTCATACAGTGCAAAGCATCCTTTTTGTGTATTGGGTGCGTATTTAAATCTCAACTCTGGGAATTAGACAACATCTACCATTTAAATGCCCCCCCCCCCCCCTTCAAGGGGAACAACCAGTATTACTTGCCTTAGCCTTACTGCCTAAGCAACTAAAGCTGGAATCCTGCCATTTAGAAACCTTGGGCCAGATTCACAGAGAATTAGATTATCGTAGCGTTTCCGAAATACACTAAGCCGCCGTATTTTACCTGGCTCTACGTGGAATCCAGCTAGATTTTGTCCAGTAAACGACGGCGGCGTAGTGTATTTCTCCCGGCGCAATCCATCTACGCGATTAGGGGGCGTGAAGCATTTAGAATAGGCGCGTTCCCGCGGCGATCGAACTGCGCATGCTCCGTTCCCAAATTTCCCGCCGTGCATTGCGCGAAATCACGTTGTTACGTCGTAGTAGCGTCGTTTACGTACATTCCTATTCCCGAACGAGTTACGTTAAAAAAAAAAAAAAAAAAAATTAGACGCGGGAACGACGGCCATACTTAACATGGGTTACGCACTGTTAGACCAGCAAAAAGCTGCTCTAACATTACGTAGCCAAAAAATGACGTAGGCGATTGCGAAGGACACTCGTACCTTCGTGGATCGCCGTAAAAACTCATTTGCATACCCCGACGGTGAAAACGACGCGGACTCCACCCAGCGGCCGCAAAAATATCGCAACCTAGATCCGCAGGCTTACGAAGACGTAAGCCTCTCGGATCGAAGCCCGAAGCCGCCATATCATGGTTTGAGGATTCAAACTAGCGATACGGCGCGCAAAATTTGAAATTACTCCTGTCTAACACCAGTTAGACAGGCGTAATCGCTCTCTGAATCTGGGCCCTTGTTTTAACACAACCACTCATGGGAATTGTTCCCACCAAATAGTATGTAGCAACAGTTCTTAAAGCGGTATTTCACCCTAAATATAAGATCTCCCATGCGCTTCAGCATACTGGCGTCAGCGCCAGTATGCTGGGTTTTTTTTTTTTTTATAGCACACTTACTGTTTTATCGTAGAAATCCTTTTCTGTCCCCCGTGGTGGACGGCGCCAGTACAGCGCGTCACATCTTCCTAAGATACCCGATATGGACTCGGGTATTTCCGCGCTATGCGGCGCCTGCGCACAGACCTAGGAGCTGACTGCGCAGGCGCCGTATTTCTCCGAAATAGGACTCGGAGAAATACGGCGCCTGCGCAGTCAGCTCCTAGGTCTGTGCGCAGGCGCCGCATAGCGCCGGAAATACCCGAGTCCATATCGGGTATCTTAGGAAGATGTGACGCGCTGTACTGGCGCCGTCCAACGCGGGGGACAGAAAAGGATTTCTACGATAAAACAGTAAGTGTGCTATAAAAAAAAAAAAAACCCAGCATACTGGCGCTGACGCCAGTATGCTGAAGCGCATGGGAGATCTTATATTTAGGGTGAAACTCCGCTTTAAGTCTATTCCCTTTGAAACAGGTTGGCTTAAATGAACATGTTGCTAATTTTTAATAAATTTCCACTAACCATATTTTAGAAGTCACATTTCTCTGGACACCAGTTGCTCCTTTTTTTATCTATCCATTATCCCCACCCTGGCAGGGTCCAGTGCTCTTCTTTTCTCCCCATGGCTCTGGACTGTGGGTGGTCCTACTATATCATCATATACGATGCAAGGATATTAACCCTGCCTTGTATGTGAAGGAGGGAGGGGGCTTCACAGGACGAATCACAATGCTAAAGGGACCATATTGGAGTGAGGAATAAGGTAAGTTTTACAATTCATTCATGCTACCATTAGACCACAAGTAGGTAGATTGTTTTTTATGCCTAGAGTTGAGCCTTATATGGTGTCTTTGAAAATGGGAAGCTGTCTCCCTGACTGTCATTTTTTGGGAGATTATGCCATTATATCAGAGGCAGGTGCCATTGAAAAGTCTCACTTTATATCAAGACTAAAAAATGTGTTTACTGTCATAAAGGGTCACTAAAGGAAAAAAAAGTTTTTGCTGAAATGACTGTTTACAGGGTATAGAGACTATGGGCCAGATTCAGGTAGAGTTAGGCTGGAGTATCCATTGATCCGCCAGCCTAACTGTCACTTTAAGCCGGCGTTTTGGAGTTCCGATGCGATCGGCGCAATTGAATTTCGCCATCGGATCGTTACTTCAACTTAAAAATGGCGCCGGGGGGCGTTCCCGCTGATTAACGCTGAAAAAATATGTTAATCAGCGGGAGTCGGAAATTCACGATCTTTTTCGGGCGCGACGCAGTGACTTTACGACGTTTCTGGAAGCGATACGCGACGTAAAGATAAAGCAGCCCCCTAGTGGAGTATCCTATGTTAAGTATAGGCGTCGTCATCGCGTCGGAAAAAATAATAATCGCGTCGCTTGCGTAAAACGTTCATTGACGTTCACTGACAGAATTTGGAGCATGCGCACTGGGATGCATTGACACTCGACGCATGCGCAGTACGTTCGCCGCGGGATCGCGCATAGTTTAAATATTACACGCCCCGTACCCGCCCAATTTGAATTCCGCCGGCTCATTTGCGATGCGCTGCCGCAACTTTAGGAGCAAGTGCTTCATGAATAACAGCACTTGCTCCTAAAATTTCGGCAGAGTAACGTAAATGAGAAGCGTTACTCCAGAGCAAAGATGCTCTCATCTACCTGAATCTGGCCCATAATAGCTAACTGATTCCTTTTAAAAATTATTAAAAATAGATCATATAATGTGCCTGCAGGTTAGTTTCACTTTTAAACTGGTTTCATGTTTCTGTGATGTAAAGAGACACACAGAACAAAAACAAACAAAAACAGGGCAGTGTTTTGTTTTTAAAATTAATCTGATTGGTTCTGAGGAGTTTTAGACACACAGTAATGACAGCTTGGACCACAGTGAAAAGCTGCCATGAGATTTTTCATAAGGAGCCAGACAAGCAGGAAGTGTGGAGATCAGAGCAGAATTACAGCAACTTCAAAGCAAAAAAACGAACAATGAGGACATTAAACCAGGACTGCAGTAAGGTAAAGGAAGCTATTTAGCTAAAAAAAAAAAAAATCCTTTAGTGATCCTTTAAGTAAAATGTTTTAAGGTAGCTATGTTTTCTATTGTACATTTCATCCAATCTTACCTGTCCAGGTCCATCATATTTACAAATCGATGATGCTGTAGGGCAATCTCCAAAGTTTTCCTGGCAGGGGTCAATTGGTAAACACACATTTCCATCACCTCTGTAGCCCTCCTTGCATGTACATGTGTGTTTATTAGGACCCACATATGTGCAATAAGCTGCAGCATCACAGACCTTCTTCAAACATGGATTAATAGCTGAAAATGAAACAAGTGATGGGGATCAGATGTTTTTAAAAAATGGAGAATATATATTTTACAGTTAGCAACAGTGGAGTGCAGATAATAGAGAATATTAACAACCAGAGCTGGATTTCCAGCACCCTCTGCTAGTACCTTTAACAATCTGCATATTCCTACTTTACTGGTCCTAACCTGGCTTTCACTGTTGTTGCAATGTATAAATAATCTCATAGTAGTTAACTTTATTTCTACGGGTGGGGAGAAAATAGATAATAAATATGCAAGGAAAGATCACCTATAACCACAAGCGTACTGTGAGTAGTTTGGTGCTGTAGAGCTGACATGTGAAGTACTGTATATTGTCTAACATACAAAAGTTGGCAAAGTTGGGTCAGGAGTGGCCTTTCATCTAAATGTCATTTAGATGCTTGATGAATTAGCTAACAGATGATTGGTCTTAAATAAAGAATATGAAAAGTAAGCTGATTCCTAAAAAGGAACTCAACTCCCCTCTTTTTTGCCTCTCCCCTCTAACCTCTTCTGACCTGTCTGTGTGGGCTCCGGTACGTGGGACGTACTGATTGACTACGTTGGAAATATCAGGAGAGAAATCAAAGGGCACCCCGTTTCAAGACATTACTTAGAAGTACACAAACAGGATCCTAAAGGGACTTCATTTGTTGGTATTGACAGACTGAAATTACCTTGGAGAGGGGGGCCCAAGCGACGTGCCATTTCTAAGTTAGAAATGAGCTGGATATACAAAATTAGATGCCTTAGGCCCCTTGGGTTGAATGTTGATATAGAGATCAATGCCTTTATTGAAAATGCATACGGTAATTGTTTTCTTTTTGCTCTTTTTTTCATCTACATATATAGGGCCAGATTCAGGTAGATGAGAGCATCTTTGCTCCAGAGTAACGCTTCTCATTTACGTTACTCTGACGACCCTTTCAGCGCAAGTACTGTTATTCACATAGCAGTTGCGCGTAAACTTGCGCCAGAGTAACGATAATGCGCTGGCGTAACCCGACGCAAGGGGAAGTGGGTGTGATCATATGTAAATGATGGGCGGAGCCCAGCGCAGAGGCTTACGTTCAGCGCATCAACCACGGAGCATGCGCAGTGAGTGAGGCTCCACTCGCCCCCTTTGTGCGCATGCTCACAACTTCCGTCGGCACCACTTCACGGGAAACGTCAGCGCAATGCCTTCCGTTGGGCGTTTAAATGCGCCCGTAGAAGCGCCATTCTGGCACTAAAGTATATCCTGCTCCCCCTCCCCGCAGTGATGTTACTTTTTTTCTGAGATGGCTGCTCCCGTTCCCCGCAAACACACAGGAGAAAGCTAAACTTTAATGGCCAGGAGCTGTCAGCCGTCATCTCGGCTATGGAGACCTATGATGTCTTCCTCCATGGCTGTAAAATTTGACAGACAAGCATGAACAGAGGTGTTGTCCTGCAAGTGGGGGTGCTCAGCTAGCTCTTATCGTCGGTAACGCTGCTGTAGCTGCTCTCCTGCTGACCTGTGGCCGTCTGGAGTAAAGATAAAGCAGCCTTTTGTAGAAATAACTTTGCGCCGGACGGACGAGATACGCGCGGCGCATGTAGCCAGCGTATGGTGCTAATCCGTTCGTGAATTGGGAAAAATCCCTCATTTGCATATTTGCAGGGGAAATCAATAGGCGCGACTGATGCGCCAAGCGAAATTAAGCGCTGACGATACTCTGGCGTCGGAACGTTCCGCCGGTCGCAAATGACCCGTTATTGGGCGCATCTAGTTTGGTGGGTACGGGCACATAGAAACGACGGCGCATCTTCACAGTTACGCGGCGCATATCGAATTACTCCAGCGCAACTCTACCTGAATCTGGCCCATATTTGTTATTTGTTCTACATTATTAATGCACTTTTTGAGAGAATACCACCATTATATGATGTTAGTCATTTAACATATTTATTGTTTATTTCAGTTAATAAGGTGTGTTTTTCTCATGTTTCTATGCTCTGGATGCCTTTGGGGCATTTATGGCAGTTTTTTTGTCTGGAATATGTATTATTACATCTCCAGATTTTGTACATATGCTGTTTATCGACATAGGTGCCTGTATTGTGGTGCACTTCTGCATATATTTAAACCTATAATAATAATTTTTCCTTTTCCAAACCGTTCCAAAGTTGTTATGTTCATCATATCGAGGCTTGGTGTTCTCTTATGCAGTGTTCTTAATTATGATGCACAAGATCATATGAAAACGAGGTCTGGCTGCCGTTGTGTGGTATAAAGCTGATGGTTCAGCACGTCGCCTGTGCCCAAGGAAGACGTCACGTATGACGAAACATAGGTGTTTGTATTTTGTTAATTTTAAGCTTGCTGGCTATTTTTAATTATGCAATTGTTTCAGCCTGCTAAATTTTTAATGGAAAAGGGAGTAGCCCCTCCAGGTGGGAACCCAGATGAATATCCTCCGTTGCAGACAAGTCAGGTGCAGGCAATGCACTTAGCAAAGCAGGAACAAAACTTTTTCTGGACAGCCGCACTCTGAACAAATTGTAGCCTTTATTAAAAGAAGGACAGCACTACAAGTCACAGCAACATAAAATAAAACCCGACCCTGACGCACTTTGCACTGAAACTAGTGCTTAGTCATAGTTTCAGTGCGAAATGCGTCAGTGGTCGGGTTTTATTTTATGTAGCTGTGACTTGTAGTGCTGTCCTTCTTTAACCTCCCTGGCGTTATGATTCTGTCTGGAATTTTGTACCAAAAGCGTTGCAATTGTTTTGCAAGGAAATGTGGTGTTATGTATTATAGGCCTGCAATTCTTAGTAAGTACTTACTTAAATCTATCTAAACAAGAGTCTAATAGGCATCCCGGGTATGATTTTTTTTTTTTTTTTTTATTAAAAATTATAATATAATAAATAATTAAAAAAAATTATAACAAATAATAATATAATTATAGTAAAAATTATTCAATAATGTAATCAAATCAAAATCACTGAAATTTGCTCAGTTGCAGAATTTTTGCTGTCATAATTTTTTTTTTTTATGACGAATTTCCCCACAGATCGCTATCGCTAAATTCTGCAAGTGATTATAATTTATTATCGCTGTTTTTTAGCTGCTCTAAAACAATTTTTGCCATAAAGGGACACTTTTGGTTGCTATGGGCAATCTACAGTTTGCAGGGAGAAAGAAAAGTTTTTATTATATAAAATGACATGCAGGGCACTGGGCAGACCACTAGGGACATGGGGGGTGTGTATTTTTTACATACAGTACTGTATTCTATAAGATTACATTGTACTGTATGTAAAGTGTTTGTTTACATTTTTGAATTTGGCGCCGTTCTCCGTCCCCGTGCGACGTAACATCGCAGGGAACGGAGCTCGGCGGCACACGGGGACGCTGTGTGAATCGAGCGAGCACCCGCTCGCTCACACAGCGTGGATGCATCGCTGGATCCAGGGAGAAGGTAAGTAAACAGTCTCTGGATTCAGCGAGGCGAGCCCGTGTCTGACACGGGATCAACAATAGTAGCAGCAAATTTTTACCCCGTGTCAGACACGGGAAAAACGCCAAGGAGGTTAATAAAGGCTACAATTTGTTCAGAGTGCGGCTGTCCAGAAACAATTTTTGTTCCTGCTCTGCTAAATTTTAAAGCAATAAAGGCTTTTTTAACTTACCTTACTCATTTGTGTATTGACTAAATGTTTCTGTTTTTTCACTAACTAAGTTTTTCTTACTACTTTGCTGTCACCCTTATAAAGTATATCACAAGCGCAACTTATGTTTTTTACAATTTTGGTTCATCATAGATATATTAGATGTTTTTTGTTGCAGCTGTTTTAGTTTCTTTGAATTTTAGTGTGGTATAAACCCCCTTACATTTACACCTCTTACCTCTAAAGCTGGGTTGTTCCCCAAAAAACATACTCGCAGACCTAGCAATCCAGCGATGTTGTCCAGGGAACTGTATCTTCCCTGCAGCAAAGTTTGTCCAATGATGCCACCTGAGGGGGCAGGCTGCTTCTTCATCAGAGGAGGCAGCCACTTCATCACATCATCAGAAGTGCAGCTGTAAAATCAATGAATTGACAGCCACCCCCTGATGAGGTGGCGCACACCGCCTTGTGTATCCACAGTGTTCTGGGACCCATTATATGGGTATCCCAAAAGAAAGTGGACAACTTTTATGTCACACTGGCCTTAGTTAAAAATAAGGAGATTTAGAGATGGTTTTGGGGACTATTTCTGCCCCTCCCCCATTCAAAAGTTATATTTTGTTAGAGGAAGAGGGCAGGAGGAATATTATGTAAAGTTGTAACGGGTGGTAAATGTCCACGTTTTAAACTTAGGTCCTATCTAGTCAGTAGGAAGTCTTAGGTAAAAATAAATTGCGCCTGCAGAATGAATCAATAAGGTGGTGTTTTTAGATTTAGGAAAAGTTGGTAACCATGATACCACCCACTGCACAACACACATTTATTTATGCAATCAATACTACATATTTTGTTTGGCACATTGAATAGGCTGTATTTATGTCCCAGGGTTTGAATGTGTATCCAAGATTCAAACTGATCCTGGCACCACATGTGTTCATATCAGGTTGCCAAAATGTACAGCTTTGTCCTTTAAATAAAGAACAGACAACACCAAAGCTGGCTTCCAACCTCTTATGTAACTATTCTCCTTGTCAATTTCACAGAGTCTAGTTCTGCTCTAGTGAATCCATCAAAAATAGCCAGCATGCTATGTATGAGTAAACTAGTGAATTTATCTGTTGCATTGCTGTACACTGAGCATAGCATTTGGGTGGATTCTACAGTACAGTTTATGAACTACGGTAAATACATTAAGAACTAATATTAAAGACTAGCAAAGAAAACGTGTAATCTCTCTTTTGTTTTCATGCCCAGAAGAGTTCCATGGATTTGGATTCTGAGCACAGTAACATAAACAATAAGAGTATATTAAAACATATGTGAAAAATTAAGGTGAAATTACAAAGTCAGCAATCTTGCACCTTTTAGCATTTAGAAATACTTGAGTATTATATCCCCCCCCCCCCCCCCTGACCACCAACCTATGTGTTTGTCAGGCAAGTTCAAATTATTAGGGCCACACTGTAACCAGGAGCCAAACAAACTCGGCTTATCGTTGGGGCATGGTAATGACATTCAGAATTGCAGTATACCTCCTGAATGCCTGGCAGCTGCTGCTCTCTCTGCCGACATCTGAAAGGCAAGCCACCGCAGACCACTTTTCGAAGGGGCATTATAGTTTATAATTGTATAACTCTGAGCAGGCTCGTTCACACTTGACTACATTTTTAATTGTTATCAAGAGCTCCTATAGCATTAGTATGGCCATTAGACTCACATTAATGAGCTTTAGTATGGGCATTAGACTGGCCTTTTGCAAGCATTAATGATGAGTTAAAAATGCCCCCTAAATACCCTATGGCCAGTTTTGAAGCATTTGATGAGCGTTAAGGCTCTTTAAAACCGCTCTACAAATGCCTATTGCCTTACAGTAAATTAACTTATCTTAAGGTCCTACAATCGCACCACAACTGCCTGCCAGACCATTTAAAAAGCATTACTATAGACTTGAATGGAAGGTGTTGAAAGGCTTTAAATGCCTCCTGACGTGACATAAGTCTTCAATTTTGAAGCGTCGTAACACTAATGCTTCATGTTTTGGTAGTGTGAACAGCTGTGCTGTCTATTGTATCTTGTGCATAGGTGTTTGAGGCGTATTTTTAACACCACTCAAACACCTGTTTTTTTTTTTTTTTGTTTCAATGTCTTCATTAAGGTTTTTAGGATTTACAGGTAAAAACAGTGCAGTGGTTACATGTTACATAACTGAGAAAACATGGATAGTAACAAAGTAACGAAAGTTCAATGAAAAGTAGACAAGTCATCTTGTAATTACAGCTTAATAGGGGTATCAACTGGTGCGGAATGGGGAGGTATGTATAATTGAGGGACTCTATATGGGAGTTATAGGTAAATCAGGCATGCCACCAAAGCACCCACACACCCCTATTGTGAGCTTACTGTGAGTGGGTGGGGGCTCTGAAAGCTGGCAATTGTTTTCCCACCTTTACAAGTGGAACAGTTGAGTCTCCCTATGCCATTGGAGTTTGATTCCGACTCTGATTCCTCCTATGGGGTGGATCAAACATCTGCTTTTAATGCCAGTGTGAACTTTGCCTTACTGTTTTACTGTAGTAGATTGTAATACAATGAGCAAAGAGGAAAAAAATCTCTATACCCGAGCTCAAAAACCTTGTTTCATTTTTCCAGATGAAATAATAATATGTAGCTAAAGGGTCTGTGTTTGCCAGGTAAGGTTGTCAGAAGCCTGTCGTCTGTCCCATTTTATTCAAATAGTCAAAAAGAATATAAATATTTCAAACTTAACAATGACATCATAGGACATTGTTCTAATAGTCTTTCCATCACAATGCTTTTTTTTGCAGTTAACTAGACAACTGATAAAAGCAGCCTTACGTTCACATGTTGAGCCTTTCTCTTCGTAATTTGGTAAGCATTTACACTCCAGAGCACCCGAACTTGACATTGTGCATCGTTTGTTTCCTTGGCAGTTCAGTACAACACAGTCTGGTAATGCTGAAAATACACAACAAATGAATGCAGTGACAGTACTTAAAATATACAAACTATTCTCTTAAAGCATGTATGTGCATAAGGTTATTGTCATTTAATCTGGGCAATAGTACTTGTATTGCGAACTTAACATGTTGTACCTTTAGGTCACATGGCCTGTTCAGATATCAAAAGGCAGACCAATCTCTCAATCAATCAAGCTTGGTTTTTGTTTTCCTGGCCATTTGCTATTATTCCCCCACAATAAAGGCAGGTCTGGATAACTGCACAATACATAAACCAGCACGCTAGGCCAGGGAAAACTGCATTCACACACGTTTATGCCACAATTATTTTACAGAGTAATTAATTCGCAAGGCCATCTTCAGAAGGACATCAAACCACTTTATATATGTAATGATGTGCTTATAAAAGTGTTAATTTAATATGTATGTTCTTCTGAACTTTTTCTGCTGTATCATTTTAGTATTGTGTTCTTCAGCTAATCTCATCTAATTGACCCTGTATTGTGTGAAGTTCCATTGATGATAAATGTGTATTGTGAGTTAAACAGACAGTCTAAAGGTCAGATGTCTGAGATATCAGCTGTAGTCAATTGGCTCATGTAAATTATGTCAGACCTGGTGCCAGAAGGTCTACCAAAAGATGTGTATTGAGCTCCTTGTGTCATGTTGTGGGTGGAGTTGAGTCACTGTTCATTTTTGGTTACTGACTGTATATAAGAGCCTGATTTTCTCATTAAAGAGTCTATTCGTTTTGAACCTCAAACAGAGTGGTGTCTCGTTATTGGGGTTCATTTGCCTGACTGTGGAGTGTCGATAGCTGTCTTGGGTTCAGAATGGAATATCTTAAACGGCGTTAACCCCTGTCCCATTTGGGGTTCCGTTACAGTAACCAACCAGATTAACCATAGATAGCAAGCATTGTTTGACAACAAATTCAGAATATTCTCTGTAATGCATACTCACGTTACTTTACTAATTCTGTGACTCCCTGACTGCAAGCCCCACCTCCAGGGTTATTTTTAAAGTGCTTTGAAAAGGCCCTATATACATCAGTTTACTGAAGTGGACACAATTGAATGATAACCAACTATTCTCTTAAATATCCAATTTCTTCAGAAGGCTCGGGATGTTGGAGCTCAGATATGAACCTAGGCTGTAGATATGCTGGTATACAACATGGGACTCCATAAATGCCCACACCAGGATGATACTATTTAGCGCCTACTTAGTGACAAGCATAGTAGGACGGGGCCATTGAGGCCGCATTTGCTATATTATCTGGGTGCAACCAAAAAATACTGGATGAATTATGTTTAAATAGTCTTTCAAGAACTTCTGCAGACTAAAAAATGAATGAAAGATGAAAGATGAATAGTCTTTAGAATTAACCTCCTTTATTTAGGAGATTTCTCAGGTATTCTGTACATTTCAGGGTGTATGTATAAAAAAAAATTAACATAACTATTCATCCATTGAAACCGCATGCAAATTTGTTCTGGGCAAATAGGGCAAAATCGAACATTCTCCATGACTATATTCTCTGCAATTCAAACATGTGAATGTGGAATTTACCACACTGTGACCTCTAGATGACACTAAAGAGCATACTGTATTTATTTTGTGTAATAGTCATCGCCATCTGGTGGCCATAATGTGCTATTTTCTGCATTCATACATTCAAATTGCAGAGAATATAGGTAGAGATCATTCAATGTTGCCCCATTTGCACAGAATTTCATGCAATCTCAGTGGACGAACAGCCAAGCAATTGTTTTTCAAAATAAATACACCCATTGCTATCCCTGATGTTACTTAGTAAAGTGAACCAGTTTAGCTGCCAGATTTTGAAGCCAAGTTCCCATCCTCACAATTTACATCTTTATTTTCTGGGTCTAAATTATTAACATTCGTAACTTTAAAACTCTATTTTGCCTATTACCAGCTAGATGCTAGCCTACACTGGAAGATACATTTGATAAACAAATGTAAATTAAAATACTTATTTCAGACATGTATGAGACCTGTTGCTATAGCATATAGTTCTGTAGCATTACACTTACACTGGTCACACTTAGGCCCATTATAACCAGAGAAGCACGAGCATTTACCGTCTCCATTAATCCCACTGTTGCAAATACCATGCACACAATCACAGACTGTGAAGAAAGAATATAGTAGATTAGATAATCACAATAACACACAAATAGCTAGCATGAAAACATTTTCTATTTCTAGGGTTGCCACTATTTCTTTAAGCCAAATCCAAACACTTTAGCAGCCTGGGAGACCTTTGCGTGCCCCAAGGAGAGTAGTAATGCAGGTGTGCATTGTGTTCCCCAGTGAACAGTGGGTGTGGCCAAATTGATCTTGCTGACATCATTGCCGTGCCCCCCAGTGATGCTGAACCTGCCCCGGACAGCCACCCGCAGCTCCCAGACAGTAACAGATATGTGTGTGGCTATCTTGGTTACTTGGGGAGTCACAGTCTGGTCTAAATAGTGTGTCCGGGTTATAGCCCGGACACATGATTCAAAACCTGGACAATCTGTGTAAATCCCGGACATGTACCAACCTATTCAGACCTGGAATCAAAGTACCTGGCAGAGGGAAATCTTCCAGCACAAACATTACATTCTGATGAAGAAGCAAAGATGCTGATGCTGCAAAAAAGTTCACTATGTTCTTTAGGCCAGTGGTTCTTAACCTCAGTCCTCAAGTACCCCCAACAGGTCATGTTTTCAGGTTTTTCTTTACTTTGCACAGCTGCTTTAAATCAATAACCATGGTATTGATATGAGCTATTTTTTCTAATGGAAGTTCCCAAAACATGGCCCGTTGGCGGTACTTGAGGACTGAGGTTGAGGACTACTGCTTTAGGCCGCATTTACACTTTAGCCTTCATCAAGCGTGCGTAAAAGCATGCAATTATGTGCACATTTATGAAACATGTTTATGTTGCCATGGTTAATGGCATTCCAAATGCAGCAAAAAACATGTGCATTTGACATGAAAAAAAATGTGCGTCAATCACGGCAAAACGATTGGTTAAAAAAATATACAAAGTTCTACGTCTAAAAAGGTACATGAGCCATTTTGCTGGGTTTGTCAATCATGTGTAGGGCAGCCCATTGAAATCATGTGGCACAAAAACATGCACAAACTTGGCATGGCTTTACCCACCTTTCACGGCACCATTTTTCTAGGTAAATATATTTCTAAAGGTGTTTTGACATGACATTTTCACCACATATCGATAACAACTCATGCAATTCATACATACAAAGGAACAAAAACAAATAAGTTCAGAAATGAAGTTACGTGTAATAAAATGGAATGACACAGGGACAAAGTATTGAAACTAGTCGCATGCATTGCTCAGGTGTGATTTTGGCCCATTCTTCCACAGTCTTCAAATCTTGAAGGTTCCGTGGGCCTCTTCTATGAACTCTGATCTTTAAAGGATCACTAAAGGATTTTTTTTTTAGCTAAATAGCTTTCTTTACCTTACTGCAGTACTGGTTTCATGTCCTTATTGTTCGTTTTTGCTTTGAAGTTGCTGTAATCCTGCTCTGTTCTCCACACTTCCTGCTTGTCTGTTTCCTTATAACCACAGTACTGGGAGCTTTCTCACGGTGGTCTAAGCTGTCATTGCTGTGTGTCTAAAACTTCCCAGAACCAATCAGATTCATTTTAAAAACAAAACACTGCCCTGGATTTGTTTGTTTTTGTTCTGTGTGTCTATTTCTACTTCACAGAAACACTTTACAGAAACATGAAGCAAGTTCAAAGGTGAAACTAACCTGAAGGCACATTATATGATTGATTTTTATCTATTTTTAATAATTTTGAAAAGGAATCAGTTAACTTTTATGTCTCTATACCCTGTAAACAGTCATTTCAGCAAAAAACAAAAATTTCCTTTAGTGACCCTTTAATTCTTTCCATAGATTTCCTATTGGATTCAAGTCAGGTGATTGGCTGGGCCATTCTAGCAGCTTTAATTTCTCTCTTTGAAACCAATTGAGAGTTTCGTTGGCTTTGTGTTTGGAACCATTGTCTTGCTGAAATGTCCATCCTCGTTTCATCTTCATCATCCTGGTAGATGGCAGCAGATTTTTATTAAGAATATCTTGGTACATTTTTCCATTCATCCTTAATTCAATGATATGAAGTTTGCCAGTACCGTATTCTGAAAAACAGGCCCATCCCATGATGTTCTCACCTCCAAACTTCACTGTTGGTATGCGGGTGTTTTTTGGGGTGATGTGCAGTGCAGTGTATTATGACACCCAAAAAGTTGCATTTTGGTCTCAGAAATGGAGTCTTGCTAATGAGCGTGCATATAGGCTATGGCTGTTGAGTGCATTACCTATTAATTTCTTTGAAACAATTGTACCTGCTAATTCCAGGTCTTTCTGAAGCTCTCCACAATGGATCCTTGGCTCTTGTACAACTCTTCTGATTATTCTTTTCACTTCTTTGTCAGAAATCTTGTGAGGAGGCCGATTTATGGTTTAATGATGTTCTTCCCACTTCTGGATTATGTCACCAACAGTGCTCACTGGAACACTCGTTTAAAAAACCTTCTGTAACCAATGCCATCAGTATATTTTCAACAATAAGGTTGTGAAGGTCTTGAGAGAGCTCTTTGCTTTTACCCATCATGAGATATTTCTTGTGTGATACCTTGGTAATGTGACACCTTTTTATAGCCCATCAGTTGTGACTGAACCAGCTGATATTAATTTGCACGGAGAAGGGCTTTCTAATTACTGATAGATATTAGCTAGCGTTCAATACTTTTTCCCTGTGTTATTCCATTTTATTACAAGCAACTTAATTTCTGAACTGAAATTTGTTTTGGTTTCTTTGTATGACATTTCGTGTCAATAGCACCTTTAGAAATTTGGTAACGTGTTCGATATTTATTTTCCCTGCTGTATTTATGTATTTCATGTTTCAACTTTTACTGTTATCTATGGTGATGTAGCAGTCCAAGTGACAATAAACTATGGGCCAGATTCACAGAGCCGTAACTCCTGTCTAACTGGTGTTAGACTGGAGTAATTTCAAATTACGCGCGTTTTTTAGCTAGTCGAAAACCTCAAACCATGAATAGACGGCTGCGGGCTTCAATTCGACTGGATTACGTGTTCATACGCCTTCAGGTCAATAAAATTGCGGCCACTGGCGTGGCTTTTCAATCGTTTTCTGGATTACGCGTCAGGGTATGCTAATGAGCTTTTGCCGGCGATCCTTTTCCGCTGAAAATTACGATCTTCATTCGCAATCTCTTACGGCACCTTTAGTCATCTTTTTTTTGCGTAACACTATACCAGCTTTTTGCTGCTCTAATATTAGACAGCCCATGTTAAGTATGGCCGTCGTTCCCGCGTCGAATTTCTACGTTTTCCGACGTCTTTTATTATTTTTTACGTAAGTCGTCCGGGAATAGGAATGTTCGTAAACGCCGCTACTCAAACAACGAATGACGTAACGACGTGATTTCGCGCAATGCACGGCGGGAAATTTCTGAACGGAGCATGCGCAGTTCGATCGCCGCGGGGACGCCCTTAATTTAAATGCTTCACGCCCCCTAATCGCGTATTTCGATTACGCGGCGAGAAATAGACTACGCCGCCGTAGCGTACGGGCAAAAATCTACCAGAATTCGGTGTAGAGCCTGGTAAAATACGGCAGCGTAGAGTATTTCGATTACGCAGCGCAATATTAAGTGTATCTGAATCTGGCCCTATATTCCTAAGAATCTACTGCCATCTTGTGGTGAAATTGTGACATTGCATCTATCCATATCATAGGTTGGCAGGATATTAACCCGCTAACATACGTGATAAGAAACTAAAGAAAGCTAATTGTCTATAATAAAAGCATTTAAGGCTACTATTTTACAAAATTTGTTTCTAAGTATACTTTGTGTGTGCATGGCGAGAATCAATTCTGCTCATTATATACAGGCATGCCCCACTTTTTAGTACACAATTGGGTTTATTTACTAAAGCTGGAAAGTGCAAAATCAGGCTCACTTCTGCATAGAAACCAATGAGCTTCTAACCCCAGCTTGTTCAATTAAGCTTTGGTAATAAAACCTGGAAGCTCATTGGTTTTTATGCAGAAGTTAGGCTGATTTTGCACTTTACAGTGATAGTAAATAAACCCCATTGTGTACCTAAAAGTGGGGTATGCTTGTATGTAGTAAATTATTATTCTGGCAATGAAATTAATTATTGCCCAAGCACTTGACGAGCCTAAATGCATTGAACATGTGTACAACGTCAAGCGTTTTTTATGCAGAAATGCTTCTGCCAAGAGAAAAGGAATCTATGCCTCGTACACACGAGCGGACAGATTTGTTCAAATCTGTCCGTCCGACAGATTTGAACAAATCTGTCTGCTGGGATTTTGGTTTGCTCGCGTGTACACACGAGCAAACCAAAATCCCCGCCAGCAGATGGCGCGCTGACGTGTCGGTGACGTGGCGGTGACGTTGACGCCGCCACGTCACCGCACCAGGAAGTAAAACACTTCCGCGCATGTGCCGAATCCATTCGGCGGCGGTGCGGCGGCGGTGCGGGACGACATGTCTGCTGGTAAGTGTACTAACCAGCAGACATGTCGGGCGGACGGATTCCCACCCGATAGATTTCAAAGCATGCTTTGAAATCTGTCGGGTGGCCAAATCCGTCGGCTCGGCCGTACACACGATCGAATCTGTCTGCTGAAACGGTCCAGCGGACAGATTTGATCGTGTGTACGAGGCCTTAGAGTGGGCAAAAACGTCCAGTGTGCACGAGCTCTTAACAGAGAAAATTGTAAACAAAGGTTTTAAAGGCAAAGCTGTGCCTCGGTCTTACCAGATCGGCAGTCCGGACCATACGTGTCGTCATCTGCGCATTTCTCACAGTTTGTTCCACCAAATTTTTCCTAGACAAAATTGAAAAAAGATGCACATCCTTCCTTTTGCTTAAATCATGTATTCTTGTATATGTACTTTAATAAAATGCTAATGGATATTAGTCAGACAGTTAATTATATAATATTAACAAAAAACAAAAAAAAAACATAAGCACGGTGACTTGACTAAGGCAAGCATTCATCTTTTTTCGAGGGAATAATCTAACACAGAGTAATACTTACCTTAAAGTAAAGTTCCACCCGAAAGTGTAACTTCTGCTTATCTGTTTTCTCCCACCCCCTCCAGTGCCACTTTGGCACCTTTCAAGGGGGAATGCGTACCTGTTTTTGACAGGTACCCTTCCCCACTTCCGGGAGACTCCGCCGTGGCGCTGTCCCTCGGAAGTTCAGCCCCCTCCTCCTTCCTCCGCTGCTGGGCCAGGAGAAAAGTGCAGCGCACTTTGCGTATGTGCACTAGGAAACCAGCTTCACTGCCGGGTTCCCTTAATATGAATGGTGGCGCCAGCACCCAAGAGCCCATTTGAAAATCGGCTGGGGTACCGACATCTCGGGATCCCTGGACAGGTAATTGTCCTAATATTAAAAGTCAGCAGCTACATTATTTGTAGCTGCTGACTTTTAATTCTTTCATGGGGGGCGGAACTCCTCTTTAAAGCAGCCCTGTTGCTTTTCTTTACACTTTAAAGAGGAAGTAAACCATCTCTAAAAACATTATAAAAAAAACACCCTGGAAGACAAAGGCATAATGAGCTAGTATGCATAGCATACTAGCTCATTATGAAATTCTTACCTGAGATTGAAGCCCCCGTAGAGGTCCTCGTTCCCCTCCGCCGTTGCCACCATCTCTGCCAGGAGTGACTTTGGGTATCGCGGCCCCAGCGCTGTGACTGGCTGGAGCCGGGATGACATCACCCCCAGTCACGGCACAATCGCCGTTGGAAACAGCACGGTCAGTGCGCCTGCGCCGTTGTCTACGGCGCATACACCGTAGATATCGGTGCTTGTATTTTCTGCAAATATCTACTAAACCTTTTAGGTTTAAGAGATATTTCTTGCACCTACAGGTAAGCCTTAATCTAGGCTTACCTGTAGGTTAAAGTGGTTGTAATGGGTTTACAACCACTTTAAGGCAGCTGCACCTTGTAATGTAAGAGGTTGGATACTTACCCTTCCTTTCAACGGCACTTCTATTTTTCACTCTCTTGCAGAGGTAGGTCAACTGCTGCTAACAGACACTTGAGGGTGTGTTGGATAGTCTGGCCCCTGATGAGTGCTGTGGTTCTTCCCATCACTACAGGATGTAGTCCAATGTGGTGTCCAACATGGACAAAGAATGGACTCTGGAGAGGTAAGTATTTCATGTTTTATATAACAGGGTGCAGCTGCCTAACAGTTTTTAGAGAAGAACCAGGTTTTCTTTGGCCCCAGTTCCTGGCATGATGACCAATCCCTCAAACCTGATTTTATTACTAGTTTTTATTCTGGTCTTGTGAATTGAATTACTTATGCACTGTAATCAGTGCAGATCCAGTGTCTACAATATCAGGGTAGGATGCGACTGCTGATAGGAATGCTCGCTTACATTCCAGCATTGGATAGTGAAAGGTAAGTATTAACGTGTGGTAGATCATTCTCAAGAAAAACGAGCACCAATCAGCACCAGCTCAAAACTGTACTTAAATTTACATATCTCCTTCCACTTTAAAGTGGTTGTAAACTCTTACATATACCCAGTGAAGGGACTGCTGTCTGCTACACAGAGATAAAACATATGTTGTACCAGTTTATCTGAAGCCCTCTCTCCTCTACAGCTAATCAAACGACAGAATTTAGACAACATTTTTCAACTCCAGCAGGCAAGGGGTGTGGGAATCTGATGTCACATACTGCACAGCAGGGAGCTGAGTGTAATCTGACACCCGAGTGGAGGGAATTGTCACAACCCCCCTCTTCACAGTCTTATGGAGAAACATGCACAGCTGAGGCTGTCAATTAATTTCTGTGTGTATGAGCATTGCTATCTCCTGTGGTTGTCAGTTGCCCCCCCCCCCCTTACACAGTCTCATTGGGAAACATACACAGCTCAGGCTGTCAATCAATTTCTGTGTACATGGGCAGGGCTGTCTCCTGAGATTGTCTGTTGTCCCCCCCCTACACAGCCTCATGGGGAAACATGCACAGCTCAGGCTGTCAATCAATTTCTGTGTACATGGGCAGGGCTGTCTCCTGAGATTGTCTGTTGTCCGACTGTCAGAAGTGACACATAAAGATAGCAGAGGAATGGCAGAGCAAACGGAAACCACACTAGATGCTTTGGATCAGCTATGGCGAACCTTGGCACCCCAGATGTTTTGGAACTACATTTCCCGCAATGCTCATGCACTCTGCAGTGTAGTTGAGCATCATGGGAAATATAGTTCCAAAACATCTGGGGTGCCAAGGTTCTTCATCACTGCTTTGGATAATGGCAAGTACACTCTATAGAAGTATATGTTTTGTTCATTTTTAATTTCAGAGGTTTACAACCACATTAATAATGAATGGGTCTTGTGTAGCCCACTTGTTAGAAGGATTATATTATTTAATAATTTTTATTATTATTATACAGGATTTCTATAGCGCCAACAGTTTACTCAGCGCTTTACCATATATGGCAAAAACATTTTCTTCAATAATAAAATTAGTAGTGTTTTTGGTAATTACTGTAATGAAGTGAAAGTTACATGGTAGTAGTGGAAGTAAGGATATTACACAACACTTACTTGACAAATACAGGTCCCATTGCCACCCATTCCATCGGCGCATATACCTCTGTCGTTACAAGGGGATGACGCCCCACCAGGGCACTCTGTAAAATGACAATTAGTAATATCTTGGTTACTCAAGTTCAAGAAGATTGCACGGCTTATTTAATTACACATATTTTGGATAATGCTGAAGCCCTCATATAGGGGGACAGATTGTTCCCAATTGGGCAGCACAGTGGCTATGTGGTTAGCACTTCCGGCTAGCAGCACTAGGGTTGTTGGTTTAAATCCCAACCACAACACTACCTGCCTGGAGTTTGCATGTTCTCCCTGTGCCTGCATGGATTTTCCTCCAGGTACTCCGGTCTCCTACCACACTACAAAGACATGCTGGAAAGTTAATTGGATCCTGTCTAAGTCATTTTGTAGCAAAAAAAAATATTTTTTAACTTGTAAACACCAAATCTCGGTCCTTAAGTGGTAAAGGGGTTGTAAAGGTTTGTTTTTTATTTTCTAAATAGGTTCCTTTAAGCTAGTGCATTGTTGGTTCACTAATCTTTTCCTTCCATTTCCCTTCTAAATGTTTTATTTCTTTGTTTTCTTTGTCTGAATTTCTCACTTCCTGTTCTTCCTCAGGAAGCTGTTCTGGCTGACTAACCACCACTCAGATGATGGTGGCAAGTTTACTGAGGAGAAACAGGAAGTAAGAAATTCAGACAAAGAAAAAAAAAACATTTAGAAGTGAAATCGAAGGAAAGGTAAGTGAACCAACAATGCACTAGATTTAGAAAATAAAAAACAAACCTTTACAACCCCTTTAAGGGGACATGACAGGAGGCGTGTCCTATGCCTACATACTTGTGTTAATACAGTAGTTGTCCCTCATTCCCATATCAGAAAGTTATTTATTTTTAGTTTGCAAACATTTTATTGAAATATTCAGGCATATAAAATATATATATAGGCATAGAGAGATCGGTAAATACATCAGAGAAACATAGTAGAGATAGACAGGTATATATCTCTCAATATAAAAAGATGAGAAGAAAAAATGGAACGAAAGGAAAAAAAAGGTGATATATTCGACAACTTGTTAAGTGTTTCACAGTCCTGTACAGCTATAGGACGGTGTCGTTAGTGCTAGATACATCTAAATAAAATAGAACAAACATGGCAGACTTTAGCAAATGAGAACAAGGGAAAAAAGGACTCATTAATACAGTATATATTTATTAAGCTGACCAAGTTTCCCATTTCCAATCAAATATATGCATTGAGTCTAAGGCCACGTACACACGATCAGACCAAACCGATGAGAACGGTCTGAAGGACCGTTGTCATAGGTTAACCGATGAAGCTGACTGATGGTCTGATGTTCCTACACACCATCAATTAAAAAAACGATCGTATCAGAACGCGGTGATGTAAAACACAACGACGTGCTAAAAAAAATGAAGTTCAATGCTTCCAAGCATGCATCGACTTGATTCTGAGCATGCATAGATTTTTAACCGATGGTGGTGCCTACTAACGATCGGTTTTGACCTGTCAGTTAGGAATCTATAGGTTAATTTTAAAGCAAGTTGGCTTTTTTTAACCTAAGGGTAAATAACCTATGGGGCCCACACACGATCGTTTTTGACAGATAAAAACGGTCCATCAGACCGTTGTCCTCTGGCTATCCTATCGTGTGTACGAGACCTAAGAGAGTATGACGCACCACCTCCATTAATCTAATAGGCTCTATATAGAGAAGAATCTATGACCATGGTACCGAAGGAGACCGCCAATTAAGGAAGTTCGGCAAATAGGACGCACATTAGGTTAGTGTTATATGTAAGACGTTATTTAAAATATCTTTGTGGTGGTCTGTTGCCATAAAGAGCGTAAGGCTGCATAGCTCCAGAATGTGTGAAGGAGAGTACTGGCAGTGTGGAGGATGGTCTATGTGGACAGCTTTACCCCGGATGCCTGCATACATAGGCTGCATTCACACCTGAGCGTAGCGGTTTGCCACAATTTTGCAGCGTTTTTTACCGCGATTTGTACAGGTCTAGGGTCACCTATGTTAAAAACAGAAAAACGCCCAAATACGCTCAATTCGAGCGACAAAAAAGGGTCCAGAACTTGTTTGAGATTCAGGCGTTCGGCGTCAGGCGTGAACCATCTCCATTGAGAATAATGTATTTTTTCCCCTCTAGCGTTTTGGAGCTTCATGCTTCAGGCGACAAAACGCTCAGGTGTGAATGCGGCCTTGGATGCGCCTTTTTTAATCATCAACCATGTGAGTTGCTAAACGTTGTACGTTCATTAAATGTAACCATATTGCTACACTTAGGCCGCGTACACACGAGGAGACATATCCGATGAAAACGGTCCGACAGACCGTTTTCATCGGACATGTCTCCTGGGATGTTTTGGTTAGATGTGTGTACACACGATCAAACCAAAATCCCCGCGGACAGACAGCGCGGTGACGCTGGTTAGGTGTACTAACCAACGGACATATCCGACAGACAGCTTTCCAGCAGACACGTTTTAAAGCATGCTTTAAAACTTTTGTCTGCTGGAAACCTGTCTTCTAGCCCGTACACACGATCGGATATGTCCGCTGAAACTGATCTGCGGACCAGTTTCAGCAGATATGTTTGATCGTGTGTACGCGGCCCTAGAGAAGCCTAGTTTCTCTTTTATACTCAGATTTTGCTTCTAATTTCCTTGTGGAGTCTTCCATTTGTGGCTGGACATTTTATGATTACACCGCTGGCCACATTGCTATAATCTTTTTATATGGACTAGAAAGTGAGGGACTTATGAATAAATGCTTGTGGAACAAATCATCTGAGTTTTCATTATTTCTTATGTACTAACAAAAGAACTTTCCTTACACATTGCAAATGAGAGGGTCCCGCATACAGAAGCATGACCACAGTTTCAGAATTAGTGAAACATTTTTTTTTTTAAATGTGTTAACAGAGTCGGCTGTATAAAGGAAGTGTTTGATGTGTTTGCTAGATGAACTGTATAAATGACTGATTAAAAGTAAGAAAACAAAACAGAAAATAGTGCTGACAAGGAAAATAACTGCTGAGTCTTTTGCTACGTTGTATTTGCCGATTTGACAATACAGGTGAACATGCTTACACAGTTGGAATGTTTCCATAAGACTAATAGAGCAATGACAGTCATTGTTCTCTTGTAAGTCCCAAAGGGAACAAAGATTTATTTTCATAATAAGCCTACGTAACAGTAGAAAGGCATTTGGTAAAAAATGGAAAGCCAGGAAATTCCGCAAAATATTACCATTCACTGTTTCTCTCAATGTAGGGCTCCTTGCACACGTGTTTTTAAGTGTCAGCATTTTTGGGCGTTTTTGTAAAATTACACCAGCTTACATTTAGCTCTGCAATGTAAAAAAAAAATGCTAAATGCTGATAAAAGTGCATTTATGAGCGTTTATGTGTTTTTTTTAGCATTTAGCGTTTTTTGTGGTCAGAAGAACTGCTTTTGAAGACAATTTTAGGGCATTCAGACAACAGCCAATAAACTTCCTTGCTGATAAACTTCAAAAAAGTTCCATGTGTGCATGGACCCAGAGAATATCATAAAAGGGAGTTTAAGGGTTGTTGGAAAAAAAATGCTCAAAACCCACAAAAACGTGAGTTTATCAGCTTCAGTGTGCATGAGGCCTAATGCCGCGTACACACGGTCGGAATTTCCGACAACAAATCGAGGGTGCCATTATGTAGTCCAGCAATGGAGAGCTCAGTCGGGGTTAACAATACTGTTTGGGATTTCAGTACACAGATGCATGCCGCCTACACACGGTCGTAATTTCTGACAACAAATGTTCCATGTGAGCTTGTTGTCAGAAAATACGAACGTGTGTATGCTCCATCGGACATTTGCTGTCGGAATTTCTGACAACAAATGTTCGATGTGAGCTTGTTTTTAGAAAATCCGACCGTGTGTATGCTCCATCGGACATTTGCTGTCGGAATTTCTGACAACAAATGTTTGAGAGCTGGTTCTCAATTTTTCCGACAACAAACGTTTTTGCCGGAAATTCTGATTGTATGCAATTCCGACGCACAAAAATCCTACGCATACAGGAAATCAATTCGATGCATGCTCGAATCATTTAACTTAATTTTTCTCGGCTCATGGTAGTGTTGTATGTGACCACGTTCTTGGCGATCGGACGTGGTCACATACAAATGACAACATTTGTGTGACCATTTGTGTGACCGTGTGTATGCAACACAAGTTTGTGCCAACTTTCCATCTGAAAAAAAATACATGGTTTTGTTGTCAGAATGTCTGATTGTCTGTACACGGCATAACAGTGTAGAAATCAGTGTTAAAACATAAAGCAGTATTAAACCCAAAAACAAAAATGTAATGTATTGGCTTATCAATCCTTAAAACCTAAGTTTTCGTTTTTTTTAATCAGCACAAAGGATGGTACTTACATTCAATGAGAAGTATCCCTTGTGCTGGTGGCTGCTGTCTTAGTTGAAATTAGAAAGAATTTTGCCAACTATTTCTAGTCCACATCCCTGGTATAGACAATGAACAAAAGGATTCCTCGAGGAGTGGCACTTTGAAGGACCGGAAACAGTAAATAGTTTATTATAGAAGTAAAAAATTTGTTGGTGAAACATTGAACAAATGGGATCAATTAAAACAAGCACATAGCAAGTAAAAAGCATGGAAAAGCAGTGGATAACCTATAAATCAACTGTCCATGGGAATAGGACAGAAGAAACTGACGCGTTTTAACAAAAAGTGGTGAAGCTGTACACATTGTGTATTCCCGAGGGAAGTGATGTCACTAGATGGAGGTCTGGTCTGAGAAAATCTGAGACTATACAAGGAAGAACATTCCTGAGAGGACAATCCCGCCCACCAAGAAAAGAGAAGTGGCACAGATTAACCTTGAAAAATCTGGAATTGTTTAACCTATTTTCCCTGACGAAGACCTTCATCACTTTTTGTTGAAACGCGTCAGTTTCTTCTGTCCTATTCCCATGGACAGTCGATTAATAGGTTATCCACTGGTTTTCAATGCTTTTCAATGCTGTTTTACATGATATGTGCAATTGATCCCATTTTTTCTATCTTTCACAAATACATTTTTTACTTTTTTATAATATATTATTTACTGTTTCCGGTCCTTCAAATTCCCACTCCTTGAGCAATCCTTTGTTCATTGTCTTAGTCTTGTCTTAAATAACATTCTTTAGCAAGGAACATACATTTCATGTTTTATGCTCCCAAAATTAGTGTGTGCTGTAAATTGCATTTAGCAGTTTTTTGTTTCTTTTTGCCAGAGGCTTCAATTTTGCTGAAGCCCGTAGCCCATCAGAGTCCTCCTTTAAATTAGATGTCACCATCAGAGCCCCCCTTTACATTAGATGTCCCAATCAGAGCTCCCCTTTACATTAAATGTCCCCATCAGAGTCTTCCTTTGGATTAGATGTTCCCATCAGAGCTCCCTTTACATTAGATGTCCTCATCAAATCCCTCCTTTACATTAATTGTCCCCATCAGAGCCCTCCTTTACAATAGATGTGCCCATTAAAGCCCCTTTTACATTAGATGCCACCATAAGAGCTCCCTTTACATTAGATGTCCCCATTAGAGTCCTCCTTTACATTAAATGTCCCCATCAGAGTTCTCCTTTACATTAAATGTCCCCATCAGAGTCCTCCTTTACATTAGATCCTCCCCCATAAAAGTCGCCTGTCATCTACCTTTGGATGGCCGAGATGAGTGAGAGAAACAGGAAGTGAAGGCACAGGACCGGCCAATCACACACCACAGCAGGGAACAATGCTATAGAGCAGGGGTCTCCAAACTTTTCAAACAAAGGGCCACTTTATTGTCCTTCAGACTTTAGGAGGGCCGGATTGTGGCCAGCGGGGGAAGAAAATGTCCCGGGGCCCAGCAGTGATGAGAATAAATGTGGCCTTAGGGTTGGTGGTCAATAGGAGGAGGAGTAGGGCTTCTATCAGTAGGAGAAGTAGTATCTCATCATTGATATCAGTAGAAGAAACAGTGCCCACTTGTTGGTGTCAGTGAAAGGAATAGTGCCTTATATCAGTAGGAGGAATAGTGCCCCAAGGGCCTCATAAATGCTAGCAAATGGCCACATTTGGCCCTCGGGCCGCAGTTTTTAGAATCCTGCTATAGAGGAAGTGTTCAGGGAGCAGAGCTCAGCACCTCAAGGACTTTCTAAAGGAAGCCAATAGAGCTTCTTGTTTGCAATCACATGACTGCAAACACGTCACGTCATGCTTCCCATAGGAGCTGTGTGTCCGGCACCCTGCAAACACTTAAAGGCACATTATTTTTATTTATTTATTTTTTCCCTATGGGCGGGCCTACACTTCCTGGCTGCCTGCTCATTCCCTTATCTGAATACCAATTACAAAAAGAGAATCTGATGGCTGGACTTCTAATTAAAAAAAAAAATGTATGGGGTTAAATGTCTCCATTGGAGGTTTGTAAAAGTCCCTCTCACTACCTCCTCTTCACTACAAGATGTCCTCTAACTTTCAAGTTGAAATGGCGCCTACCATCATGGACCTGCATGTCTTTTACGAAAACATCAAAGGGGTTGTAAAGGTTTGTTTTTTATTATCTAAATAGGTTCCTTTAAGCTAGTGCATTGTTGGTTCACTTACCTTTTCCTTTGATTTCCTTTCTAAATATTTTTTTTCTTTGTCTGAATTTCTCACTTCCTGTTTTTCCTCAGTAAGCTCAGACCCCTAAATCTAGCTGGGGGTTAGTCAGCTAGAACAGCTTACTGAGGAGAAACAGGAAGTGAGAAATTCAGACAAAGAAAACAAATAAAACATTTTTTTAGAGGGGAAATTGAAGGAAAAGGTTAGTGAACCAACAATGTACTAGCTTAAAGGAACCTATTTAGAAAATAAAAAACAAACCTTTATTACAACCCCTTTAAAGCTAGATGTCATGAGCTTGCCCCCTGTGTAAGGGGCCCTGCACTAACAGTGTTATGATGCAATACGTCACGTGGTGCTGATGTCATCATCAAGGATTGTTTTTCTCTGGTAGAAGATGGAGGAGGAAGTTGACCCAGAGCATCACATAATGGGCCAGAAGATATCGGAAAAAGGGTAATAAAAAAGAAAAAGGGGGGCAGCAGAGACAGCTTTAGAGGGGAGAATGTTTCCTCTAGGGGAGGAAGGGGGTCAAGGGGAATTGGTCTTTAAATGTGTACTTGTACAATAAACATGGATTGGCAAGGCACATAAAACAATTACAACATTTATAAAGTTAAACGTTTAAAATATATCTGAATCAAAAATAATATATAAAAGTATTATATATATTATATTATAAAAGTCTCTGTTTATAAGGGAAACTGTCAAGACGTTGACAGACATTTTATCGGAGGCAGGGGCATAAAGCAATTTCTTAGAGGTAGGTCCTGTAGTATACATTTCTTCTTAAAGGGGTTGTAAAGGTACAAGTTTTTTTACCTTCATGCATCCTATGCATGAAGGTAAAAAAACATCTAGCAGCACCGCCCCCCCCCCCCCCCGAGCCCCCGTTGTACTTACCTGACCGTTCGAATCTCCCGGGCGCGTCCACGTCGTCCTCTTCGGTTCCCAGCCTGGCCGTTGATTGGCTAGGCTGGGCGGATTGATAGCAGCGCAGCCATTGGCTAGCGCTGCTGTCAATCAGGGCGGATGACGCGGCGCGCTGGGGGGCGGAGCCGAGTGATACAGTCGGCGGCTATGGCAAAAGCTTTCCTCCATGCGAGCGCACTTTTTTTGCGAGGAGGAGCCCAGACAGCCGCCGAGGGACCCCAGAAGACAGGTTTCCGGGCCACTCTGTGCAAAACGAACTGCACAGTGGAGGTAAGTATCACATGTTTGTTATTTTTTTTTTTTTAAATCCGTGACTTTAGTGACCCTTTAAAGTACAGCAAACATGAATGATATGAAACTTTTTTTTCTCTGTAATTTTCATTGCAGAAATAAGCGGTGTCAGCATGGCAGTGTGACAGTGTCTAAAATGTAGCATCCAAAATTGTTACCGGCAAAGAAATTTCCACTGTTTGGAATTTAAAGTGAAATTTTATGATGTCCTATGAAAGAGAGCGCCTTTCATCAAGTCCCTGACTGTTAAAAAGTGCTATCTCCTAAGGAAATGTATACGGTACAGATGAATATACTTTGTCATCACCTCCACAACCTGAACATTTTGCTAATCAGCTAATTTTTCAGGAACAGGAAGGAACTGATTGCCAGTGGTGTTTTCAAAGCTAGCCTGCAGCCCCCTATGATAAGCACACAGGCTATTTTTCTTCACTGAGCTGACAGCAGTAACAATGTCACCAGCTTTATTCTCACAGACTGTCCTTCACTTTTATAAGCAGGATGTGTAAGTGAAGGAAGACGGGGGCCCTGCTGGACCTCCACGGCCTTTCAAAGTGACTAAAGAATTTTCTACTAAAACCAATTATTTTTAATGGGAAACGTTCCCTGAGAAAGACATGGGGGCTGCCATGGCTGAATCCTTATTCTGTGACTGGTATATACCTAACTGTCATGCTAATCCCCTGACTTTAATATATAAGTCACTAATCCAGAATAAGTATTTATTTATTACAGGTATTTATACAGCGCTGACAATTTACATAGTGCTTTACATATTGGGCCAGATTCAGGTAGAAATTATGCGGCTTATCTCTAGATTCTAACCTATGACGGCGTATCTGTTTTCTGTATTCAGAAAACAAGATACGCCGGGATTGAGTTTAGATACGAGCGGCGCCGTATTTCGCCGTCGTATCGGAACTGCAATTTTAAAATGGCCGCTAGGGGCGTTCCCGCTGATTTACACCGAGAATATGTAAATCAGCGACATACGGCAATTCACGAACGTACGCGAGCCCGACGCAGTCACTTTACGACGTTTACGTAAGGGTTTTCCCGGTGTAAAGATAAAGCAACAAAAAGCAGGCGCAACCTATGTTAAGTATGGCCGTCGTGACCGTGTCGAATTGAAAAAGTTTTACGTCGTCCGTGAATGGAGATTGACGTTCACTTCCAAAACACCGTCATAATTTGGAGCATGCGCACTGGGATACATTGACAGCCGGCGCATGCGCAGTACGTTCGCCGCGGGATCGCGCTTATTTTAAATACTACACGCCCCCTACCCGCCCAATTTGAATTCCGCCGGCCCATTTTCGCTACGCCGTCGCAACTTTAGGAGCAAGTGCTTTGTGAATACAGTACTTTCTCCTAAAGTTTCGGCGGAGTAACGTAAATGAGCAACGTTACGCCGGAATAAAGAACCGCTCGCCATCCTGAATCTGGCCCATTGTATATTCATCATTCCTCCTGCCATCAAGGAGCTACTTCACATGCAAACATCCTAGGGTCAATTCAGACAGAAATAATTAACCTATCAGCATTTCTTTGATGTGTGGTTCTTTGGAATCCCATGCAAACACAGGGCTAATATGTAAACTCCATGCAGCTAGTCAGATACAAACCAGGGATCTCAGTGTTGCAAGGCAAGTACTAATCACTTAAGCCTTGTACACACAATCGGAATTTCCGCAGACAAGGCTAAGGCCAGGAGGGGTTGGTCAGGAATTTGTCTTGCATACAAATGGCAAAGAATTGTCGGCCAACAAACACAAACATAGTCACATACTAGACTTACTACATGGTTACTACATGGTTTTTCAGCTCTTTATCACCACCCTTTGGGCACCTTTTGCTAATGTTTTGTTTGGTGAGCATTGCTTCCAAGCATGCGTGTTTGTACTTTGTCCGCGGAACATTTTAAAGCCTGCCATCCAACATTTGTCCACGGAAAATCCGACAACAATTGTCCGATGGAGCATACAAACAGTTGGACTTTCCGTCAACAGCCTGTCATCACACAATTCCCATCGGAAAATCAGATCGTGTGTACGAGGCTTTAGACTAGTCATACATGAGTAATGTTTTTTTTTTTTTTCAATCAGCAGGTTGAAAGTAAGAATATGACTCGATTCTTTCATCCACACACTCAATGTAGATAGGAGAAGCCATCCTGCTGTATCCTTGCGTTCTGACAGTGGGGAGATTTCCTTGCTGTCAGAATACACTCATTAGCATCATCAGCTATAGCTGGGGGCGCTGAAAAATTTCCAAAAGGATGGTTTACACAAATGTCATTGTGTCCAACCAGCTTATCCATACATGGATGGCAAATTGGATGGTCCCTGCTGAACCGGCCAAATTTCCATCCATGCATGGCTGGCTTAAGTCACTGTGGTGCTATAGAAGCTATATAATCTGCATAATAGTACTGAAGCTATATAATCTGCATAATAGTAAGGTAACTAGCTTTTCCAGGAGGTGGTCCACAAGTTTCCTGTGCCAAAAATCAGTGAGGCACTAGAGGCCAATATGCTGACAGTCTAACGATTTACCGCTTATCGAGGGAGAAAAGAAAAGCTGGAGAGGTAAAGGACAAGCTCTGCTACTAGGAAGACACACAAGAGTTAAACTTACAAGAATAGCATCTTATCTTATCTTATTTCCCTGATAATCTCCCCAGTGAACTTCTGTGCTGTTAAGCCTCCTACACACAATCAGATTTTCCAATGGGAAATGAGTGATGACATGATATTGGCAGCCGACCGTTTGTATGCATCAAACAATTGTTGTCGGATTTTCTGCAGACAAATGTTGGATGGCATGCTTTAAAATTTTCCGCCAACAATGGTCTGTTGTCATATTTTCCAAGCGTGTGTACAAATTGCTCGGAATCAATGCTCAGCAAACACAAAATAAGCAGAAGGCGCCCAAAGGGTGGCGCTAAAGAGCTGAAAAACCACGTTGTTTTGTGTTTGTTGGTCGACAATTGTGTGCCGTTTGTATGCAAGACAAAAGTCCTACGCTTTGTCCATGGAAAATCCGATCATGTGTACGAGGCTTAAAGCTTCTGTCAGCCTTCCGCTCTAGCTGAGCCAAGATATACAATCAAGACTGGAAATGCACACATTTTAATTACAGAAGGTTATATATAGTTTTTAAAGACCAAGGAGAGGGGGAGGGTTTCCAATAAGGCTCTGGACTTCCACACAATAAGTGGCCTCCAGCAAAAAAATAAAAAAAAATAACAGGAGCAATGCTGGAGGAAATTTGTTAAAGAACATCAATTTTCTATCAAACTGTTATGGGTAAAGTTCCGCTTTAAACAATATATGAAGGAGACTTCACGTGTCTGTACAAGTGATCTTTACAAGTCTCTTATCAGTGTGTAATTATACTGTTCAAACTTGTGTGATACCAACATAGAATCAGTTTCTCTATTTCATAGGATCATAGGCACATGGAAGGTGTAATCTGACTTGTTACTGTGGACAACACAAATAGTTTCACTGTCAGCTTTAATGATACATCATCCACGATAAGTAGCTGTTGAACACTTACCCATACAGTCAGGCCCCCAGTACCCAGAGCAACACTTTGGCTGAGTTTCTACTTTTGTACACAGATGTCGACATCCAGGAAGTGAGAGACTGTATGAACGTATTTCCAGAAAATACCTGAAAGAAGTAACCATAGATGCATAGTTAAAGAAAAAGCAGTCACAAAAAAGCATTTGTAATAATATAAATCGGTTGCGGTGCGACCCTATTGATGTTAATGTGTGAGTTTGACAGGTGGTGCTTCTGCAGTACGAGTGAGGCTGTAAAAGTATGCCACGTACACATGATCGGTCCATCTGATGAGAACGGTCTGATGGACTGTTGTCATTGGTTAACCGATGAAGCTGACTGATGGTCAGTCGTGCCTACACACCATCGGTTAAAAAAACAATTGTGTCAGAACGCAGCCATGGCGCCCACACATGATCGGTTAAGACCGATGAAAACAGTCCATCAGACCATTCTGATCGGTTTGACCGATCGTATGTATGCGGCATTAGAATTCCAGTGGCTGTTTTTACCACCACCCCCTGCCAGTGTGAAAAAGCCCTAGCCCTACTTCAGCAGTATGGGCAGAGTGTTTTTTTATATCAGTAATGAGCTGAGCCAGGAGACAGAAGAGCCCATGTGGAAGCCTTCTAGCCTGACAATAAACTGACACGTTTGTTTAACAGGGAGTATATAATAGATAATGTATTGAATAATAGGGTGCATAGCAATCCATGAGAAATAAGGATGCACTAATACAAAAATGTGCAGCACAGTTCCAGGTTGCTGTTAAAATTACCCGAGCAGTAGGTCACCCCACTCCGTACTGCAGGAGTTAAATGTTTGTTTAGTACGATGCAGGACAAGCAGTTTTACATTGTACTCTTCCTGAAGAGCCAAGCACAGCGAAACATGTCGGAGCAAAGGATCCATAATTTCCGGGTCCATATTTGATACCCCACACCAGACTTTGCCCTTCAGAGCGAGACGTGGAACACACGCCACCCCAAGGGGTCAGCTGACTCACACACGCTGTTTACACCTAGTGCCAGGCCACCATTACATGTGAGTGTAGCTGCTATTATTGCTGCTGTTTTTACTTTATTCAAAAATGACTACACTATGAGACTTTTATCAGTGTGTCCTGTGGAGTCATTTTTTTACATTCTAGCCCCTTCCTGAGTGGCCATTGGAGTGGATTTATTGCCATTAGCGGAACCAATCTGGTGTTCCCAAAGCGTTTTTTGACCGTCCTATAAAAAGGGGTGAAACAGTTCTGGTGAGTGGCCATCTTCATACTGAGGAGTCGTTGTGGAAGATCTAGAAGTTTTATCTCAGAGCATTCCGTTTGGGGGTTGGGATCTAACTTCAGCCTTGAAATAAGATTTATTTATAACAGGGGTCTCAAATTGGTGGCCCTTGGTGCTTGGACCTCCAAACTACCCACGTAGGGGAGACTCTGGGCTACATGTCTACCAAAGGTGGGGTCACTGGCACTTAAGGCTGGCCAGTTCTGGGTCTTCAAAGAAGGACCGTTTAACATGAGAGTCTATGGGACTTTAGCCTAGAAGTGGCATAAATCGGTTTTTGGGCTATAACTTTTGAACGGAAGGAGCTAGAGCCTTCAAACCAGCTGTTTGCGAAACTATAAGTCCCATGAGGCATTGTAAGCCTGACCGTTACAAGCATGACTCCCACAAGCAGAGGCATGATGGGTAGTTTTCAAAAACAGCTAGAGGGCCGCCAGTTTGAGACCCCTGATTTATAAGGATCGTGCAGGATTTCCGACAGGAAATATTGTTTTAAACTTTATATAATATTTTGTATTGACAACTTATTCTGTGAAGTTATATTTTCATTGTGTATGTCGCATACCACTAATACTTTTTTATTTTTAAAGATCTGGGGGTCCTGGTAGATGACAGCAATGGCATGCAACACCAAGCTGCAGCAAGCAAAGCTAGCAGACTTAGCGTGCACATAAGGGTATTTACTGCAGAGATAAAACTATATTTCTGCCACTTTTTAAAACTCTGATTTGGCCAAATCTGGAGTAGGGATGAGCCGAACACCCCAGCGTTTGGTTCACACCAGAACGTTCGAACAGTCCGCCCGTTCGATCGAACATTTAGAACCCCATTGAAGTTTATGGGACTCGAACGTTCGAATTCAAAAGTGCTAATTTTAAAGCCCAATATTCAAGTTATTGTTGGAAAACGTCTTTGAGAACCCCGGTCTTGCCCCAGGGAACATGTATCAATGGAAAAAAAAGTTTTAAAAACGGTTGTTTTTTCAGAAGCAGGACTTTTTTAAAACTTTTTTCCATTGATACATGTTCCCTCAGGCAAGACCCGGGTTCTCAAAGACGTTTTCACAGGCAAACTATAGACACCCAACAGGTACAATATTTAAAGGAATTTTTCATTTTTTTATTTTTTTATTTAAACATTAATAAAATCACTGCTCCAGGAGCAGTGATTTTAATGATGCTTAAATAAAAAATAAAAAATAAAAATTCCTCCAAATATTGTACCTATGATAACGTCTTCAAATAGCACAATCATCTGCCTGCCAGTAAATTAGGAAGAACTGATCTAGCTAAGCTATACAGTGTATAAATATATGTACAACTCCTGGGATGTATATATATCCTCTACACACTGTAAATTAAGCTAAACTGACTAGCCTGCCTGCTCTATCTAGCTATATAAAAAGACTATCTCTCTGTCTCTCTGACTGATCTCAGTTCAGCGCTGGAACACACTACACGAGGCCGCCCAGCAGGCGGCCTTATATAGTGTGGGGCGTGTGCTAAAGCCCTGAGCCATAATTGGCCAAAGCCACCTTGGCTTTGGCCAATTATGGCTCTCCGTTTTTTGCGCGCTGTGTTTGGCCAAGCATGCAGAGTCATAGTGCATGTTTGGCCAATCATCAGCGCGCAATGCCGCAGTAAATTATGGGTCGTTGCTCGTCACTCGAATTTGGCGCGAACGACCCGTTTTGTTCGAAATTCGTCGAACGTACGGACAGACAATGTTCGAGTCGAACATACGTTCGAATCGAACGCGGAGCTCATCCCTAATCTGGAGTATTCTATCCAGTTCTGGTCACCAGGCCTCAGGAAAGATGTCCTTGAGCTGGAGAGAATCCAGAGAAGGGCAACGAAGTTAATAAGGGGACTGGAGGACCTCAATTATGAGGAACGACTACAAACATTACACATATTCTCCTTGGAGAAGAGACGCTTGAGAGGAGATATGATAGCGATTTACACATATCTCAATGGTGATTCTAGCCCAGGGAATAAACTATTCGGTCTCAGGGAGTATACGAAGACACGGGCCATTCAATAAAATTGGAGGAGAAGCAGATTAACCTTAAAGCGGAGGTCCGGCTTAAAAAATATATATATAAAATTCAGCCGGTACAAACACTGTAGATGCTGACTTTTAATAAGGACACTTACCTGTCCAGGGTGCCCGCAATGTTGGCAGCCGAAGCCGAGCAATCGCTCAGGTCTCGGCTGTTCCACCGCCATCCTCAGTGAGGGAATCAGGAAGTGAAGCGTTGAGGCTGCACTGTCCGATTCCCTACTGTGCATGCACGAGCCACTCGGGGGTATGTGAATGGGCACACAAGGTCCCAGAAGACACCTCTCCACATTTCTCAGGAGGCAGCAGGACGAGAAGAAGAAAGAAGACCCACCGCGGAGAAGGAAGTGGCAGATTGAGATCTGCCTAGTAACAGCCTCCTTTGGTAAGTATAGACAAATATACATATATATATATATATATATATATATATACAGTGTGTATATATATATATATATATCATTTTTTTTCAATTTTTTTGTAGTCTTTTTGGCTAGTCTTTTTTTTTTTAGGTTGGAACTCCACTTTAAACTGCATAGGGGTTAGGGCAGTAATGATGTGGAACTCACTGCCACAATCTGTGGTGTCTTCGGGAAGTATTGATAGTTTTAAAAAAACTTTTGGATGGGCATCTTATACAGGGAGATGGGATATGATTTTTTATTTTATTTTTTACATAACCACACACACTGGTTGCACTGCATGGACTGGTGTCTTTATTCAATCTTACCAACTATGTTATGCACAGAGATAAGATTTTTTTTCAGAATTGCATTTAGTTTTGGATCTGTGACTTATAGGCACTGAAGACAGACACGACCAGGCAACTAGCACTTTCAGAAGGTAGCCAACAATCACAGAGTGAATATTTATCTTAAGACAGATGTAAAAGGAGCAATATGAAATAAAACATATCACAGATTTCAGCAGTTCATTGTATTCAGAAAAATGGCTGATGACGGATAGTTATTAATAATCAGTAATGATCCACATACTGTAGATAAAATAACTTACCGACAGTCTCTTTGCCCACTCCCCTGGCTGGCTTTCACATAGCCTTCAGAACAGTTTACAGCAGCATTTAGAGCACATGACACACACTCTGTTTTTATTGTTAGAAGTTTCTTTTCCTCGCACCTGTTTTTTGCCTGGAATGAGAAAAAAATTAATATTATGCATGCATAAAGAGCACATTATGAATTAATGAATGCATGGACATATTTCTAAAGTGAAAAGAACAAGTGTCAGAAAATCAGCCATTCCGCAAACATTCACTAAACTGCAAGTCACTTGCCCCTTACACAGAATACCTTGCATTTTTCTCAATGAATGCAAGACATTCTCTGGATGGATGAGGTGGAGAGGTAGGATGGTAACATCACAATCTCCACCTCGTCCAATCAGAGAACAGCATTTATTAATTTAAAAGAATGAAAGAAGTTGTGTAAATGGCACCCGTTCCACAGGCCCAGAAGACAGTGGCACTTACTATATTAGCGCCCACCACTACAGTGATTCTCCACTTCCACAGTGGTCCCACGGGTATGAAAAAATTCATACTTACAATAATCCAAGCTATGTGATAAAATCCATATGTGGAATTTAGCTTTAAAACACTCCATAAACTGCTCAGCTAAGATCATTTTGGAAATGTAAGCTTGTGTGAGGCCTCGTACACACGATCAAATCTGTCTGCTGGAAACGGTCTGCTAGACTGTTTCAGCAGACAGATTTGATCGTGTGTATGGGCAAACAGACGGATTTGGCCACCCGACAGATTTCAAAGCATGCTTTGAAATCTGTCGGCTGGGAACCCGTCCGCCTGACATGTCTGCTGGTTAGTACGCTAACCAGCAGACATGTCTTCTCGCACACGCGCCGAATGGTTTCGACGCATGCGCGGAAGTGTTTTACTTCCTGGTGCGGTGCTGTGGCGGCGTCAACGTCACCGCCACGTCACCGACACGTCAGCGTGCTGTCTGCTGGCGGGGATTTTGGTTTGCTCGTGTGTACACGCGAGCAAACCAAAATGCCAGCAGACAGATCTGTTCAAATCGGTCGGTCCGACCGATTTGAACAGGTAGATTTACTCGTGTGTATGAGGCCTGAGAGAAAGAAGGAGTAGGAAGGACAGGCATTTTTTTGCTGTCACAATGTATAGTATTTCCTATCATCTGTGCCCAGTCTTGCCACATATAGTTATTCCAGCTCTGAGCAATCCTCTTTTCTTTTTTTTTAGTGAGATAAACGGACAAACAGGAGAAAACTTTTGTCCGTTCTTCCCCCTTGCTGTGAATGACAGGTTATTTACATATCTCATGCACTAGCCTGAGACAGGCATTATTTTTTAATTCCCACCCCACTCCCTTTCTGAAGTCAGGTGGTTACTTTTCTGGATTCTGACTGGATCTTAGTGATCATAGCAGAATTTAGTGTAAGGAATACACAGGAGAAAATGCATGTTGACAAGGGGAGTGTAGAGTCTACTGATATCACAACTCCACCCACAGAGCTCCAGACAACAGATCCACCCACAGAATCTGCAGTTTTTTAGTTCTTATAACAGACAGAGGGGAGACATTTGACAGGTAAGGATACATGCAGCGTATAGATCAGCACTATGGCAGTAGTTTAGAAAGGATGACAGTGGGTTTACAGTGTACATCCACTTTAAGCATATCCAATCAACCACATACCTGTAGCCAAGTGCTGGAGTACAGAAACTTGGAGAAAGAGACATTTCCTCCTTTATAATTTTTTACTTTTATTTTCTACTAAGATACTGATGTTATGCTGCACCATTGTCTTCTTGTCAGCAGGGAGAGAGCTAAAACCAAGCCAGCTTATAGACTTCTATGCAAAGCTCTGAGAAACCTGGGAGTTGCAGTTTGGGATGGCAGCCATATAATGGGACCCATAGACTCTTTGCACTACAGACCCCAATGTGCAATAGAGGTGTGGAGAGAGGATTTTTGCTAAACTCCCTGGGAAAGTTCTTCCTCTTGGCGCTGAGGAGAGAGAGCAGAGCACCTCTATCTCAGTCATCACCCACCACCAGGGGTGCAAGACTGAGACTGAGACCTATTAGATATTGACTGCATCTTTACTGCAACTTTACTGCATGCTGGTACTAAAACTGTTGTTAGGTGCACCACTACTTCCTAAAGGGCCCCAATGATTGCCAGCACAAAAGCAACATAAAGCTCCTCTAGCAAAACCATCATTCAAATTATGAAAATGGTTGGAAAGGAAAGTGATTATTGCTATGAAACTTTAACCTAACACGCAGAACAGGGTTATATGTAGGTTTGTGGTTGGATGCAAACTGAGATCACAGTACTAGGATACCCCTCTGGGAAGAAATGTACAGTCAATGGAAACCAAATGTTTTTAGTTTTCTTATACAATATGTGGGACAGAGATATGCTCTCTTTCTTGTATTTTGACCATGCTTTTTTTTTGGAAACTATGAAAGATGATACCCATTACTATTAAATACCGTTTGGGCAAAAATGTGTTTAAAGCAGATGTCCGCTGAAATATTTTTTTTTTAAAGTCAGCAGCTACAATTACTGCACCAGCTGACTATTAATAGCGGCACACTTACCTGTCCTGGAATCCAGCACCGTCCACAGCATCCTTTGTGAGGGAACTTTACTGCCCGGTTCCCTACAGCACATGCGTCAGTTGCGCTGCGCCTGCTGATTGGCTCCCGCTGTGCTCTGGGAGCCGAGTGTTCCCAGAGCACAACGGGGGGGGACAGGGATGGGAGGTGACCTCCTGCCCGCAGTCTGCCCACAGACTGTGGCCAGAAGTGGGTGCAAATACCTGTATCTGCACCCCCCTCCCCCTGAAAGGTGTCAAATGTGACACCGGAGGGGGGGAGGGTTCCAATCAGCGGGAGTTCCACTTTAGGGTGGAGCTCCGCTTTAATGTGTTATTGTGCCTTGGTATTCAGTTTATAGGAGAAATTCACTTTTCTGCTCTCCCATTTCCCCTTTTCACTTCAGTGTGTAGACTGTTTATCAACCCTGTACTGTAGTGCTGTAGTGCTGTGGATTGGCCTGTTGACAATAGGCTGCAGAAGGCAAAAAATCTATGCACCAAGTACACTTTAATGCATTGCAGAGATTTTCAAGAGCAGCTCTACCTATTAGGGCTACACATCTCCAACATACATTCCTTGCAGCAAACCTCTGCATCAGGAATGTAGGTGCTTGTCTGTTTTAGGCTAGGTTCACATATCTGCAGTGTGGTTTGCAGTCCGGTGTCCTGTATGTTTCTGTTCACCGGTTCAGGCATGATTCAAAAACGCACAGGACCCTTTTCAAAACAACACCATAGCTGCTCTGGACATGTGTGAACTGGCTCTATTTCAAAGCCGGTCATGTTATGTGAATTAGATGTGGGTAAAAATGCATCCAATTCGCATATATGTGAACCCGGCCTTAGGTTCATTGTGGTGCATAGGCAGTCTATTCCAATGAATGGGTTTCCTTATTGCAATGCAAGTTACAGTGGTTGACCGCGATATTGTGTCAATCTCGCTCCCTTTCTCGGCGAGATTGAGCACTTATGAGCCCCATCGCGGGAGCCAGCGCCGAGCTGGCTTGCCGCTATGGAGACAAAGCCGTCATAGAAGCGACGGGGATCCGACGCGGATTCCCGCCAATTCTACACGTGGGCGGAGTTTGTTATGAATCCTGAGAAGGAAGTCCCCGCTGGATTTTAAATAAAAATCCGGCATGGGTTCCCCCCTCAGGAGCATAGCGGGCCCTTAGGTCTGGTATGGGTTGTAAGCAGACCCCCCTACGCCGAAAAAACGGCGTGGGGGCCCCCCACAATCCATACCAGACCCGTATCCAAAGCACGCCGGCCGGTCAGGAAGGGAGTGGGGGGCGAGTGAGCCCCCCCCCCCGAGCCGTACCGGGCAGCATGCCCTCAACATGGGGGGGTCAGGTGCTCTGGGGCAGGGGGCGCACTGCGGCCCCCCACCCCAGAGCACCCTGTCCCCATGTGGATGAGGACAGGGCCCCTTCCCGACAACCCTGGCCGTTGGTTGTCGGGGTATGCAGGTGGGAGGCTTATGTGGAATCTGGAAGCCCCCTTTAATAAGGGGGCCCCCAGATACCGGCCCCCCACCCTAAGTGAATGAGTATGGGGTACATTGTACCCCTACCCATTCACCTGCAAGAAAAGTGTAAACACAAATAAACCACACAGGGTATTGAAATATTTTATTAGTTGGCCGCCGGGGGGGGTGTGTATGATCGCTTTTATAAAAGCGCCCCCCTCCGGCGTGCTTCTGCGGGGGGGGGGTGGGTGCCGCTGTTCTTCGCCGGCGTCTGGTTCTCTTCCACCGCCGGGGGGGGGGCGATTTGATAAAAGCGCCCACCACCCGGCGGGCTTCCTTCGACATCTTTGGCGGTGGGGGGGGGGTCTTCTCCCACTCTCCGGGGTCTTCTCCCACTCTCCGGGGTCTTCTCCGTCTCTCTGGGGGTCTTCTCCACTCTCCGGGGGTCTTCTTCTTCTTCGCCGCTATCTTCGTGTTAGCTCAATTACTAGCGGCGGCGAGTCCCCTCTTCTGTGACGTCTTCTTCTCTTCTCCAGATGTTGACGCGACGCTTCCTTCCACTGTTATGGCTGGCGCGCGGCTCGCAGCGAGTTATATAGGCCTGTCTTGTGACGTCGCAGTCCCATCATGCTCCGGTAGGTACCACGTGGATAGGTAGTACGTGGTACCTACCGGAGCATGATGGGACTGCGACGTCACAAGATAGGCCTATATAACTCGCTGCGAGCCGCGCGCCAGCCATAACAGCGGAAGGAAGCGTCGCGTCAACATCTGGAGAAGAGAAGAAGACGTCACAGAAGAGGGGACTCGCCGCCGCTAGTAATTGAGCTAACACGAAGATAGCGGCGGCGAGTCCTGAAGAAGAAGAAGACCCCCGGAGAGACGGAGAAGACCCCCGGAGAGACGGAGAAGACCCCGGAGAGTGGGAGAAGACCCCGGAGAGTGGTAGAAGACCCCCCCCGCCGCCGAAGATGTCGAAGGAAGCCCGCCGGGTGGTGGGCGCTTTTATCAAAGCGCCCCCCCGGCGGCGGAAGAGAACCAGACGGCGGCGAAGAACAGCGGCACCCACCCCCCCGCAGAAGCCTGCCAGAGGGGGGCGCTTTTATAAAAGCGATCTTACCCCCCCCCCGGCGGCCAACTAATAAAATATTTCAATACCCTGTGTGGTTTATTTGTGTTTACACTTTTCTTGCAGGTGAATGGGTAGGGGTACAATGTACCCCATACTCATTCACTTAGGGTGGGGGGCCGGTATCTGGGGGCCCCCTTATTAAAGGGGGCTTCCAGATTCCACATAAGCCTCCCGCCCGCATACCCCGACAACCAACGGCCAGGGTTGTCGGGAAGGGGCCCTGTCCTCATCAACATGGGGACAGGGTGCTCTGGGGTGGGGGGCCGCAGTGCGCCCCCTGCCCCAGAGCACCTGACCCCCCCATGTTGAGGGCATGCTGCCCGGTACGGCTCAGGAGGGGGGGCGCTCGCTCGTTTTTTCGGCGTAGGGGGGTCTTCTTACAACCCATACCAGACCTAAGGGCCCGCTATGCTCCTGAGGGGGGAACCCATGCCGGATTTTTATTTAAAATCCGGCGGGGACTTCCTTCTCAGGATTCATAACAAACTCCGCCCACGTGTAGAATTGGCGGGAATCCGCGCCGGATCCCCGTCGCTTCTATGACGCACTCGCTGGAATGTGCTTTTACTATTCCAGTGAGTGCGAGATGTCGGCAGCCTGTCGCCGAGAATCAGCGCGATGCTGTCGTGCTAAAAACACATTCTCGGCGGCAGGCACTGTATCATATGAGCATGCATTTTCGCACCAAAATGGGCCTCCTTGCTGTGAATGGCCATTTGGTGGAATGAAATTGATTACCATAATGTTGATACAAAAAGAAGATGCTATGTTTTAGACCCCACCTGTTTAAATAACTTAAGACCCATCTCCCTGCTCCCGTTTGCCTCCAAGCTCTTTAAACGCCTTTTCCATGACTGAATTAGTCGCTACCTCATGGACAAAAACCTTCTCGACCCCCTACAGTCTGGCTTCCGCCCACAACATTCTACTGAAACTGCCCTACTAAAACTCACCAATGACCTACTAAACTGCTAAAACCAATGACCATTACTCCATACTCATACTTTTAGACCTCTCTGCTGTCTTTGACACATTTGACCATATGCTCCTCCTCAGTGATTCTGCATTATCCTGGTTCTCCGCCGACCTATCTCAGTGCACTTTCAGTGTCACTTACAACCCATCTCCCCCGCTCCTCTTCCTCTTTCTGTTGGGGTACCCCAAGGCTCTGTCCTTGGGTCTCTCCTATTCTCACTGTATACCTCTTCCCTGGGCCAGTTGATAACCTCCCATGGCTTCCAATACCACCTCTATTCCGATGACACCCAGATCTATCTCTCCACTCCTCAACTCACTCCCTCGATCTGCTCACAGATTTCAAATTTACTCAATGACATATCGGTATGGATGTCACAACATTTCCTCAAACTCAATCTTTCTAAAACTGAGTTATATTTCCTCCTTCACGGTCCCCCCTATGACTTTACCATTAATATCAACAACACAACCATTGGTCCCTCCACACATGCCAGGGTGCTGGGTGGAATCCTTGACTCTGACCTCTCCATCAACCCCCATATCCAATCACTGGCTAAATCCTGCTGCCTTAACCTCAGCAACATCTCCAGAACTCAACCCTTTCTGACTAATGACACCACAAAGCAACTTATTCACTCCTACTGCAACTCTCTTCTTAATGGCCTACCCTTAAGCAGGCTATCCCCCCTTCAGTCTATTATGAATTCTGCTGCTAGACTAATACACCTCACTAACCGATCCCTTCACTGGCTTCCCCTAACCCACCGTGTAAAATTCAAAATGCTAAACATAACATACAAAGCCATTCACAACATCTCCCCCATCTACATCACCAACGTCATCTGCAAATATTGCCCAAATCACACCCTTGGCTCCTCCCAGGACCTCCTGATCTCTAGCTCCCTTGTTACCTCCTTCCATGCTTGCCTTCTGTACTTCTCCAGAGCCTCTCACATCCCCCGGAACTCCTCTCTGCCCCAGTATGTCCACCTTTAGGAGATCTCTGAAAACTCATTTATTCAGGGAAGCCTATCCCACACCCACCTAACAACTGTCCCGAGCCACCCTCATCAAATCATTCTCTGCAGCTATTGCCTTTTGTTCCACCACCCCTTCCTTTAGAATGTAAGACCTACGAGCAGGGCCCTCCTGTATCTTTTGTATTGAACTGTACTGTAATTGTGTTGCCCCCCCCCCTATAGATTGTAAAGCGCTGCGTAAACTGTTGGCGCTATATAAATCGCGTATAATAATAATAATATATTAATAATGTTTTTACAGCTGTTTAAAGAAGAATTCCAGGCATGGTTTTTATTTACATACCTACATCTAGCTTGGACAAATGTAACTATGTATATGACATACCTGTCCGATGCCCCTGGAAGCTAGAAATCACTGAAACAGACACTGCTACTCCAGTGATCTCCACTGGGTTTTGGGTCCCATGCTGAGCAACCGGCCTGATGAATTGTGAGCACAGGAGGTTGGCCTCACAGCACGGGCATCATTCATAGAATAGTAAAAGTGTAGAGGTGGGTTTGTGACGTCATGCTCTCCACTTTGTCTAATCAATGGATGTTTTGTACTCATTCAGAAAATTCAAAGCATCCTGTGAATGATGCCCATGCTGAATAGCCAATCTCCTATAATTACAATGCATCAGGCACTCAGAAGCAAATGGAGACTGTAGTAGTGATGCCCACTTCAGTAATTTCCAGCTTACAAGGGCATTGGCTAGGTATGGTATGTACACAGTCACTGGTCCCAGCTGGACCATTGTAACTATGTAAAAAATATCCCATGACTGAAATTTTCCTTTTAAGATCTTCACTGTTGCTAAATCATAAGAGGCAACACTACCATTGGGTGACATGTACCTTATAGACTAAGCAATATCTTAAGTGTATAGAAATGTATTATACATAACACATTAAAGAAATGTATATTCTAAAATGATGGGAATATTAGTTGTTTCCATAAAAACATGTATATATTGTTTCTTTTAACTAAACTGTATTGTTTTATGCTCTTGGATGGATAACATACCAATGGGGTTGTCTAGCTGGCTGTAGCATGACATTGAAAACATCAACTAATACAGCACCAACAATGGCATTAGGGTTGAAATATAAAGCAAACGTGGGCAATTGCATTCCAGGGATAAGGCCGGTACTGCATATGTTAAAAGAACTTAATAGATTGAATGTTGGGTCTAATGTTTTGGGGACCCATAAAACTGACTGTACAGCCCACTCTGAGATCCCTAGTCACACATTATGATAACCTCCATGACTCAAAATATTAGGTATATTATATTTACATCTTTTTTTTTCACATAAATTCTTTAGTTTAATTTCAAGCTTGGGATAGTAACATACAATATGTGTGAATTATTTGGCCATTAAAACATATTTTACACTCATGTTCTGCACAATACCACTCCAGGAATACAGCATATATGCCATAATAAAATCTGTAAGACAATGCACAACACAAAAGCTATGAATCTAATGTAAGTAATAACAAATTAAAGGGTTTATTTTTGCCATGACATGTGTGGGGATTTACAGTTTTAATAACATTTATATATTAATTTCCTTTTTAAATACAGGGATACAGAAATACTAAAGAATAGAAACATGGCAAGTTCCTTTAGGGCAGGGACTGATATGAACCTTTTAATGTTCTCTATAAGGCCTCATGCACATGGACAGAAAAAAAACTCCACCTAAGCATTTTTCACGTTTTTTGCACTGAAAGCATCTTTGTTTAGCCAATTTGTTCATGAGTTTAGATTCATATTTTAAAGCAGTGTTTAGGAGCAAAAAAAATGCCCCAAACCTGCATTTAAAGAGGAACATTTACACGCATAAGTGCATAAACATGTACAATAATTCAGGTGGCTGGAATCAATTTATATTCTGGCCAGTGAATACATTAACTTATGCTTCTAAATGCCATGTGCCTGTAAATGCATAAATACGCACCACAATGCAAAAAAATATATTTTTTTACTCTTGACTTTTCTGTCCCCTCCATGCTGTTCTAGGGTACATAGGAGTATTTTAAAATGCCGGTGTGCATGAAGTCTAAAACACTGCAGAAAAAAGCCAGCACTATAAAGATGAGTAAAATAAACTGAATATGAGGACAATGTTGGCCCAGGGTTATCATTTTACATAAAGAAAATACAACATCACTATTCCCATCTTCTGATGACCTTCCTAGTATATGTTCTATTAATGATTTATTCCAGTCATCTCTACATTCTGATAGTTGGTATTAAAACTTTTTGAGGAAATAATGATCAAAACAATAATACAAAATATATGCTTACTTGCATACAAAAGGCAGAGTAAAGGGCAGGGGTAATGCAGACTGAAATCAGAATACAGACAGTTTAGCCATACTGTATTTGGCCTCTGTACATTTTTTCACAGTATCATTTGTAAATGCCAAAGGGTGCCATGGATTATAAGACTCAGAGTGGTAACATAGGAAAGAATTTTTTCTATAGCCAGTAAAATATTAATTATAATTGGCACTACATACACACGAAATACAGTATGTGCCTGCAATTTCTTTTAAAAAACCTGGCTGCTTGGCCATTAATCGAAACATTTGGCAATACTATTTGAGTCACCGAAATAAACATACTAATTAGAAGAAGCAGGTTCTGATCTGCATGCTTTGTATAGCACAATGGCATAAAGCACTGAAACAAGAGAGTTAGCATGGCAACCAGGTAACTGGACTTTTTAGAAATAGATCTGTTGTGCCAAACCTATAGAATTATTATTATTTTTTTAAGTTTACTTACCTAGGACATGTATGTGGATTAGAAGGGTCAAATCTAGATCTGTATGCTTTTTCAGGCTCAAAGTACTGAAGCAAGATAGTTATCATTGCAGCCAAGTAGCTAGCATTTGCAGAAGAAAACTCAACAACCCCACTTCCATGTTTCTCTCCTGACAGGTTTATTTTAAAGGAGGCCAGTCATAAGATTAACATAAAGGATGCCATTGCTGTCCTCACCTGAAAATTAGTGTTGCCTGGTTGGCATGCTGACCCTTTTGTTTCCTTATTTTAAGTCACAGACCTGAGACAAGCATATTAATAAATATTATCAACTTTTCTCTAACTCAGTGACTCAAAGTAAAAATCTAGTAGGTAAACATAATAGCCAGATATGGATTGGCGGAGATCATATTTGTCTTTATAAGTTCACATGGGCACTGGAAACAGGTGAAAATCTACCAGATATGTATCACTTCCTCTCACGGGAAGTGGATGCAGTACTAGTAGAAATGGAACAGTAGTGTTAATCAAGGACAGGCCCTACCAGCTGTGTGCATTTTATTGATGCTTCATAGAACACTTGAGTTCATTGAGATACTTCGCTCCTTATAATTTTATATTATACATTTGCATTTTCTGCATTTTTCCTTGTTTTTGATGCATTTTTAATGCTATTTTCTTTTGTTTTTAATGCATTTTCTTGAGCTCTTTTTGAAGTCTTTGGGGTCAAAAATGCACTATGTTGCATCAAAAGAAGTACCTGCACCTTTCTCCAAATTTCACGAAAATATGTTGCATAGGCTTAATAGGCACCATATATGGAATTTCTGAGCATTGACATGCAACTACCAATGTGTCAAAGATGGCACAGGTTCGTACAAGGACTAAATGTGAAGTAAGAACACAAACATTCAATCATATGCAGAAGAATTTAAAAAAAATAACAAGCTTGTCTTGTCTGTAAATAAACTTTTAAAACTAATATGGATCGCCTTTTCATTTTAGTAGATCAGTTTCAAATTGTTGGGGAGCACCTGGCTAGTGTCAGGTACACCACTCTGTTAGTGTTGGTATGTATATTGAACCTAATACATAGTTCTAATACCAATCATCTACATCTACAGCCAACATATAATACTATCTTCAAAAAATTTGTTGAAACAAAAGAGTGATAGCTGATTTCTAAACATTGATTTCGTATTGTATTATACCTTATCAAACATCACTGTACTTTCATTTATGGGTAGGATGTATCAACATAAATACACCTGCTATAAAGATACTATTGAAGAAGAAGGCATGATGTTAGAGAATAAATCCATTAATAGATGTAGCTATGTTATCAGGTCACTTCCAGTGACCATAGTATTTCAAATGCACACGCAAGAGGTGGTAACAAAAGTATAAAGCAATACATCAAGAAAACACAAATTGAAATACGACTAATGTTTGCATCTGAGCTGCTTTGCTATAATTTAATGCAATAGCAACTTGAGCAACTCAGTCCAACTCAGAAGCAACGTGACGAGAAATTGAAAAGGAGTTTGATGCTCATGTACACGAGTCTGTAGTAACATCAATCACAAGTTGTCTGATCAGCAGTCATAATCAGCAGCAACTACCCAAACATCAGCCTAATGTGTGAACCACAGCAGTACAGAGAGTAGAGTACCTATTGAAAATGAATAAGTATGGTGGAGACAATCGTCCACAAAAGCACAGTATACAGAACAAACAATATCCCTTACCTCACTTATTATGGAGACTGCCGAGATAGGGAGATAACAAACAAGAGACAAAAGAACAATAAGAGGAATAGCCATATTTTTCTTCATCGTCCCAATCATTGTAAATTGGACATAATGTAAAAAACAAAATAACTAAAAAGACAGTTCCTGTAGTGTGAGCCTGCACTGCATCTCTATGAGTTTGTTGAGCCTTTAAATAATTTTCCCAAGATCCAGGTCCACCTCTCTTTCCTGTACAGGGTTAAACAACTGAGCATGTGATATCTGCCAGTCACAGGAAAGCATGCAACTTTTCACTATTTGACTTTATAGAGGGATGTTTCGATACAAGCTCAATAGCAGGATATCCTAAATGAGCTATGTGGTCCTGAGACAGAGAAGCTGCTGACAGTGAATCTAGTTTGTCATTTGATATGGTTGATTGATGTGTCTAAATAAAATAACTTCAACTTTTTGGAGGGCAATTTCAAGAATAAAGTAGATCTAAACTCTAAATGAATGATGTATTCATTAAAGTGCATGTCAATCCAAAACTTTTTTTTATGGTTTTGAATAGAGTGGGGAAGGATTAGAACTCAGATTTGTACTGCTATCAGGGGCTCAGTTAGATTTACCCTCACTTCCCGATATATCTTTCAGACAGGAAGTAAGAGAAAATCTGCAATAGGGACACAGACAATAAAAAATATTAATATACTGTACATGGAGACTGTATTAAGTTTAGATTTCATTTTATTTAGAATTTTGTGTTATAAAAAGACAACTTTCAAAGATTTAGAGAGTTCCCCTTAATTAGAGCTTGGTACTGTTCAAAGAAGCATGTACTGGACTGATAAAATTGGAGAGATTCTGATGGGCAATTGGTATGGTCCTTCCAGATAATGGTCTGCTTAACTCTCATTTGGAGTGATAATCTTAATTACCCCTCATACTTTTGCCACTTTCTTCCTTGCACACCCAGTCCACCCTCAAACAAAGAGGTGACCTTTGTCCACCACTTGGGAGAAATGCCTAAAACACCTACTGCTTTAAGGCTCAGTTCACATACATGCAAACTGGATGCATTCAAAACTGTATCCGATTCACATGACATGTGAGCCGAACTATCTTTCTTGCCAGTTCACATAGGTGCGGGCTGGACACAGTGCATTCCTAAAAAGAGTCTTGAACGATATTCAGTCTTCTTCAAGTGCGATTTCAAGTGTCATACACTTTAAAAATTCGCAACTAATTTGCAACTGAACCAGTGAATGAAACCACACCGGGCTCCTTTGGACAAACGCAATAAAAACATGCCAGGTCATTTGTAAACCGAGCCTAGGATATCCAGTTCCCTGCACCTTTCTCCTACTTCCAGAAATAAAAGTCTGACAGGAGTTTTAGCACTCCCCCACACTACTACTACAAAAAAAGCATTTTATTTATGTTTGTATTGCTTTTGAAGAGTTCCTCTTACTACCTTTCTCATAAAATGTTGTCAACTGAATAGAAAGGAAGGGTAAAACAGAGCCCCAGATAGCAGTAACAACTCGACACTCTACTCTACTTAGTGATTTTAAACGATCACCTTCTAAAACAACTCATTCAGTTTAAAAAAGACATGAAAGGCAAAACATTTTTGTATAGGTATATATAAAAAACAATTATAAATACCTTTTTCCCTTTTTTATAAGTGATCACATTACTTCTGTTCTCAGCTGCACAAGAGTTAGGGGGAGGAGAGACATCAGCAAACTGAGCTTTTCTGTAACATCAAGAGCACTAAATAATATAAAGGAATACAATTACCATGCAGGTTTCTCAGAAGTGGAAAATTGATGTTGACTTGAAAAACAAACCTTGTGTTTCCCTCAGACATTTTGGCTACAAAACTCAGACCACACATAGTTTTGTGGTCTACAGCAACCAAGCTGGCATATATTGTGGATCTGACAATTCCATTGGAAGATGGTGTTAAAGACCCTTATAAAAATGACCAATTACTCTAAACTGACGACTAAAAAATTAGAAATATGATTTGTTGCTCATGTGGAATACAGGGGCTTCATTTCTACATCTACAACCAGCCTTCTGGAGAAGATAAAGGTGAGGGGTTGCTCCCTCCAACAACCAATCAAGTTATCAAATGCAGCAGAAAAAGCAGCATTTGGGTTTTGATTAACTGGGCTACAAGATGAGACAGGAGGGTTTGAAACTGATATAGAAGCAACCTGGGATGCCATGTATCACTGTTAAGCCCTCTGGAGAAGTAGGGATTATCATTGAAATAGTCAATGAAGGAGGGTGAAGATGTACCTAACCTCCCAGTTTTCACTATACCAATACCATGATTGCTGCATCACAAGTAAGAGCTGCTACTTGGGAATGCAAGCCTCACAACTCCATCTATATCATCAAGAGCTCTGGTGAGGACCAGGCTGATGCCCCTCACAATGAATCTATCTGTTTGGTCTATTTTTGTAAATAGTCATGTTATTTTGGATGGTTCACACAGCTTGGACCCCTGCTATTCTGTCCAAGTACCTCCCCTGGAATTTGATCCTCAGCAATGCTTTTGACATCAGTATATTCTGTATATCCCTTGATCTGAAACTAGGTGTATATAAACCCCTTTCCCTGACCAGCATTGATCTGCCTGACCGGTGGGCTCATCAATGAAACGCCAAAGAATGATGACCATGGTGACATACCTATCCTCCCCCTTGTCACCACAGTAGCAACATCAAGAGAGCTGATTTACCATAGGGACTGAAACATCCTATTAGCCCTACAACAATCACTTCCTGTCTATATGCACACACCCCAGCGCAATATAAACGCCATGGCTTTGGACCAGCTTCTGGCAAAAGTGGATCATACCTTGAATAATGACACAGCAACTTCTCATAACCAAAGGTATATATGATAGGGTAACAATTGAAATTGTACCAGAAAATTAAACTTTTAACTCTATAATGTTGTAAAGCAAACTAGCAAATCCACCAAGGAATAGCTTAACCACTTCCCTACTGCAGCTACAAGCATCATTCAGATATCATTCTTTGCAGCTAGCGATTCTGTGCATGATAAAAATGATCAGAGTGGCAGTTCCGCCACTTGATCGTTCTGACAGGCCACGGGAGGGGACATCCCCACTCCCGCCACCATCCGGTGCTTCTCCGAGCTATCGTCCAGCGCTGGATGATGATGATAGAGATTTCCGGTGACCAGATGATCAGCAGTCACCTCTATGACCGTTGGAGGCCTGGGCGCGACATTATTCCATCAAGTCCGGGTTTCTAGAAGTAAACAAAGCCACAATCGCAGCTGTCAGCATGAGATCAGTGAATTTTTTTCTCAATCTCATGCTTTCCAGCCTGGAGGAGAGATGTGGGGTCTTATTGACCCTGCATCTCTCCATTTGGAGAACCTGTCACAATAGATTCCTATTACAAGGGAAGTTTACATTTCTTGTAATAGGATTAAAAGTGATCAACATTTTTTTTTTTTAAAGTGTCAAAATAAAAAATATTAAGTATAAAAAAAAAATCAAATTAAAAACATTCCTGTCCCCTGTAGCTGGCACTCAGAAACGAACACGCATGTAAGTCCCGCCACGTGCATTAGTGCGTGTGCAACAATTCTAGCACTAGACCTCCTCTGTAACTCTAAATTGGTAACCTGTAAAAAAAAAAAATTAAGCGTCGCCTCTGGAAATTTTTCATTACATTAATTCCATGAGTGTGCGCAATTTTAAAGCGTGACATGTTAGCTATCTAGTTACTTGGCATAATATCATCTTTTACATTATACAAAAAAATTGGGCTTACTTTACTGTTTTGTTATTTTTTTAATTCATGAAACCGTTTTTTTACAAATACCAATCGAGATAAAAAGTTGCAATGACCTCCATTTTATCCTCTAGGGCAGGGATATGCAATTAGCGGACCTCCAGCTGTTGCAAAACTACAATTCCCATGAGGCATAGCAAGACTCGGACAGCCACAAGCATGAACCCAAAGGCTGAGGCATGATGGGACTTGTAGTTTTGCAACATCTGGAGGTCCGCTAATTGATTATCCCTGCTCTAGGGTGTCTGCTAAAAAAAATCCATATATAATGTTTGGGGGTTCTGATTAATTTTCTAGCAAAAAAAAATATGATTTTTACATGAAGGAAAGAGAAGTGCCAGAATAGGCCGGTATGGAAGTGGTTAAAAAGAAGAAATGGAATGTTATAGACGTGTCTAGTCAAAGTCCTAATTAAAATCCAATTGAATGTTGTGGCGGGATTTGAAATGGACAGTTCATGCAAGGAAACACACAAACATTTAATGCCTCAGCGGGTTCTGCATTGAGGTGTGATCAAAATTTTTCCAATTGATTTCAGAAACTTGTTGGCAGTTATGCAAAATTCTTAAAAAAAAGGAGTTTCAGCTAAGAGGATAAGAGCTTTTCAGGCAATACTTTGCCCACAGTATGCTAATAGTGTACAGTGTACATACAGTACATCTATTGTTATTTTTGGTGACTTAAATAATTGAAAAAGCTATTTTCCTTGTGTTTTTTTTTTCAAGCGTATTACCTTTATCTTTAGGCACTGTTTAAAGGATCACTAAAGGATTTTTTTTTTTTTAGCTAAATAGCTTCCTTTACCTTACTGCAGTCCTGGTTTCATATCCTCATTGTTAGCTTTTGCTTTGAAGTTGCTGTAATTCTGCTCTGATCTCCACACTTCCTGTTTGTCTGGCTCCTTATGAAACATCTCATGGCAGCTTTTCACTGTGGTCCAAGCTGTGTGTCTAAAACTCCTCAGATTCTTTTTAAAAACAAAACACTGCCCTGGATTTGTTTGTTTTTGTTCTGTGTCTCTCTCTACTTCACAGAAACATGAAACCAGTTTAAAAACGAAAGTGAAACTAGAGGCACATTATATGATTGATTTGTATCTATTTTTAATCATTTTTTAAAAGGAATTAGTTAACTGTTATGTCTCTATACCCTGTAAACAGTCATTTCAGCAAAAAAATATTTTTCCTTTAGTGACCTTTTAAATAAAGATCTAAAGTTTGCCTGTTTAAAAAATGTGAAAAGGTCAACAATCTCCATTGGGTGTTGTAACAGAATGGCCCGTGACACCCAGAGACTTTTGAGGGATGTGGGATACTCCTGTGCCAGTGTCACAAAGGACTCTTGGGTCTAGGGTCACACTGTGCCCCTTTTGGGCATAGGGTGGCTGATAAATCATAATTAATGCAGAAGATGGGACAGATTACAGGTGATTTCATGTTGACCCACAACCGGTCAATAAGAATGACTCTTTCAATGCTTAACCCAGGCTGTTGAGATGCTAAGTGAGTCGGGCTTCTAAAAGACCTTTCATTGTGTATAGATGTGTTGTGACTCTAAGGCCCCGTACACACGATCAAATTTATCTGCTGAAACCGGTCCGACGGACCGTTTCAGCAGACAAATCCGATCGTGTGTACGGGCGAGCAGACAGGTTTTTCCAGCAGACAAGTTTTAAAGCATGCTTTAAAACTTGTCTGCTGGAAACCCGTCCGTCCGACATGTCCGCTGGTTAGTACACTAACCAGCGGACATATCTGTCCGCACATGCGTCGAAAAGATTTGACGCATGCGTGGAAGTATTTTACTTCCTGGTTTGGTGACGTAGTGGCGTCAACGTCACTGCCACGCCACCGCGCTGTCTGGCGGCGGGGATTTTGGTTTGATGGTGTGTACAACCATCAGACCAAAACAGCATAGCAGACATATCCGATGAAAACGGTCCGTCAGGCCGTTTTCATCGGATAAGTTTGAGCATGTGTACGCGGCCTTAAGGTCAGATGTCTCTCTTCAGGTGTATTGAATTAGCATGTCAATTATGTTTAGTATAGGAATGTGTATTGTGTAACAGGTGAGGGGAACTTGTCAAGCTGTAGTAATACCTCCTCTAATTGCGGAAACGGGACGTCTGGGGGATGACTAATAATTGCCTCAACTGAATGTCATTATTTAAAAGAATGTGATTAAAGTTCATTGTGAGATGTAAGGAGGGTGGAGAGTTTCTTTGTTCCTTTGATTACTGTAAAATGTTTGTACTGTATATAAGAAAGCTAAGGTACCATTAAAAGTGGTCATTCATTTGAAACCAGTATCCAGAGCTGTGTGTGTCTCGGTGATTCTGGGGGAATGGATCAGGTCCTGTCGGCTGGTTTGTCGGGGTGTCGGCTAAGCTGTCTTGTCTTGGGTTGATGGAAAATCGTAAACGGTGGTGACCGTTACGGTGGTGGCAGCAGTGGGATGATTCCATCGCCAGAAGGATGGCTACAAGAACACAGGACAATGGAGACGCTGTATAAACGGCTGAAGCTCTCTTCCCTCATGGACTTACTGGAGAGCCGGGGCAGATCGGCCAGCAACCGTAAGAGAAGAGACATTATTGCAGAACTTGTCAAAATGGATAGAGCTGAAAGGCCCAGCGTAACAGACAGGACACCCGAGGAAGAATTTTTTGATCGGGCTGGTAAACGTGGACTGGCACAGTATGGACCTAATTCTCCACCGGAGATCATAGACCGAGTTATAGCGGCTGTGGATGCCACTTGGCTACAACAAAGAGGTGCTGCAGCAGCAGAAGTCACAGCAACACCAACTGAAGAGAGGGGACAGGTACAGATGCCAGTCGCCATGGAAGTGGAGTGCCAGGGAGCCGGGGCAGTTGGCCCCTCTCTCCAGCAACAAGCTGAGGTGGTAAAGCTTTTACTCCCAGCTGAATCACTGGCAGCAGGGCAGGATGCTACTGGCCGCTGCAGAAAACTGCAGCTTGAGCTGATATCGGGGGATGGGACTGTGGTCTCCCCTAGCCGCAACCCAGCAGAAGAGCTGGCAACAGAGCAGAGTGCCATGGGCCTCTGCTCCAAACTAACGGAGGAGGGAGTACCTGGGGTAATGGATGGGACTGTGGTCTCCACTCACAGCCACCCAGTGGAAGAGCTGGCAACAGAGCAGAGTGCCACAAGCCTCTGCTCTCAACTAACAGAAGAGGGAGTTCCTGGGGTAGTGTATGGGACTTCAGTCTTCACTGACACAACCCCAGAAAATGGTGCATATATTTTGAAATGTGAAAATGCAAACTTTACTGCTACAGATTGGCGATATGATTTGGCAGTCATCTACTGATAGGTTTTCAGGGTTCTTCTGTGTCACATAGTAAGTTCATAATACCGTGTATATAAAACCTACAGTATATAATGTATACTACATAGTAAATAATATGCAATGGATTTTTTATAAACCTTTAAAAATGAGTCTTATTGACTCAAGGATCACCTACTTGTCTTAACCCCTTTACAGTGGTGAGACTGGCATTTTAAATGGACTGTGATGTCTCCTGATCATGCGGCACTGTGATTGGCTGCATAGTACTGACATCATTGGCAGCTTGTTCTATTGGCTCCTTAACCTCAGTAATTGACTGTAAACTGTCGTTGACAGCTCGTCACACTTCTGAAAGCATTGATAAAGCACACCCCAGGACGAGACAGCAACACATACAAGGGCCACCTGCCCTGCCACCACATATAGGTAATCATGGCCACTTGAATGTAATCACTCCTGGAGATTATCAAAGAACACTGGGGCATAGACACAGTCTTTTGAGTGAATACATGTGAGGTTTGGTAGTAGTTTCTGGCTCAGTAATAGGCAGGTCATTGTAGATAGCGCCCATGGGCATTTGACAACGAACTGCATACAAATGCAAAGGGCAGTACTGGTTTTGGAGAGTATTGGCAAGGAGAATGGTGTACAAAAGAGTGGCTGAAGGAATGATGGGAGGCAGGACACTTGCAATTTGGCACTTTTTAGAGTTGTTGCTATAGAGCAGAATATGGTTTAACTGCAAAAATATTGGCGGTGTGAGTGGTAGAGCTGGTAAACAGATTGGTGGCTTTGTTCCCATCAGTGGTGAAGCAGTTCAGATGTTTAGTATTGACAGGTTTGCATTGATCTGTTTAGTTTAGTCAGTGCATATTGCCGGTACCAAGAATTATGTGGCTAATGTGTTGTCTTGTTTCCAGCGGACAGATTCCAGATGCTGGCACCATCTGTTGAGCCTTGGGGATCCCATGTCCTGGGCATCTCTGAAAAGTGGTGTTTGGATCTCAGTTCAAGTGCAAGGATGTGTGCTGAAAACTCAACAGCTTGAAGGAAGTTGGTGACTTTTGCAGACAGCTTATTGTTAGGCCATGGCATACCAACCTTTTTGCTGCCCTGTTAGGCATATTAGGAAAGAGTTTACCTTTGGTATGTCAGTTTAAAAAATGAATGGGCACTTAGCTGCATTTGCTTTTCTGTTTAAAGGGGTTGTAAAGGAAAAACATTTTTTCATAATAAGCATCATTTACCTGCAGACATTCCTCTTTTCACTTCCTCATTGTTCGTTTTTTCTCAGAAGTTGCTCTATTTCTACTCTGTTCTGTTCACTTCCTGCTTGTCTGATTTTACTAACCACCATGAAGGGAGACTTAACTGCGGTGGTCAGTAACGTGCTCGCCCCCTCCTGGGAGCTACATCTGTGTGGCAGGACGCTCTCTACGTGTTAGAGACTTCAAGGAGGTGTGAATTACTGGGTGTGCCGCAATTCATACTGGGAAATGTAGTTCTTATGCAAACCAGGAAGTGAATGAGAGAACAGAAACTAGAACGCCGGAGGTGATATAGATGAAGGAATTTAATAGGTATTTACTTATTTGTTAACAGAATCATTACACTATTCTGTCTGTCTACCTTGCAGACATTAATTTTAGGCAAAAAATGTTTTTACTTTACAACTCCTTTAAGTTTATGGGTGTGCAGGATGTCACAAAGAATTACTTATTGGTTGGACTTTGCACTGATCTGGTTATTGCATGTCAGGTGCAAGGACATGGGTGTTCAGGCTTCCGGAGACATAATTTGGAATATCAAGTTTGACTTGCTTTACTTTTGCAGAGAATACCCAGGAATTGTGGTTGTCTGGTCAGATATAGCAGCTAGGCAGGTTTGAATATATGCTCAGTGGACTGCCAGAACAAAGCTAAGATCAAAGTCAGTAAATTAGTAGGAAAATATATGGCCCTTTACATCAAGAGTCACCCATACATCAGCGGCTCTCATTATGTCAAGGACTCCCTTTACTTTAGAGTACCCCTTTACATCAAGAGCCCACCCTTACATCAGGAATCATCCCCTCCATATTAGAAGTCCCCCTTTCATGTCACAGTCCCCCTTTACATGAGTAATATTCCTGTACATCAGGAGTCCCGGTTTCATCAGCAGTGATCCTTTTCCCTTCAGAGTTTCCCCTTCACATAAGGAGTGACCCTTTACATCAGCAGTTCCCCTTTACATCAAAAGTCTCCCCTACTCCTTCACATCAGGAGTCTCTCGATATATCAGCAGTCCCCCTGTTCTGTCCCTGCTACACGTTTCCCTATGTCATTAAATAAACAGTGAAACTATTAAGAAAAAAATGATATAAGTATATATATATAATTAGTGTATGAAGTATACCGAAATAACATGAATAAGCAATGCTATAGATAAGTAATTCTCACCAGTGATGCTGCGTTTAGGGGATGCAGGTGGATGCAAGTTTTAGTTCAACATGTGCTCTGATAGCTGGTTCCTTTTTTCAGTCTCTAAGATGAAGTCTGAACTGATGCATCTGCTTCCTTTTCTTGGACTGAAGAATGATGGGAAGTTTTATTAAAGGTGAACGGTTTTCTCCTTACTACAAAACTGTAAATTTACTACCGGCTCGATCTTGTGGTCAAATATGATATTGCAGGCAAACAACTTAATGATTATCCTGCTGGAGGCAGAACACTTTCCATCTAGTATCAACAGATACCACTATTTGGGTTCTCAGAAGAAAACAGTAGGACCAGATCAGAGACTGGTCTGAGGAACAACTTTGCTTCCTTGTTCTTGTGAACTTTAACTTTTAACCTTTCTGGCTCTCCTGTCTTTACTTAGAAGAGTTTTGGTGGCATTTCTTTGGGATTGACAATCCTTCAAAAGAACAACGTCACCCTCCTTTAGATTAGGCTTTTTCTCCTGCCATTTCCTCTGAGGTTGCAAAGTGGAAATATACTTTTTCCTACACCTGTCCCAAAAGGTGTTCGCAAGGCTTTGCACTTGTCTCCACTGGCGAAAATACAAGTCCTCAATGATGAAGTCTCCAGACTGCTGGAGTTCAACTGTTGAACTAGTCCTTTGACAGCGATGCCAGCCTTTTCAGTCATAGTCACTTGCATGAATGGTACATTTAAAGGAATGAGCTATATGGGATTAATAAAGTATTCTGAATCTGAATATGGATGAGCGAAGTAGCTCGACCGAGTGACTTCCAGGTTGAGAATCTGTTAAATCTGTGGGATTTAACCTGACTGTCAGAAGTTACTGTCTGAAGTTTGGAGATCTCAGGGTGGATTTTAACATCTGAGTCTTTTAGTTTTTTTTGTCCAAGCTTAATTGAACAATCTGAAGTTAGAGACTGATTGGCTACCTTGCACAGCTGCACCAGATTTTGCACTGTCCGGTATTAGTAAACCAATCCCATAGTGCCATTGTGTTGGACAGGTGGATCTCCTAATCCTTAGCACTCTGTAATTGACATAAACATAGAATTGTCTATTCTCTGTATAGATGTAGCCTAACACCACCTTACAGTCAGTGTAGAAATTGGCATCTTTAAGGTCAATTTCCATTTCTGATGCAATATGTTCAGATAGCTCAACAACTAATACTGCAGCACAGAGTTCTACTCTAGGTATGGTATGCTTAGGGTGTGGAGCCAATTTTGCTTTGCCCATGACAAATCCTATGTGGTGTTGTGCTGTAACATGTACAGTTTTCAAGTAGGCAACAGCAGCTGTTGCTTTGACAGAAGCATCAAACAATATGCAACGTTTTTTAGCTTTGTACTTCTGTAGAAGGTACAGAAGCATATGGGCATTAAACACTCAGATCAGGTAAAGCTGTCAGAGAATTTCTCCTCTCTACCCAAGAGTTTCTTTTATCAAAGGGCAGTGGGGCATCCCAATTGTTTCACAAGTTAAGTCTCTAAGCAGTCCTTTACCTTAAATGGTGACAGGGGCTGCAAATCCTAATGAATCATACAGGCATTAACCAGATGCCGACCGCCCACCGTCGTTATACTGCTCTGCTGGGCGAGAGCACGTAGCTCTACGTCCTCCCTTTAGCGGCCGCTAGGGGGTGCGTGCACGCCGCTGGTGGCCCGCGTGCGCCCCGCTTGTCCCCTGAGTCCCGTGCACGTGCCTGGCAGGCACGATCGCCGCCGGGCACGCGCGCTCGTTCGTTACAGAGCGGGGACCAGGAGCTTTGTGTGTAAACACAAAGCTCTCGGTCCTGTCAGCGGGGGAAACGCTGATCTCCTGTTCATACAATTCCCCTAGTGAGTCAACCCCCCATACAGTTAGAACACACCCAGGAACACACTTAACCCCTTCCCTGCCCCCTAGTGTTAACCCCTTCACTGCCAATGGCATTTTTATAGTAATCCAATGCATTTTTATAGCATTGATCGCTATAAAAATGCCAATGGTCCCAAAAATGTGTCAAAATTGTCCGATGTGTCCGCCATAATGTCTCGATACTGAAAAAAAAAACGCTGATCGCCGCCATTACTAGTAAAAAAAAAATATTAATAAAAATGCCATAAAACTACCCCCTTTTTTTGTAAACGCTATAAATTTTGCGCAAACCAATCAATAAATGCTAATTGCGATTTTTTTTACGAAAAATATGTAGAAGAATACGTATCGGCCTAACCTATATTTTTTGGGGATATTTATTATAGCAAAATGTAAAAAATATTGAATTTTTTTTCAAAATAGTCGCTATATTTTTGTTTATATCGCAAAAAATTAAAGTCGTAGAGATGATCAAATACCACCAAAAGAAAGCTCTATTTGTGGGGAAAAAAGGACGCCAATTTTGTTTGGGAGCCACATCGCACGACCGCGCAATTGTCAGTTAAAGCGATGCAGTGCCGAATCACAAAAAGTGCTCTGGTCTTTGACCAGCAATATGGTCCGGGGGTTAAGTGGTTAATCATGGATAAGACACCTCTGCGAGTGAAAGGTTTTTCCTCTGTGCTTATTTGGAAAGTAAAGGAATCTGATTTCAAGTCCCATAGCAGACCAAGAATGCATTGTACAGGTAAAGAATCTGCCCCTAGGTCTAAGTCTCTTAGATCAATAGAGTGGTCATGGGAAGGGAAAGCTTCCATTACTTCTTTACTGTTGAAAGCAATCTTGTAAAGCCTGAGTTTGAAGAAGGCTAGCATTTGCTGTGCTCTTTTTGGGAGACTAATTGCAGACTCATTGGAAGGTAGAGATTTAAAGCAGTCATCTACATAAAAGTCCTTTTCCACAAATTGTCTGGCATATGAGCCATACTCAGACTAACCCTCTTGAGCAGAATTCCTGAGTCCATAGACTGCAGGAGAAGGGCTGTTGCCAAAGATGTGTACTCTCATGTGGTACTCAATAATGTCTTTGGAAGGGTCATTATCCCTAAACCAAATAAATCTCAAGAAGTTCCTGTCTTTCCCCCTAACAAGGAAGCAATGAAACATATGTTGGATGTTAGCTACGAAAGCAATAGAGTCTCTGTGGAAGCATAAGAGCACCTCCAGAAGATTTTTATTGAGGTCTGGACCTGTCAGGAGGACATTTATAGAGGCACCCTCGAATTTGACACCAGAGTCAAACACTACTCCGATCTGGCCCGGCTTCCTATGATGGCGTTCTCCAAATATTTGTAGGTACCAGCACTCCTCAAAGTCTTTAAGAGTGGGGGCAGATTCTGCATGCCTGTTCGGAAAGATTTTCTCCATAAAAGAAAAGAAGTGGTATCTCATCTCTGGCTTTCTTTAAAAATTAAGTTGAAAAGAAGAGAAACACCTCTGTACTTAGTCTTTGTTATTAGGTAGGTGTTGCCTCTGTGGTCAGAAGGGAAGAGGTAAGACCCAGCTATTTGTGTCGTCTTTGATTAGTCCCTACCCTATTATGTCCAAGAAGCATTTGTCCTCAATAGACATTGCTACCTCATTTTCTTCTTTTGTTCTTTGAAAGATATTGCACCCTAAATGGTTTTGGTCACTGTCACAGGCAAGGTTGTCACTAGAGGGGACTATGAAGGGGCCAAGGCAAGGGGGTAGTTTATGGCAATTCCTTTATGAGAAAGTGGTTGTAGTATGTCACCTGCCACGCTGCCTGCCACAAGATGTGGATTGTCACTTGCCACGTTGCCGGTCACCAGATGCAGAATGTCACTTGCCACGCTGCCTGCTACCACTGCATTGGTGGCAGAACTGTTCCATTTAGGACAGAGGCAGACCTCAGTGCAGTGGTGGGTTCCTTATGAAGGCTGGAGAGCGGTGATGTGGGGCAGGCAGTGAGAGATAATGTCATCTCTCTGCTCCCCGCCGTACCTCCGACACTGAGGCTGACAAAACACTGGCTGTGAGGGCGGAAGAGCGGATGTAGTTTCTGCTTGCCCGCCTGCTTGCTTCTTCCATCCACCCGGCTTTCATTTGCCGGCCGCCCGGCTCTTTCATCCTGCCCATCCAGGTGTTTCATGCTGGCCCGCTGCAGAAAGGCTGGGGCCCGGTGGTTGACTACCCCTGCTCTAATGTATTTGTAAAAATGCTGTTAACAGAGATAGATTTATGCATGTTTCCTAGACAGACATCCCCTATAATGACACTTCCTAGGTTTAGCTTCTGAGCATAGGGAGTATTATGAGGACCAATAATTTGATCTCTTGCTTTATGGACTCGTAAGGTATCTCTCCAAAGGAGTAAGATTATCTGAGCCTGAGGATCAAGTTCAGGCATCAAGTACGCTAAGCGTTTCAAGTGTGGGCGATGAGTTGCTACATCTATTGTAGGAATTTCAAATCTGTGACAGGGATCTGATTGCATTCAATAAGAGTTTGTAAGGCAAGGCATGTTTGTCCATCAAAAGACTCGACTAGGTAGCCAGATGCTTTCCTCTCTGCCGTCTCTACTATTCCTGCACAAGTTCTTAGGGAGTAGGGAATGTTGGAGCCTTTATTGCTGAATGTGTCAAAGAAGGTTGAGCTGGCTAAATACTTGTTTCTTTGATCATCATGAATTGCATAAAGCCTAATGGCTTTGTTCATTTGGCCTGCTGGAAAAACTCTAACTAGACAGATTTTGGATCAGGACCTTCCACCTATGGTTCCTTTGCAAACCTCTGTGCATTGTGAAGTGAACTCTGGTGTAGTTGTAGCAGTGTGTTTCTCCTCCCCGCCGTGCTCACTAGTGCTGTTGGTGTGTTGTAATGTCCATGGGGCTGGCCTTGGGTGTAAAGCTGTGTTGTGATCTGAGTTTTCAAATTCTGTGCATTTTACACTAACCTTACAATCTTTGGCAAAGTGAGATGTTGATAAGCAGCACTTGTAGCAAATGTTGTTCTACTTCAGTAAGGCTTTATGTTCTTCAGTTGACTTTTCTCTGAAGGCTCTGTATTTTAAAAGAGGATGAGGCTTCCTGTGCAAAGGACACTGTTTACCAGGATCTTTGACCTTCAGTAGAGGAGCTGGCAGACCTGTGAAAGGAATCTGGAAGAGTCACATTAGTTTTCTGTACTGCTACTGGAGGTTTGCGAGGGTTCAGTCCTGTAGGAGCAGCAAATAGAGGTGGCTGACTCTGGTGACATGTTGCTTGTGGAGGTGTTTGACTATGTAAAGACTGCTGTGTAGCTATATGCAAATGACAGTATAGCAGGCCTCTGTATAGCCAATGTGTATCATGCAGGGGCGGACTGACCATTGAGGAACTCGGGCACTGCCCGAGGGCCCCATGCCATTAGGGGGCCCCATCAGGGTTGCCAGGCTCATTAAAACCAGGGACAGTATGGAAAAATCTGTGTTTTTTTACATCTGTCCCTGATATATCCAAAAGCTACATGCTTTTGATGTGAAAATCACGAGATTTTAGCTGCCCCGCCTCTGTACTGCCACCTGGCTTGGTGGCCATCTGTAAGTCTGGGTGCCCCATAATCTTCTATTGCCCGGGGGCCCCATGAGTTGTCAGTCCGCCCCTGGTATCATGCCCAGGATTGGAGTCACCTGGTACAGTAAAACATGGTATCACAACCCCGTCTAGGCTGCCCGGCACCGTGCAGGCAGTGCGCGGTCACGGGGCGCACCCCAAACCAGCTCCTGTAAATTATAGTATAGGGCAGTATAGTGGAAAATTAGGGTAGTATAGGATGGCAGTATAGTGGCAGGTTGGGGTGGTATAGGGCAAGTTAAGGTGGCATAAGGCAGGTTGGGGTGGCACAGGGCAGGTTGGGGTGGTATAGGGCAAGCTAGGATGGCACAGGGCAGGTTGGGGTGATAGAGGGCAGGTTGGGGTGGCACAGGGCAGGTTGAGGTGGTATAGGGAAAGTTAGGATGACAGAGGGCAGGTTGGAATTGTATCAGGCAGGTTGAGGTGGCACAGTGCAGGTTGGGGTGGTACAGGCAAATTGGGGTGGCACAGGGTAGGTTGGGGTGGTATAGGGCAAGTTAGGGTGGAATAAGGCAGGTTGGGGTGGAATAGGGCAGGTTGGGCTGGTACATGGCAGGTTAGGGTGACAAATGACAGGTTGGGGTGGTAGAGGGCAAGTTAGGCTGGCATAGGGCAGGCTGGGGTAATATTGGGCAGGCTGATAAAAAACTTCTACTGTTAAAAAAAAAAAATATTGGGCAGGCTGTGGTGGTACAGGGAAGGCTGGGGTGGTATAGGGCAGGCCAAGGTAGTACAGGGAAGGCTAGGGTGGTATAGGGCAGGCTGGGGTAGTACAGGGCAGGCTGGGGTAGTACAGGGCAGGCTGGGGTGGCATAGGTCAGGCTGGGGTGGTATAGGGCAGGCTGGGATGGTACAGGGCAGGCTGAGATGGTACAAGGCAGGTGGTTGGGGTGGTATGGGGCAGGCTGTGGTGGTACAGGGAAGGCTGGGGTGGTATAGGGCAGGCCAAGGTAGTACAGAGAAGGCTGGGGTGGTATAGGGCAGGCTGGGGTAGTACAGGGCAGGCTGGGGTGGCATAGGTCAGGCTGGATGGTATATGGCAGGCTGGGTTGGTACAGGGCAGGCTGGGATGGTACGGGGCAGGCTGGGTATCACAGAGCATCTTAGAACTCTATGTAGTGACACTGTGCAGTGTGCAGAGTAACTTACATAGCATGCCCCATCCCTGCAGATGAAGACCCGAGCAGGTGGGCGGGGCTGTTGTGTCCTCGTCTCTATCTGCTTCTGCTGCCGGATCATTCATAGTGAAGGAGACGGTGGGAGGAGTAGAGGAGGCGTCCACACCCCAGCTCCGCCTACCAACTCTGGCTCACTTGGGGATATTAGCCTGATTGAGGAGTGTTACACAGGCACAGCTAAGTGCTGTGCTCGCACCGCTTCACTAGCGGACTTCAGCCTGCTCTCTGCTGAAAACGGGTCACAGGAGTGCAAAATAAATTGCACTCCTGTGATCCACTGTAGAAGTACAGCCAAACTAGGTTTGACTATACTTCTCCTTTAACATCAGGAGTTTCCTTTTCACAACAGCTTTCCCCTTTAAATCTGTTATTTCTCAGGAGATCGGTGAGAAGGGCAATGAGGGTGATCAGGAATAATGCCTGACTCAGCTATGTGGGACTGCATGATTTAGCTCAAAATATGAAACTGTTAGGAAGCATGGACATGAACTCATCAGTGCAATGATCCTTCTTTCACTGTCCAGTCACAGGGTGGGAGAGAGACAAGACCTGTAAGGGGTACTAATGTTCAACAGAAAAAATGTAGGTCTCCTCACCTGCCAGACCTGGCTTTGCTGTGTGACAGAGCTGTGAAAGTCATATAACTGGATAAACATAAATCAGCATTATTATTATTATTATTATACAGGATTTATATAGCGCCAACAGTTTGCGCAGTGCTTAACAAAATTAAGGCAGACATTACAGTTACATTACAATTTGGTACAAGAGAAACCAGAGGACCCTGCTCATTAGAGCTTACAATCTAAAAAGGGGCGGGTCAATTGATACAAAGGATAATAGCTGTGGGGGATAAGCTGATGGAGAAAGTAAAACAGGTGTAGGCTTCTTTAAAGAGAAGGGTTTTCAGGGATCGTCTAAAGATGGATAGATTAGGGGACAGTTGGACAGATTGGGGTAGATAGTTCCAAAGGATGGGAAAGGTTCTGGAGAATTCCTGGAGGCGAGCATGGGAGGGGGTAACAAGGGAGCTAGAGAGCAGGAGGTCTTGGGAGGACCGAAGAGAGGGGCTTGGTTGGTATTTTGAGACTAGGTTAGTGATGTAGCTGGGGGCCGAGTTGTGGATGGCTTTGTAAATTATGGCTAGTATTTTGAATTTTATTTGTTGGGTGAGTGAAAGCCAGTGCAAGAATTGGCAGAGAAGAATGGAGGACACTGAACGGTTGGTAAGGTGGATGAGTCTTGCAGCAGCATTCATTATGGACTGAAGGGGGATAGTGTATGTAAAAATAATCCAATAAGGAGTGAGTTGCAGTAGTTGAGGCGAGAGATAACCAGGCAGTGAATTAGAAGCTGGGTGGTGTCATTGGTTAAAAAGGGGTGTATTCTAGAGATGTCGTGGAGGCTAAGGCAGCATGATTTGGACAGGGATTGGATGTGAGCCTGAAAGGACAGTTCAGAGTATAGGGTTGCCCCTAGCACCCTGGTACGTGGGGACGGACGGATAATTGTGCCATTGATCTTGACAGAGAAGTAAGGGTAAGGGGCACGTATGGGAGGAAATATTATGAGCTTGGTTATAGAAAGACTCAGTATGAGATAGTGGTGTGACATCCAGGCTCATATGACTGTTAGTAAATTAGTGATGTGTGAGCAGACTGATGAGGTGAGCTGAGGGGTAAAGAGATAGATTTGGGTGTCATCAGCATATAAATGGTAGCAAAAGCCATTTGAAGCTATCAGCTGACCCATGGAGGACGTGTAGATCGAGAATAGTAGAGGTCCAAGGACAGAACCTTGGGGGACCCCAACGGGAAGGGGTGTTGGAGAGGGTGAAGTGGAGTTGTAAGTGACACTGAAGGTATGGTGAGATAGGTAAGGTTCAAACCAATGGAGAGCACAGCCAAGCAAATATTTTTTTTTTTTGAGGAGTGGGTGATCAACTGTATCAAAGGCAGCAGAGAGCTCCAAAAGTAAGAGTACGGAATAATGACCGTTGGTTTTAGCTGTTAGTAAGTCGTTTTTGAGTTTTAGGAGAACAGTTTCTGTGGAGTGCTGTGGACAAAATCCAGACTGAAGGGGATCAAGAAGGTTATTCTCAATGAGGTGGTCACTCAATCGCTTGTAGACTAAACGTTCAAGGAGTTTGGAGGCAAAGGGGAGTAAGGAGATAGGTCTTAGGTTGTTAAGATTTGTGAGGCCTTTTTTGGTATGGGAGTGACTAATGCATGTGTAGCAAGGTCCCAGTCCTCCTTCAGTCTAATGAGAACCTCCAGGGCCAGAGATAACTGGCATCCTTCTGTTTATTGTGGGTTGCGAGGCATAGTGGGAAAAAATAGCCGCAAAACACTGCTTCGGGAACATTAACACGTTACCACAGACCTTACAGCTTGTATAACAGTGTATATTTGCTGTCCCCTCAAAATAACTCACTCAGATAACGACCCCAAACATAACTCCAAGATGACCACTGCCTTGCTAATGAAGCTGAGGGTACAGGTGATGGACTGGCCAAGCATGTCTCCAGAACTAAACCCTATTGAGCATCTGTGGGCCATCCTCAAATGGAAGGTGGAGGAGCGCAAGGTCTCTAACATCCGCCAGCTTTGTGATGCCGTCATGGAGGAGTAGAAGAGGACTCCAGTGGCAACCTTTGAAGCTCTGGTGAACTCCATGCCCAAGAGGGTTAAGGCAGTGCTGGAAAATAATGGTGGCCACACAAAATATTGACACTTTGGGCCCAATTTGGAAATTTCAAACTCATTTTTGTTGTCAGAGGTTTAGACATCAATGGCTGTGTGTTGAGTTATTTTGAGGGGACAGCAAATATACACTGTTATACAAGCTGTACACTCACTACTTTACATTGTAGCCAAGTGTAATTTCTTCAGTGTTGTCACATGAAAATATATCAATTTTGTCAGATACTGTATGTCCTCTTTAAACTCTTTGCATTTGCGACACATCTCTTTTGCCGCACAACTTCTGCATGTTGTGGTGAGATTTTATTTTGTCTTGATGAGTCTGTAGCTGTACTGCATACTTCATGCACTTTGATCTAGCATTTTAATTGTTCTCAAATAGCTTAAAGATTCTCACAATATCATTGTATTTCCTCAGGATAATTGAATTAATAACCTATCTAAGATTTATGTGTGTGTGGGGGGGGATCCGATAATATTGCCATCTTTTGTATTTGTTTTATGATGAGTTTTCCTAATTGTTAGTCGAACATGTCAGGACAAATCTATCTATTGCATAAGGTGAATTAAAGAAATAAATTGTGCATTTGTCAGCATGTACTAGCAGTTGTTTTTTAAAACAATCAGTCGTATAGGAGCATTGCGTTTTGGTAGGAACTGTAAAAACAAAGGAGCTTCCTGCAGACTCATCAGATTCCTGTTGATTACTTGGAAAGGACAGGAAAACATGTACTCTGTCAATAAATAGGGTATAACACATAATGAATACAGTGTACTGTCATGCTTATATGATAGTAATCTATACAAGCTGGTAAAAATATTTTCATGGTGAATTGAGGATAGCCAAAATAGTGAAAATTGTATTATTCCATTTAGTATTCAGACTACATAATGCACAAAATGATCTGTAATACACTACAATACACGTAACTGACTTGTACATTTCTTTTAAGCACCCTCCTTAAGCACCTAGAAAACATCACTGATGCATACAGTATACAACCTATGGTACCAACATATCTTTAAAAAATTGTTAATTAAATGGTTAGCTCAGGAAAAAGAATCATAAGTGTAGAATGGTAGGGCTAGTCAGACCCTTGCTTTTTACATATCTTGGACGCCTTTAACTGCAAGATCTCCCTTTTATAATTCCCCACCCTCCTTGGAGGCTTAGGGGTTTCTACGTTTGCAGGTTTCACTATTTCCTGTTGTATTCCTTAACCACTTGCTTACTGGGCACATAAACCCCCTTCGTGCCCAGGCGAAATTTCAGCTTCCGGCACTGCGTCACTTTAACTGACATTTGCGCGTTTTTTTCCCCACAAATAGAGCTTTATTTTGGTGGTATTTGATCGCCCGTGCGGTTTTTACTTTTTATAAACAAAAAAAGACCGACAATTTAAAAAAATATATATATTTTATACTTGTTGCTATAATAAATATCCATTTTTATTTTTTTTTTAAAACTATTTTTTTTCTCAGTTAAGGCCGATATGTATTCTTCTACGTATTTTTGTAAAAAAAAAAAAAATCGCAATAAGCGACTGCTTTGCGCAAAAGTTATAGCACCTACAAAATAGGGGACAGAATTATGATTTTTTTTTTATATTTTTTTTTTTACTAGTAATGGCGGCGATCTGCATTTTTTATTGGGACTGCGACATTACGGCGGACACATCGGACACTTTTGACACATTTTTGGCGCCATTCACATTTATACAGCGACCAGTGCTATAAATATGCACCAATTACTGTATAAATGTGACTGGCATTGAAGGGGTTAACACTAGGGGGTGAGGAAGGGGTTAAATGTGTATCCTGGGTGTGTTCTAATTGTGTGGGGGGAGGGGGGTGACTGGGGGAGGTGACTGATGCTGTGTCCCTATGTACAAGGGACACAGATCGGTCTCCTCTCTCCCTGACAGGACGTGGAGCTCTGTGTTTACACACAGAGCTCCACGTCCCTGCTCTGTCACCGCCGATCGCATGTACCTGGCGGACATCGCGGCCACCGGGTACCCGCATCGAATCCTCGGTGATGCGACGGCATTGTTTTTCCCCGCTGCGCGCCACCCAGTGGCGCGCGCGGGGAATTACAACAACATTGACGTCCAAAGACGTGACCCCGGCAGCTCAGGTCTGCGCTGTTGACGTCTTTTTGTTAAAGAAGAATAAAATAATAACAAATAAAATAAATTAATAAATAAATAAAACAGGAAGAGTGGGAAGGCCTCATCTTGGAGTGTGCAGACTCAGGAACTTAAGTACAGATATCTCACTGAAAGAGAAAAATAACATCTTTTCAGGGGGTTTAACTCCTCAGCATCTACCAAAAATAAAATATACATTTTGTGTAAACTATCTCTTTTAAGGCTGGCCATTATACAATTTTCTTGTAAAACATTTCCTTTAAATTTACCAAAGCCATATAATATGAGGTCACACAAAACACTTTCAATTTGTATACAATCAGGCAGGCCTTTGCACTACATAGTTGAAGGTAAATCTAAAGGAAATTGAACAAGAAAATGATGTAATGTATGGCCAGCCTTGCTCATCATTTCTTATGTTCAAAGGGCTGTCATCCAGGTTCTTGCCATCTGCATACTTTACCCTACCTATGAAACATAAGGATAATCATGTATGGAGGTACAGTAAAGCCTCGTACACACGATCAGACCATCCGATGAAAACGGTCTAAAGAACCATTGTCATAGGTTAACCGACGAAGCTGACTGATGGTCTGATGTGCCTACACACCATCAGTTAAAAAAACTATCGTATCAGAACGCGGTGACGTAAAACACAATGACGTGCTGAAAGAAATGAAGTTCAATGCTTTCAAGCATGCGTCGACTTGATTCTGAGCATGCGTAGATTTTTAACCGATGGTCGTGCCTACTAACGATCGGTTTTGTCCTGTCAGTTAGGCGTCCATCAGTTAAATTTTAAAGCAAGTTGGATTTTTTTTAACCGAAGGTTAAATAACCTATGGGGCCTACACACGATTGGTTTTGACCGATGAAAACAGTCCATCAGACCGTTATCCTCCGGTTAACCTATTGTGTGTACGCGGCCTAAGGGCTCTTTCACATGGGACGGATCCGTGATGATCCGCCCCGTGAACCTTCATTTGCTCAGCAGGGATCGCCGCTGAGCCTGGTGGATGACAGGGCGGTCCCTGTCTGTCCGTGTTCACCCGATCCAATCTGCAGAAGGATGAAAAATCCTCCGTCTGCAGAATCGGAGGATTGCGGACCCGGATGAGATCGGGTGTCAGCGGATGAACATTTTGACTGAAGAAGGGAGGTAATTTGTTGTTACTATTCTGCCTACTGACCTGTGTATTACACTTTTCTGACTCCTGTGCTCTGTGTTACACACTCCTAACCCCTTTTACTCTATACGTTATACATTCTGTGAGATACTCCTGAACTCCAAGCATTACATATTCCTGACCTCTGCACCCTGCATTTTATGCATGCCTGACCTCTGCTCTCTGTATGTTACGCACACCTAATCCCTGCTCTCTGTGCAATATGTACACTTGTCCTCTGCGCTCTGTACGATATGTCCTCTTGACTTATGCCCTCTCGATCAGTGTTTTAAACACTTTTGTCCTCTGCACTCTTGTATAATGAATCTGCACTGTGATAGGGATATGGCTTCAAGCAAAAATAAGTCAATTTACAAAAAAAAAAAAAAAACATAAAAAAGAAATCTATGAAGCGGCAAATATTAAATTATAGCGTACTAAAAGCCACTAAATAAAGTGCAGTAATAATCACATTCATAAAGCAAACAGTGCATATAGTCATAAAAAAAAAAAGTGCTAGAGTGACTATGCAAAGTACATTTTAATTTAATATTTGGCTCTGCATAGATTTAGATTTTAGTAAGTTTAAATCCCCTCCAACTGTTAGTGTAGCTTTGCTACATGCACAGCTTGCTGTGCCCTACCCCACCACCCATAATTCCATGCTTTATTTTGCTGAGAAATCAACCCCCCCCCCCAAAAAAATTCTAGCCATGGCCATCCTGTCAGAAAGACGCTACCCATCAGAAAATGCAATGGAAGTGACGTTCCGTCGCGGCCATCTTGGTACGCCCGAACTCGCCTGCAATAAGCCTACAGTCAGAAGGCGACAAGTGGACATCTTTTTACACTCACCGAAGTCTTGCATTTCACACATATTTTTACCAGTAATCTGAGCTTATACAGGGAAATACAGTATTTGGAAATCTGTGACACTGTTTTAAAAGCAGCGGCAAGCCTGCTGAACTCACTGGTTTTGTAATCTGATAGAACACCCTAGCTTGACACACAAGGCTGCTCTGCAAGCATCACCTCCACTGGCTGGGTCCCTGGCTTGATTTTCACTGAAGTTTCCCAATTCTTCACCGTCCCCATTTGGTGAAAATACTGCTCCAGTACTTGCTTCATTTACTCACTGTGGTCCTTGGTATTAAGGCGGAGAGTCCCTTCCTGGCGTCAGCTTCCCCTCTACCTCTGACCATGACAGGTTCTCCGGCCGGCCAAGATCACCTGACTCCACCCGAATATGTAAGTTCTCCCAGCAGGCCAAGGGATTCAAGAAAACCCCTGTCCATTGGCTGAGATACTCCATATAGCCATAACCTGACCTTGGGTTGCCCTTTTCATATCTAGTACCACCAAGTACCCAGCCACCTAGTGGGAGAAGAGAAAAGTGTAACAAGGTCAAACTTAGGGAGAAATCAATAGATCTCTGTCAATCAACCAGGATAACAACTCTTGGCAACTAACGTTGCGATGAGCTCCCTGCCTAAACTACAGGGTGCTATATCCAGATGAAAGTAAAAAAATATCCTTGAAGACTCATGGGATGCATTATATCATTTTGGCCTCAGCCAGAAACATACTGGCGTATTTTGGCCTCAGCCAGAAACATACCTAGAGGAAGACACAGGCTCAATCAAAGTGCAGGCACTAACGGATATTCACCAGAGCACTTAAAGGGGTGTTCCAGCCTGTTTTTATGTTTATTAAAAGTCAGCAGCTACAAAAAGTGTAGCTGCTGGCTTTTAATAAACATGCACTTACCTGCTCCACGTTTCCAGCGACGCGCTAAGTGTGGGCACCCGGCCGTGACAGCTTTCGGCTTCACGGCTGGGCACCCACTGCGCAACAGCACTGTGCATGCGCTAACGGCGCTGCGCCGTCGGATTGGACAGGCGACCGCCTGGGACCTGTGACTTGTCCCAGGCGATCGCCCACAAGGAGGGGCTGCAGTAAGGCGATTAAGCTAATCGCCTTACCAGCCCCTCGGCAGAAGGAGGAAGTGGGACAGGAAGTCCCACTCCTACTGAAGCCCCCACTCCCCCCCCCAAAAAATGACATGCCAAATGTGGCAGGTAAGGGGGCGAGGAGTGGGATAAGCGGAAGTTCCATTTTTGGGTGGAACTCCGCTTTAATGGTGAAGATGGGTTTTGCTGCATGTCCTCAGGATCACACCACCAGGAGGTGAGCAAACCAAACTTCTTGGGAAGAGCAAGGAATTCAAGGTTCACCGGAAACAAGGCACAAGTCAAAATTAACCAAGGAATCAGACAGGATGCTGGTCAGCATCTCAGGTGGCTCAACAAGAAGAGCTATTGCCAGATGCAACTAGAGGTTGTGAGTTTGGATCCCGGTCCTGATAGATGCAAACAGCAATAAACGACACATCTTACCAGGGCTGAAAAGGGCTAGAAATGTTGTCAGGTATTTACTGATGTCTGCATACTCACTTATCACTTGTGGCTACTCAGTGGCATGTCTATATCCTGTTCCTACAAAAAAGAGGTGCATAAATTGCTGGACTAATAATGAATAACATTCTCTTAGCTGGCAGAGCTGATCCACTTGGCAGCTCTTACAAACTTCTTATCTACCTTACCTTGTATCAATGATTTTCTGGAATGGATATTTTATTGCTCCCAAGAGATAATGCTGGCGCCAGAGGTGTCTTGTATATATGCACACCTGCTTGGTGCCATACTTCTCAATGCCAATCCTGTGTCTGTTAAAGCGGACTTCCAGTGATTTTTGTGTTTATTAAAAGTCATCAGCTACAAAAAGTAGCTGATGACTTCAGTGATGCGGCCGCCCAAACCCTTGGTTCTCTACCTCGCCCCTCCCTGGTGCCGGACCTACAAATGTGGGCACCTGGCTGTGACAGCTCACAGCTTAACAGCCATGTGTGCACTGCGCATGAGTGAGTAGCGCTGCGCCTCCTCAATGGCCATGAAATGTTCTGGGACCTGCGACGTGTCCCAGAAAATTGCAGGGAGGAAGAAGAGAACTTCTGCTTAAATCGCCTAGGCAGCCCGAGCAGAAGTGGGAGCAGGTACCTGTCAAAACTAGGTACCCACTCCCCCCTCAAAAAAAAAAATTACATTCCAAATGTGGCATAGAAGGGGGTGAGGAGTGCTTAAAGTGGAAATTCCACTTTTGAGTGGAACTCTGCTTTAACCACTTAACCCCCGGACCATATTGCTGTCCAAAGACCAGAGCACTTTTTGTGATTCGGCACTGCGTCGCTTTAACTGACAATTGCGCGGTCGTGCGACGTGGCTCCCAAACAAAATTGGCGTCCTTTTTTTCCCACAAATAGAGCTTTCTTTTGGTGGTATTTGATCATCTCTGCGGTTTATATTTTTTGCGCTATAAACAAAAATAGAGCGACTATTTTGAAAAAAATTCAATATTTTTTACATTTTGCTATAATAAAAATCCCAAAAAGATATAAAAAAAAAATTGTTTTCCTCAGTTTAGGCCGATACGTATTCTTCTACATATTTTTCGTTAAAAAAATCGCAATTAGCGTTTATTAATTGGTTTGCGCAAAATTTATAGCGTTTACAATAAAGGGGGTCGTTTTATGGCATTTTTATTATTATTTTTTTTTACTAGTAATGGCGGCGATCAGCGTTTTTTTTTCGGTACTGCGATATTATGGCGGACACATCGGACACTTTTGACACATTTTTGGGACCATTGGCATTTTTATAGCGATCAGTGCTATAAAAATGCATTGTATTACTATAAAAATGCCATTGGCAGTGAAGGGGTTAACACTAGGGGGCAGGGAAGGGGTTAAGTGTGGTCCTGGTGTGTTCTAACTGTATGGGGGGGGGGGTGGCCTCACTAGGGGAAATCACTGATCTTCTGTTCATACATTGTATGGACAGAAGATCAGCGTTTCCCCCGCTGACAGGAACAAGAGGTATGTGTTTACACACATACCTCCCGTTCCCCGCTCTGTAACGAGCAATCGTGGGTGCCCGGCGGCGATCGTACGCAAAAGGGAGGACGTAGAGCTACGTGCTCCCGCGTAGCAGTGCCACCGTCCCGCAGTAATATGACGGCGGGCGGTCGGCAATCAGTTAAAGGATCTTTAAAGGATTTTTTTTTTTAGCTAAATAGCTTCCTTTACCTTACTGCAGTACTGGTTTCATGTCCTTATTGTTCGTTTTTGCTTTGAAGTTGCTGTAATCCTGCTCTGTTCTCCACACTTCCTGCTTGTCTGTTTCCTTATAACCCCAGTGCTGGGAGCTTTCTCACGATGGTTTAAGCTGTCATTACTGTGTGTCTAAAACTTCCCAGAACCAATCAGATTAATTTTAAAAACAAAACAATGCCCTGGATTTGTTTGTTTTTGTTTGTGTGTCTATTTCTACTTTGCAGAAACATGAAGCCACTTCAAAAGTGAAACTAACGTGCAGGCACATTATATGATTGATTTTTATCTATTTTTAATCATTTTGAAAAGGAATCAGTTAACTTTTATGTCTCTATACCCTGTAAACAGTCATTTCAGAAAAAACATTTTTTTCCTTTAGTGACCCTTTAGCCACTTGTCATCCGTCCACCGTCATATGACGGTGGGCGGATAACTTCATTGTCCTGACTGCACGTCATATGACGTGCAGTCATAGAAAGCTGCTAGGGGCGCGCGCACACACCCGTCGCATTACTGGGACCCCCGTGCATGTGCCCGGCGGCCGCGATGGCCGGCAGGCACACGCGATTGCCCAGTAACTGAGCTGGGACGTGCAGCTCTGTGTGTAAACACAGAGCTGCACGTCCCTGTTAGGGAGAGAGGCTACCGATTGTGTCCCTTGTACATAGGGACACAATCGGTCACCTCCCCAGTCACCCCCCCTCCCCCCACAGTTGGAACACAAACTAGGAGAAACATTTAACCCCTTCCCCGCCCCCTAGTGGTTAACCCCTTCCCTGCCAGTTACATTTATACAGTTATCAATGCATATTTATAGCATTGTTCACTGTATAAATGTAAATGGTCCCAAAAATGTGTCAAACGTGTCCGATGTGTCTGCTATAATGTCCCAGTCCCGAGAAAAAATCGCAGATCGCCGCCATTCCTAGTAAAAAAATAAATTTAAAAAAATCATAATTATGTCCCCTATTTTGAAGGAAATATAACTTTTGCGCAAACCAGTCACTATACGGTTATTGCGATTTTATTTTTTACATTTTTTTACCAAAAATATGTAGAAGAATACGTATCGGCCTAAACTGAGATAAAAAATTTTTTTTTTTTTTTTTTAAATGGGATATTTATTATAGCAAAAAGCAAAAAATATTGTGTCTTTTTTCAAAATTATCACTTTTTTTTTGTTTATAGCGCAAAAAATAAAAACCGCACGGGCGATTAAATACCACCAAAAGAAAGCTCTATTTGTGGGGAAAAAAGGATGGCAATTTTGTTTGGGAGCCACGTCGCACGACCGCGCAATTGTCAGTTAAAGCGACGCAGTGCCGGAAGCTAACATTTTGTCTGGGCAGGAAGGGGGTGTAGGTGCACAGTAGGCAAGTGGTTAAGTGACCGTCACCTATGATACTTTCAAAGTAGGCAATTTAAAAATGAACTCTAAATAGATATAAAGTACAAAAAATACAATAAAAGTTAACACAGCTCTGTAGGTATTAATATGTCATTAAAAGCATTTTTAAATGCAAGCAGTGTAAGAAAAAATTTCACTCTAGATGTGCAAAGCTGGTAGAGACATACCCAAAATGACTTTCAGCAGTAATTGCAGTGAAAGGTGTTTCTTAAATGTATTGACTAAGGGGGGCTGAATACAAATGCACACCACACTTTTCAGATATTTCAGATATTTATTTGTCAAAAAAACTGAAAACCATTTATAACTAATTCTTTTTTTGGTAAAATTTTCCTTTATGGGGGCATGGCAGGGGGTGTGTCCTATGCCTACATACTTTTGCTGATAAGTGTCCCTCGTTTCCATCCTAAAAAGTTGGGAGGTATTGTGTTTTTGTCATCTGTGCACGATCAATGTGCTGGCACTAAAGTCCTTTAGCAAATCAGGCTCTCTGTACCAAAATGAAAACATTAAATCTGACAACAAAGGTTTTTAGGACAAGTTAACAATGGCATAAGCCACTATATTTTCCCAGTACAAATTGTCTCACCCCCTCCCGTGGCATGTTGTGGATGGCAGCGGTTCTTTTTTAATAACTGTGTGTAGGCAGAAGGTTATCAATGCTTCAGAAGATATTGGACACAGGATAATTTGTTTTAACTTATAAATATCTGTAGCAACAACTGTGGTATTTTAAATATTATCAAAGAAAAGTTAATTAATAACTTGGCAAACTGTGGCACTAATCAGCATTTGGTGCAGGTGATTTAATCAGGACCTCAATTGCATCTAATCTGTGCTTCCTTTCTGTTTAACCAAGATGAACCCTGCTACAGTATCATAGGGAGAGCTGCCAACACTCATACAAAACAAGCAATGCCACGTGAGCACTGATAACAATGACTGCAAAGCAATATAGCTCTGGTGTTTCCTTCCTAGATCAAGAGCTTTATTTAATCTTTATTCACTCAACCTCAACAAGCCCTTGTGTATTCTAGCATATTCTTTAGTGTCAAGCATTTTGAATGCTAAAAAATTAAAGAGAGCCTTTTTAAAATGTAATAAAATACTCTTGAGGTGCTTGACTTGAAGCTTGTCTATCTTCAGCAGCAGATTGGTAGTGGTTCTTCTCAAATGGATCTCAGCTGCTTAGGGAAAACAATGTGGGAAGACAGTCCCACAGCTTGAGGAGTTTTGCGGGAAACAGAAGGAACAAAGCGCCAATCAATTCAAAAGTTCATTGTATCCTTTATTTTTGACAGCAAAGCCCCAAACAGTAGAATAAATAAAAACTCCCTTCATTAGAGATCAGACTTGCTTGTTAGGCTGCGTACACACGACCAAATAAATCCGATCAAATTGGTCTATCAGACCGATTTGATCGGATTTGTCTGCTGGGATGTATTGGTTTGATCGTGTACACACGATCAAACCAAAATCCCCGCCGGCAGACAGTGCGGTGACGTGGCGGTGACGTTGACGCCGCCACGTCACCGTCACCAGGAAGTAAAACACTTCCACGCATGCGTCGAATCCATTTGACGCATGCGCGGGCAGATATGTCTTTAAAATCTGTCTGCTGGAAAAACCCGTCTGTCCGCCCGTACACACAATCGAATTTGTCTGCTGAAACGGTCCGTCGGACCGTTTCCAGCAGATAGATTCGATCGTGTGTACGCGGCCTTAGAGTTCCAATATGGACAGTGGTATACCTTCCCAGACAGATATCGCCAAAAGGAGGTGCCAGTATCCAATTAAAACGAAAGAGCTTTTAATGGTTCTTGAAATGTATCCCATGAAAACACAGCATCATAAGGTAAGCGTTGTCTTATTTAGTGACCATAAAGATGCCTCTATGTAGTGGATAATGCAGGTGTGTAAGTATACCCCCTTTACAGTAGTTCTCTCATCTCCCTCTAAATTTAAATAGCGTCCGTACTTGGAAGTACAGGGGCGCTACACACACAATGTTTGTTGTGGTCTGAGGCACCCTTATTTGCTAAGCGAAAATGCCTCCATTCCTATATCTATATATACACACGCTTCCATGGACTGGACACAGGACTTTAAATGAGGCGTATTACAACCAAAAAATAATAATGTTCCATAACTTCTGGTTTCCTAAATAAAAGTGCATCTTCAAAATATGTATTTGCATCTACTTCTGATTAAGTGAACAGAGATTCATAAAAATGTATTCAGTCTTTGGATGCATTTTCTAGATAATCATGTATTAATATTAAGAATGTTGATGTGCTAGCCTATCATTTTTTCATTTACTTTATTGTATATGGTGATCTATGGATTACTACTAATTTATCAGTTTAAAATGTGTTTATTATTCTGCTTTTTATTTCCTTAAACATTAGCTAAGTTTGTCTGCTCAACTTATAGCATTAGTATTAGATTGTGCCAGTTTACTTGTGCTATAGCCACATAGAGTCAGTGTGTATATATTTTACACAATCATGAAAACAATGACAGAAACATATTGATTCTGACACAGATGACCTGCGAGTCACAAAGTGATATACTGCAGTAAGACAAACAGGATTTGAGGGAAACAATGCTTCCGACTCCAATCTGCACACATAGTTTCACGTGTAAAAGGAAACGTGCCAAAATATGATAGGAAATGGAGTGAAGTTTTTTTCTCAGAAAATAGCTTTGTTTTACTTCCCTTTCCCTTTTATTGTGAAAGTCATAAACATTTTCACTATTTGCAAGTTTCAAAAAGAAAATCAGCAGATTCACTCCATAAGCTTTAAATGTATTTGAAACCCACCAGTATATATCAAGCATTTTGCTTTTAGTGCACATGAAAAGGATACACAGTGACATACTAAAAAGTGCAGTGGATGTAATTTTACACATACGGTATCTTACAAAAGAGAGTATACACCTCACATTTTTGTAAATATTTAATTACATCTTTTCATTTGACAACACTTTTGCTATGATGTAAAGAAGTGAGTGTACAGCTTGTTTAACAGTGTAAATTTGCTGTCTCCTCAAAAAAAACTAAATTAATGTCTAAACTGCTGGCAACAAAGGTGTGTACACCCCTCATATCCAGAAGTTGTATTTGGGAAATAAGCGTATGAGTGCTGCCAGCATTGCTGCAGAGGTTGAAGGGGTGGGGGCATCAGCCTGTCAGTGCTCAGACCACATGCTGCACACTGCATCAAATTGGTCTGCATGGCTGTCTTTCCAGAAGGAAGCCTCTTCTAAAGATGATGCAAAAGAAAGCTCACAATCAGTTTGATGAAGACAAGCAGACTAAGGACAAGGATTACTGGAACCATGTCCTGAGGTCTGATGAGATCAAGATTAACTTATTTGGATCAGATGGTGTCAAGCATGTGCGGTGGCAATCAGGTGAGGAGTACAAAGACAAGTATGTCAAGCCTACAGTCAAGCATGGTGATGGGAGTGTCATGGTCTGGGGCTTTATGAGTGCTGCCGGCACTGGGGAGCTACAGTTCATTGAGGGAACCATGAATGCCAACATGTGACATACTGAAGCAGAGCACGATCCCCTCCCTTTAGAGACTGGGCCGCAGGGCAGTAGTCCAACATGATAACAACGCCAAACACACCTCCAAGACGACCACTGCCTTGCTAAAAAAGCTGAGGGTAAAGGTGATGGACTGGACAAGACCTAAACCCTATTAAGCATCTGTGGGGCATCCTCAAATGGAAGGTGGAGGAGCTCAAGGTCTCTAACAGCCACCAGCTCTGTGATGTCATCATGGAGGAATGGAAGAGGACTCCAGTGGCAACCTATGAAGCTCTGGTGAACTCCATGCCCAAGAGGGTTAAGGCAGTGCTGAAAAATAATGGTGGCCACACAAAATATTGACACTTCTGACATTTTCACTTAGGGGTGTACTCACGTTTGTTGCCAGTGGTTTAGACATTAATGGCTGTGTGTTGAGTTATTTTGAGGGGACAGCAAATTTACACTGTTAACTGCTTGCCGACCAGCTGCCGAAGTTATACGGCAATATACAGTTATACAGCCAATAGGGGAGCGCACGCCCCCCACTCGCCCCCGACACACGGCTCTTGGTCCTGTCAGGGGAGAAATGCCTGACCGTCTGTTCATACAATGTATGAACAGCGTTCAGACATTTCCCTCAGTTAGTCCACCCCCCTTCAGTTAGAACACACCCAGGGAACATACTTAACCCCTTCCCTGCCAGTGACATTTTTATAGTAATCAATGCATTTTTATAGCACTGATAGCACTGGTATTAAAAATGTGTCAAAAGTGTTCAAAGTGTCTGCCATAATGTCGCAGTACCGAAAAAATTGCTGATTGCCGCCATTACTAGTAAAAAATATATATAAAAAAAGGGCATAAAACTATGCCCTATTTTGTAAAAGCTACAACTTTTGCGCAAACCAATCAATAAACGCTTATTGCAATAATACGTATCGTATCGTATCGTAAACTGAGGTATTAGATAGATATTTTTGGGGATATTTATTACAGCAAAAAGTAAAACATATAATTCTTTTTCAAAATTGTCGCTCTATTTTTGTTTATAGCGCAAAAAGTAAGAACCGGAGAGGTGATCATATACCACCAAAAGAAAGCTTTATTTGTGGGAAAAAGGGGCGCCAATTTTGTTTGGGAGCCACGTCGCACGACCGCGCAATTGTCAGTTAAAGCGACGCAGTGCCGAATCGCAAAAAAGGGCCCGGTCATTGAGCAGCAATATGGTCCGGGGCTGAAGTGGTTATACAAGCTGTACACTCACTACACAACATTGTGACAAAGTGTCATTCCTTCAGTGTTGTCACATGAAAAGATATAATAAAATATATAAAAAAATGTGAGGGGTGTATTAACTTCTGTAAGATACTGTAATTTATACTGAAAATATTTTTATTGAAGCAAAAATGTATCATAACACTTACAGTGCGATATATGGATAATCCAAAAGAAGGTTAAATTCAATAATCTGATAACAGGCCCTTATAGCTTACAATATATACTTGACCAATAAATGTCAACACTACCAGTCATAGACAATGAATACACATGTGCTAACCATTCTTTATCTGCAAATCAAACAGAGACAAAAGAAAAAAACGAAGAAAAAAAGAAAGGGAGAAAATACCAAATAAGGTCACATTTAAACCAAAGACAAATAAAAATAATCTCATGTCATTCTTGAAAACGCAACAGACACCATGGGGTCCACTTAGCATCATAAATAGGGGGGTGGTGTCATGAAGCCTGTGAAAAATGTGTTCAGACAGCATTATTTGAATCATCCTAGTAAAGATCTGAGCAAATGGGATCGTTGGCGATTTCCAGTTCAAGGCAATAGCCCAGAGCACGGCAATACAAATGGTGTGCAACAGTTGCCTCATGGGTTTAGGGGTGTTAGGAATCTTTTCAAAAAGTATGCAGTGTCTATGTGTCAAAGCCATGCGTCTCCCCGCTAGTTTGTCTATAAGGTCAAGAGCCTCCCTCCAGGTGGGTAAGATTTTCTCACAATCCCAAAATATATGTAGGAAGGAGCCAGAACTGACACAACCCTGGAAACAAAGTGAAGAGGATTGCGGAAAAATCTGATGTATACACTGGGGCGTGTAGTACCAGCGAGTGAACAGCTTAACCGCTGTTTCCCTGATAGTGAGAGATATAGTACCCAGGTTTTGACAATTTGCCTCCCAATCTCTCAGTTCATAATCTAAGCTCAATTCGGATTCCCACTGGGACATGTGCTTGAGTTTGGGGCCCACTTTTTTGACTTCCATAGATTTGTACAAAACTGAAATTAGGCCTTTCTGCCTAGGGGAGGTCCCACATAGAGATTCAAATGAGGTGTATGAGTCTGAGGGAGTCTGTGCATAATGTGTTAGAAAAAAGTGACGTATTTGCAAGAATCTGTAAAATTCTCTATTTGTCCTTTAGGCTCCTTACACACGGAGCGGTCCATTTTTCTGTCCGCTCCGTGTGCCCGTCAGCTCAGCGGGGGGTCTCCGCTCAGCTGTCGGCGGACAGGGCGGTCCCCGCACACTGTGCAGGGACCGCCCCGTCTCTCCTCCGCTCTCCCCTATGGGGAGTCGGATGGAAACGGACCGTCTGTCCGTTTGCATCCGATCCGTTTGGCCGGACGGAAGAAAAATAGGACATTCTTCCGTGCGAAAAAACGGATGCGGATCTGGGGGACGTTAGTGGATGCATAATCCGCTAACGGATCCGCTCCCATAGGGGTTCATTACAAGTCCGTAAACGGACTTGTAATGAATGGACGAACGGTCCGCTAGTGTGAAAGGACCCTTAGGGTTCGTAGTTGTGGGAAGGAAATTAATCTACCCCATGTTGGAAATCCTCCAGAGCAGTAAGGCCTTGATTACTCCACCACCTGAACGAGTCAGGATCAGTGAAGGCAGTCTGAGATCTCCCAAGAAAGAGGCTCCAGGGGGAGTCCCTGAGACTTAGGCCTCGTACACACAATAGGATAGCCAGAGCACAATGGTCTGATGAACCGTTGCTTTAAAATGTAACCGATAGATACCTAACGATAGGTCAAAACTGATCGTTAGTAGGCACGACCATCGGTTTCAGATTGGCCACGGGGGGGGGGGGATTCAGGTGAAATAAATTGTTATAATTCCCAGGAAGCTTAACCCCAAGGTAGGGAAGGGAGGATTGGGCGGGCCCAGGAGAAGGAGAATGATTGTTTTAAAGCTTCCAGCTCAGCAGGGGGGAACCCGACGGGGAGGGCCAGATATTTGGACACATTAACACCTGTCCGTTTTTATTGCTGTCTGTGACCCTGTTAGGGGGATTCCCCCTTTCTATTTGTCCTGTTTACCATTATCATTGAAAGTCAAATTAAAGTAAAGTAAAATTGAATGTTAAAGAAAAACCCAAATTTGGGTTGTCCCCAGAAAAGCAATAGGGAAAATCTTCCAATGGGGACACAAGTTCTAATGAGCTGGGGTCCCCAAGAGGGATTTCCTCTCACTTCCTATTTTGGCTATGGGACAGGACATGAAGGTAGTACCCTCCAATGGTACAAAGATGGAAAAAAACTTACAAGGGTTATAACCCTCCCTTGTTTTAAGCAAAAAAAAGATTGTATGCCCAGATTGTAATGTGTATGGGGACCCTTAGGTCACAGCCTTTCCTGGCTATGTAGAAATCTGACCCAGTTTACACTAGTGCCAGTTTGACGAAAATAGCCTTCTAACCTGCTGTCAGTGGTGAGATATGGCCCATTACACTGGTAACAGTGGGAGAAAGACAGCCACCTACACTGCTGTCAGTGGGACTCCTGCACTGGTGTCACTGAGAGAAAGGCAGCTTAGTTAGTGGAATCAGGAATGTCCTGGCACAATGGTCACTCACCCCTGAAAAACAGGGATAAGTGTCTGCTGAATCATGTTAGTCCTGAAGCTTTTTCAGGCACTGTGGGGCAAAATATTAATCTACCCAATAATGCCTGCTGCAAGCTAGGCTTTACGGACTTAGGGCACCAAGCAGAAAACCCACTGCATTTGCAACAGGGGATAGGATCTAGCGATGACCCTGGTCATGTGACATCTGGCTATTGTTGACCAAGCCAGGTGCAGTAGTGTATCGTTGAGGAAGCATGGCCATCCTGTTCTGTATAAACTATTCCAGACTCCCGAACATAGAAAAACACATACAGAATAGGCAGGGTTAACAAATTCTGCTCCAAACCATCACCACTGTATAGTCAAATATTTTACCTTTATTCCTTTTCTTCACAGTCTGAACAACCCCGCACTGAGTTAGGATTGCTTCTAAGTGCTAGTATGCTTTCTACATTTTGTTCCTCCACCAGTTAAAGTTTTCCTTGGATGGATAGTTCAGAACAGTGGAGTTAAAGGGGTGTTCCAGCCAAAAAATGTGTTTATTAAAAGTCAGCAGCTACAAAAAGTGTAGCTGCTGGCTTTTAATAAACACTCACTTACCTGCTCCTGCGTTCCAGCGACGCGCCGACCGGGGCTCGGCTCCTCTCCCCCCCTCCCCAGCCGGCGTCTCCATCCCGACTGTTAGCACCCTGCCGTGACAGCCTTCGGCTTCACGGCCGGGCACCCACTGCACATGCGCGAGCCGCACTGTGCATGTGCAGTGCCCATGATTGGACAGGCGATTGCCTAGGACCTGTTAGTGTCCTAGGCCATCGCCTACAGGGAGGGGCTGAAATAAGGCAATTACGCCTAATCGCCTTACCAGCCCCTCGGCGGAAGCAGGAAGTGGGACAGGAAGTCCCACTCCTCTTGAAGCCCCCACTCCCCCCCCCAAAAAAATTACATACCAAATGTGGCATGTAAGGGGGTGAGGTGTGGAACAAGCGGAAGTTCCAAATTTGGGTGGAACTCCTCTTTAATGTAATATAAAAACATGCACAATACAACTAAAAATGGTACAATTTGATGCAAGAAATCTCTAGAGAATCAAAAGAAACATTAATGTAGGTCTGTATCCATTATCACATTAGTAAAGCACATCTATGATCAAAATGTAAAATCATATACCGTATTTATCGGCATATAACACACACAGGCGTATAACATGCACCTTCAATTTAAGAGGGAATTTTCAAGACTTTTTTTTAAATAAACCACTTTGAAGCAAAATAATGGTCAGTGCCCATCAATGCAGCCTGATTAGTGCCCATCTGCAGCCTCAATGCAACCTGATTAGTGCTCAACTGCAGCCTCAATGTAGTCTGATCTGTGCCCATCTGCAGCCTCAATGCAGCCTGATCTGCGCCCATCTGCAGCCTGATCGGCACCTCTTTGCAGCCCATCTCCCATCAGTGCAGCCTGGTGCCCATTTGCAGCCTCACCATCTCTCATGCAGTGCAGGAAATCACAGAGCTGTCATCTCCTGTTTATTCATCTTTCAGTCGGCATGCACAGTCTCGCCTCCACCATCGGCATTGGACCAGCTCCTGTGATTTACAAAGCACTGATCCAATGCCGGTGGCAGAGGCGGGACTGTGTGTGTGATATCAGAGCCAAGTGAGAGCCAAGTAAACAGGAGATGACGGCTCGATAAATTCCGGTGGCGCTCGTCCCCCTCCTTCCCCTCCAAGGAACACTATTGGCGTATAACACGCACCCGTGATTTGCCCCCTATTTTCAAGGGGGAAAAGTGTGTGTTATACGCCAATAAATACGGTATTTATTATTATTACCACATTGTATTCAGTTATTTTTAACCTACCATGATACATTATACATTTATTTAATTGAATTGTGTGACACGTATTCACTATGCCCTGTGGGTAGGTAATGCTGTGTCACACAATTCACAGAGCCTGCCGTCGGAATGTTGGTGGTGCTGAGAAGAGGAGTTTCAGTAGGCAGAGTCAGCAGATAAATGACAGCTTGAAGGCAGCAAGGTAGGATTTGTAGTCTTTAGAAACTGAAAGTAAACTAAGGGAATGAGAAAATGGAGATATGAAACCATGTGAAAAAATAAATTACATATGTAAGTCAATATAAATATTGATAACCAGTACTGAATTTATCACATGTATAAATGCAAGTGAGCAAAAGTGCAAAAGTGCAAAACAGAATTAATATTGGAAAAAAGTAACCCCAGTGACAATGGTACTCAATCCATGTTCATTTAAAGCAAAATTACGCTTGCATAATAGAATAATATAGCGTGTAGAATTTAGTATGTAGCCGGCCGGCTCTCATAATCCGCCCGTCCTTCCGGATGGTCGTTGAGGAAAACAATAGTGACGTCAGCACGCCGCTCCTCCCTACGCCGTTTCGTCAAATGGTTGACTTCTTTCAGGGGTACGAGCGGCGTGCTGACTCGCTGACTTCTTATTCAATTACAGCGTTACTGGACCGCCCAGTTCTGACATCTGGGGAACTGGGCGGTCCCGTAACGCTGTAATTGAATAAGAAGTGGCGAGTCAGCACGCCGCTCGTGCCCCTGGAAGAAATCAACCATTTGACAAAACGGCGTAGGGAGGAGCGGTGTGCTGACGTCACTGTTGTTTTCCTCAACGACCATCCGGAAGGATGGGTGGATTATGAGAGCCGGCCGGCTACATACTAAATTCTACACGCTATATTATTCTACGGCTATGTGAGTGCATTCTTGTTTTAATAAAACTGTTTGATTTTATGTTACTACTCTATGTAGGCATTCCTGTTTTTTCCTTTTGGGCTCAATCTGTGCGGGGTGACCTGCTTGGGACCCACTTGAAGCCAAGGAGGAGATTGCATACAGGAAACCATATGAAACAGCGGGGCTAATGAGCCACATGCATTTGTGATCTCAATTGCCAGAGATTTATGCTAGCTGGTAAGCAGATGTGTTATAAGAGGTGGAGGCTTTCTAAAATTCTACTATCAGTCACGATTGCTTGGATCTTCCTTGACACCATTTAATACGTCTGTGAGGCACATGGGATCACATTACCTATGAACTTTTTGATTACTTTGATAATTATTTTGTTCACACCAATGAACTGTACTTGGTCTTCACATAGGCTTTTACTGCATGTAAGTGCTTTATAATTTTGCTTTAAATGAACATGGATTGAGTACCATTGTCACTGGGGTTACTTTTTTCCAATATTAATTTTGTTTTGCACTTTTGCTCACTTGCATTTATACATGTGATAAATTCAGTACTGGTTATCAATATTTATATTGACTTACATATGTATGCAGCGCAGCTTAATTTATTTTTTCACCTTGTTTCTATGTTTATCTGACATTTTTTTGCTGCTGCAGCAATCTTACATTTCTTTTTTTATTTATTAGTATTGATTCACTGTCCTTACTACCTATTTAGACCTGCGCAGTATTTTTCCCACGAAAGATATGAAACCATACATTACAGTGTTTCTAACCTTAAAAGTTACATTTAATGAAGTCTTCTAAGTCTTTGAACAATATATATTTATATAATTATTAGATTTTTTTTCCTGTAGTAGTTATGAAATGAGTATTCCCAAACAGGGAACTGAAACCTCACCTCGACCGTAAACAAAGTGTAATAATCAATGTTTCTTCCCTTAACAGCTGGAATCAATCTGTTCCCCTTACAGAAAGAGATAGCAATAATAAAAGTGACCAACGTTCTCAAACTCCAAGATAACAGATTCAATAATGTCTCTGTACAACCAAAGATCAGGCGTCATATGTCCATCAACATTCTAAACTCGTACCAGACTTCCAGATTAAAAAAAAATTATAAACCGTTGTTCCTTCTTTTTGCTGCTCTTCAGCGTGCAAGTAATCCCCAGAAGTACCTGCAGAAGTCATGCTGAAGAGAAAAAAAAAGAAGGAACAACAGTTTATTTAGCCACTTTAACCACTTGCCAACCGCGATATGACCGAATGACGGCTACTGTGCGGACGGCTAGTTCTGGGAGGCAGTCATATGATGCCTAACATACAGTATCTCACAAAAGTAAGCACACCCCTCACATTTTTGTAAATGTTTTATTATATTTGCATGTGACAACACTGAAGAAATTACACTTTGCTACAATGTAAAGTAGTGACTGTACAGCTTGTAGTATATTGCTGTCCCCTCAAAATAACTCAACACACAGCCAATAATGTCTAAACCGCTGGCAACAAAAGTGAGTACACACCTAAGTGAAAATGTCAAATTTTTACCCAATTAGCCATTTTTCCTACCCGGTGTCATGTGACTTGTTAGTTTTACAAGGTCTCGGGTGTGAATGGGGGGCAGGTGTGTTAAATTTGGTGTTATTGCTCTCACTCTCTCATACTGGTCACTGAAAGTTCAACATGGAACCTTATGGTAAAGAACTCTCTGAGGATCTGAAAAAAAATTGCTGCCTTACATAAAGATGGCCTAGGCCGCGTACACACGATCAAATCTATCTGCTGAAAACGATCTGACAGACCGTCTCAGCAGACAGATTCGATCGTGTGTATGGGCGAGCCAACGGATTTGGCCAGCAGACAGATTTTAAAGCCTGCTTTAAAATCTGTCTGCTGGGAACCCGTCGGACCGATATGTCTGCTGGTTAGTACGCTATCCAGCAGACATATCTGCCCACACATGCGTCGAATGGATTCGACGCATGTGCGGAAGTGTTTTCCGCAGCGTGTCTATTGGAAATAGAGCAGATTTGTCCCAATTGACAGTTAGCCCCGAGAACCTTTCAAACTCCTTCACCATTTGCACAACGGAAAACAACGAGCTGTCGACGTCCCCTAAAAAAAAAAAAAACGTCGTCCGCAAAAAGCGAGATCTTGTCCTCCACCGAGCCCCTTCTGAACCCTTGTATATCATTGTTTAGTCTCGTTTTAATAGCAAGGGGTTCCATAGCTAACGCGAAGAGGAGCAGGGAGAGCGGGCAGCCCTGTCTTGTACCTCTCTCGAGATTAAATAGAGTTGAGATCTCGTCATTAACTTTAATTTTTACTTGTGGTGCATTATATAGGAGTTTGACCCTTTTAATAAAAATTGGGCCAAAACCGAAGCTTTCTAACACTTTCCAAAGATAGGGCCATTCGATACTATCGAATGCCTTAGCGGCATCTAGAGCAATCAATGCTCTAGAGCCCTCGTTGTCGATTGGAAGTTGGATGTTTAAGAAAGCCCTTCTAATGTTTATACTGGTTGACCTATTTGGTATGAACCCTGATTGGTCGGGGTGAATAAGGTCCTCTATACATCTCTTAAGACGATTTGCCAGGACCTTGGCAAAGATCTTTACGTCCGTTCAGAGTAGTGAAATTGGACGGTAAGAGGAGGGATCTAGTTTATCTTTTCCCTCTATATGTATTACAACTACCGTTGCCTCCATCATGGAAGGGGGACGATGTCCCTCTATAAGCGCCCCTTCCAGTGTCTGCAGCAATTCTGGCAACAAAACTTCTCCAAAGCGTCTATATATCTCTATCGGTAAGCCGTCGGGGCCCGGGGATTTATAAGAGGACATCTCTCCAACCACCGTTTGAAGTTCTTGAAGTGTAATAGGGGACTCAAGCTTTTCTCTGTCTGTTTCTGTGAGGACTGGAACTGGGATACCATGGAAGAAGGTTTCCATACCTTCGTTTTCTCCTCTAGACTTATAGAGAGATTTATAGTAATCATGGAATACCTTTACTATCGCCTTGCTCTCCGTGTAAATATCTCCTGCAAAGGTCTTAATTGCCTCAATGTTTGAAGAGGGGGAGTTGGCCCGGACCATCATGGACAGTGCTCGCCCCACTTTCTCCCCCTCCCCAAAATGGGTTTGTTTCTGAAATATTTGGTTGTTTGCTGCTTTCCTCATAGTAGCCATCCTGTATAAGTTCTGCTTTTCGAGCCACTCTTTTTGCTTACTCAAGGTTGGAGCTTCAATATACTGTTGCTCGGCAGCTAACACCTCTCTTCTGCGGTCCTCCTCCTCTGTCTTAGACTCTCTTCGGACCCTAGCCACATTTTGAATTAACAGACCTCTCAAATAAGCCTTTAGTGAGTCCCAGACCACCCTGGATTGAGCCGTACCTTTATTTATTTGGATATACTCTTTTAAATTATTAAGGATATCCCTTGGTTCACCCAATAACTCGAGCCAGTATGGGCTAAATTTCCATTCTTTTGGAGCCGTTTTCTTATTGCCCCTAATAGCCAGGTCTAACGGAGAGTGGTCTGAGACCCCCCTAGTCCCATATTCTATCTCCCTCACCATTTTTAGTGCCAACTCGTTCCCAAGGGCCATATCGATTCTAGAGAGGGTATGTGGGTGGCGAATACGCCACATATCTTTTAGACCTATCTCGTCGAGAAATTGGGACAGGCGGCTTCCTTTCCTCCGGAGCTTGCTTCTGAGCCGGAGGGAATCTATCATACACTCTGTCTATGACTTCGTTGTAGTCCCCTACCGCTATCAACGGAGTTCCGGTTTTATCTAACATAAATTCCACTAACCTCTGGAGAATGTCAAACTTGAAAGGGGGGGGGAATATAGATATTGGTTAATGCGTATGGCCTGCCCAAAATAGAGCAGGCCAAAAATATGAACCGGCCTTGATCATCTAACCAACTTTTCTCGCAAGTGAAGGTCAACCCCTTTGTCACCATTACGCTGACCCCCCTCGAGTATGAGGAATGGACGGAATGGTATCGAAACTGGAATTTCCGTATACCCATTTGGGCCATGGTATCTTTTGTTAAATGTGTCTCTTGTAAGCAGAGTATACCTGGCCCTTCCCCATCCATTGATGACAATACTAGTGCTTTCTTAGCAGAGTCCCCTAGTCCACGAACGTTCCAAGACCTAATCCTCCAAGTCATAATTCAAAAAAAAATAAGAAAAGTAGCAGAGCAGGCTTCCTACCCTCACATTTCCCCTTTCATTTTCATTGGCATCTCCCTCATTTTCCATCTCCTGAGTTCCAACTATTATAATACCTCTTCTATCTCCTGTAAAACTTGAAACACCTTCCTGTAGCAAGATTCCCATCCCTCTTCCCCCCCCCTCCCACCTCCCTCCCCCTTTAACGTCCCTCATCATGTGCTTCAGTTTTCCCCACATGAAAAAAAAAAAAGAAGGAAACCCCCCCTGTCCATCCTCCCCCCCCCCAAATAAGGGGGGAGGGGGAGGAGGAGAGGAGGGAGAGCCAATTAAATCAACTCTCTATATATAAAAGTCAACTCTCTGTATATACCACCTCCGGCAAGTTACTACCGCTCATTGTCCATTTACCGATATAATATTGAATAAAGTGCATTTCGAATAATATTGAATAAAGTGCAAGTGTAGAAGTGACGATAAATACATGATTTCCCCTTCTCCCCCAAAATTTCTGCAGAGGTTGAAGGGGTGGGGGGTCAGCCAGTCAGTGCTCAGACCATACGTGTCACTTCCTAAGATGATGCACAAGAAAATCCGCAAAAAGTTTTCTAAAGACAAGCAGACTAAGGACATTGACTACTGGAACCATGTCCTGTGGTCTAATGAGACCAAGATACACTAATTTTGTTCAGATGATGTCAAGCATGTGTGGTGGCAACAAGGTGAGGAGTACAAAGAAAAGAGTGTCTTGCCTATTGTCAAGCATGGTGGTGGGAGTGTCATGGTCTGGGGCTGCAGGAGTGATGCCGGCACTGGGAGCTACAGTTCATTGAGGGAACCATGAATGCCAACATGTACTGTGACATACTGAAGCAGAGCATAATCCCCTCCCATCCGAGACTGGGCTGCAGGACTTTATTCCAACATGATAACGACCCCAAACACACCTCCAAGACGACCACATCCTTGCCAAGAAGCTGAAGGTAAAGGTAATGGACTGGCCAAGCATGTCTCCAGACCTAAACCCTATTGAGCATCTGTGGAGGTTTTTTAAACAGAAAGTGGAGGAGCGCAAGGTCTCTAACATCCACCAGCTCCCTGATAACATCATAGAGAATTGAAAGAGGACTCCAGTGGCAACCTGTGAAGCTCTGGTAAACTCCATGCCAAAGAGGGTTAAGGCAGTGCTGGAAAATAATGATGGCCACACAACATATTGACACTTTGGGCCCAATTTGGACATTTTCACTTAGGGGTGTACTCACTTTTGTTGCCAGCACTTTAGACATTAAAGGCGTTGTAAAGGTTTGTTTTTTATTTTCTAAATATTTTCCTTTAAGCTAGTGCATTGTTGGTTCACTTATCTTTTCCTTTGATTTACCTTCTAAATGTTTGTTTTCTTTGTCTGAATTTCTCACTTCCTGTTTCTCAATAAGCTTGCCCCCATCATCTGGCTGTGGGTTAGTCAGCCAGAACAGCTTACTGAGGAGGAACAGGAAGTGAGAAATTCAGACAGAGAAAACAAAGAAATTTTTTTTTAGAAGGGAAATGGAAGGAAAAGGTAAGTGAAACAACAATGCACTAGCTTAAAGGAACCTATTTAGAAAATAAAAAACAAACCTTTAAAACCTCTTTAATGGCTGTGTGTTGAGTTATTTTGAGGGGACCTGTGCATGAGGCCATAGTTTGGAGATCCCTTCGCTTGAATCGTCCAAGAAAGACAGCAGGAGAAGGAAGCAGCAAGACGTGTAGCAAGACGTGCAGCAAGACGTGCTCTCTCCTCTCTCTGTGCTGATTTCACGACCAGGTGTCTACTGCTGGTTGTGTCGGCCCCCTCTCTCTCCTAGGGCTTGAACCAGGGAGTAGCAGATACTGGCGCACGGATTCCAGCAGTGGGACGTGTGGCTCATACTCCCTGGATAGGCAGGGTTTTTTGGCCACCCCCGTTCCTGCTCCAGCTCCTTCCCTGCTCCAGCCCCCATCCTCGGAAGGTAAGTCTGCCTGCTCTCCCTGGGACTAAAAGCGGCCGTCCTTGTCAGGACAAGCCGCAGTCTTCTCTGTCCCGAGAGACAGGAATCTTCTTTTTTTCCCCAGCCTTGGTTTCCCTGCACTCCCTCACCTCCCTTACCTCCATCATCCCCAAGGGCCCCCTCCTCTATCCTCCGCCGCCGCAGTTTTCGCCGTTCTGGGGCTCTGTTGAGGGCACCGCGCCAGGCCGCTCTGAATCGCGGGGCCGCGGTCTAGGAAAGACCGCGGCTTCATTGCGGCCTACGGCCCCGCTCCCCAGCTCTGTGGTCCTCTCTCAGCCCCAGGAAACCCCCCTTACCCCAGAAGGACAGTTACCCACCCCCTCAGCCCCTGTTTAATTAAAGAATCACCCTGTCAGCCCTCTCCCACTGCCTGAACAGCCATCCCGCCTGACCAGCACAGGGTCCCCCTCACAGCCCCAGCCCCCCCCCTGTCTTTCCAAAGCACAGAAGCCTGATCCAGGGGTTACCCGATCGCCTCTTAAGGGGTCAGGAAGGAATTTTTTCCCTGCCGGACATTTGGCCGAGCGCTGCCAGGGTTTTTTGCCTTCCTCTAGACCAAGCCAGGAGAGAGGAGAGGAGTTAGCCAATTCCTCTCCCCACTGCCCCGAAATCCCCCCCCCCCCGTTATTGACATCATGGCACGTAGGCAAATTCTGCCGAAACCATTTGATTTGAGGCAATGCGCCGCAATACTGCCAGCCATCACCAAAAAGGCCCTAAGAACTGAGCGACTTTGAGAATCGATATTCGGCGGTCAGTCATTTCAGCCATTTACCCCAGCTCAGCACATGTCATGTGCTCTGACAACACAAGATCGGCAGAAAACACCGACTGAAATCCGCGACTTCATTCAACAAAAAGATCAGATTGTCTTTTTATTACAGGAGCTGGCTCAACCGACTGTAACACCATTCTAGGAGAACTGGTGCCAGAAAATTACCGTATCATAACGGAAAACAGAATAGGGCAAAGAGGAGGCGGCCTGGCGGTGATCCACAAGACTCATCTTACGATCACCAAACCAGTCCGCCAAAACCCTCTTCCATTCATGGAAACCCTTACCCTGCAACTGCAAGCAAGTTCAAAGGAGACCATCCACATTCTGCTCTGCTATAGGCCGCCCGGCCCAAAATCGCAGCTGCTATCATCATGGACGGATTTCTTCTCCACTTATACCCTCAACAGCAAACATCTTTTGCTGCTCGGGGATTTCAATCTCTGGGCCAACTCCTCACAGGACCCCATTGCCGACGCCTGTATTGACCACCTGGAAGGATTAGGGTTGCAGCAACTAGTATGTGGGCCCACACATGCTTCAGGTCACACACTTGATCTTATTTTCAGACAAGCTCTGGAAATAAAAATTTGGGAAAAGGAAAAATTGCCATGGACAGACCACCATGCAATTAGATTCAGTATTTCCACCATCCCCCCTGCAACAAAAACATCAAATCCAGTGACAACACACTGGACTAGATGTCAGAAGAAGCTTCACTCGGAACTCTTCAAAACCACCTTAAGGAAAAAAATAGAAACAACTCTGCCGCATCAAACGGCCGTTGAAACATTGGAAGCCATAAACTCGGCCATGCTACAGTCAGCCGACTTGGTAGCGCCGAAGCGACGAACCCGCATTCGGAAAAACAACAGCAGCTGGTTTAACAACCAACTGTCGTTACTGAAGCAAGAACGCAGAAGGGCCGAATCTGCCTGGAAAAGATGTTCTTCAGAGCTAAACCTATCCATCTACAAGGCGACCACAAGAAAATACCACAAAGGAATTTTCCAAGCTAAGAAAAAGTATTTTTCGGAGGCTATCAACGGCGCCCTAAACCGCCCCCGCGAACTCTTCAAGATGGTCACCCAGACCATGAAGCCAGGATGCATTGAAACCCCCAGCTCGGACACACAAGAATTTTGCAATGAACTATCGGATTACTTCATTAATAAAATCGAGGTAATCCGTGAAAGCATTCAGCAAAACAATTCCCCCCTCAGCCCCCCCTGCAGCCTCTCACACAACACCCATAGTAATTCTTCTATATCAGGTAAGTTCGCCCTGGAACCCATCTCCATCGAGACCACCAAGAATGTCATTTGTACTCTGCGTAATGGCACAGCGCCAAATGACATTATCCCCACTAAACTGCTGAAGGAATGCGCCGACATTCTGGCTCCCCCCATCACGCAGCTTATCAACCAGTCTTTCTTGGAAGGCATAGTGCCCTCACAGTTGAAAGAGGGTATAATCCAACCCATCATGAAGAAACCCTCCCTGGACCCCAAGGATCCACTCCACCGCCGCCCCATAACAAGCCTCAACGTACTCTCAAAGATAATGGAAAAAGTAGTGGTACAACAGTTGCAACAGCATCTGGATACCCACAAGCTACTTGACCCATTGCAATCAGGCTTCCGTCCCGGACACGGGACGGAAACAGCATTGCTGAAAGTATGGGACGATGTTCTCAAGGCCGCAGACGAAGGAGAATCTTGTCTTCTAGTTCTGTTGGACCTAAGTGCCACTTTCGACACTGTAGACCACAATCTGTTATTGACTCGGCTTGCTGAAGTAGCCAGAGTCGCAGAAGGCGATCTATCTTGGTTCTCCTCTTTTCTGGAAAACCGATCGCAAACAGTGAAGTTAGGACCATTCACGTCTGACAAACGCACAGTAACATGCGGAGTCCCTCAAGGATCGCCTCTGTCACCAGTGCTGTTTAACATATATCTTCGTCCTCTCTTTGAGATTATTAGCAGCCAAAAACTGCTTTACCACTCATATGCAGATGATACGCAACTGTATTTCCGCATCTGCAACAGACAGGATCACCGCCTCAATCTAGAGACATGCCTCTCTTTGATAGAGGACTGGATGACAAAGAGTTATCTTAAACTCAATGGAGCAAAAACAGAACTTCTCCTGTTTCATGCCAAGCGCAGGAATCAACTTTCAACAGCGTGGACCCCCCCGCCCATTCTGGGCAAGCTCATCACCCCTAGCGCCAAAGTCAAAAGCCTAGGGGTCATTTTTGACTCCTTTATGACAATGGACGCACAAATAGGGTCAGTAGTCAGTGGATCTCACCATCTACTGCGCCTACTACGCAGACTCACTCCGTTCATCCCTAAAGAAGATTTAGCGGTCGTGGTGGGAGCAATTGTAAACTCCAGGCTGGATTATGCAAATGCCCTTTACCTCGGCCTCCCCAAGTACCAAATCGCCCGTCTACAAGTCGTTCAGAATACGGCCGCCAGACTTGTAACTGGGAAAAAACCCTGGGAATCCATCTCACCTTCACTGAGAGCCCTTCATTGGCTGCCAGTCAAAGACAGAATTGCTTTTAAAGCTCTCTGTCTTACTCATAGATGTGTCCATGGGAATGCCCCACTTTATTTATGCGAAATAATAAAAGCGCATAATCCCAATCGCGTTTTGCGATCCACGAATCGGAACCTACTCCAGGTTCCGAAAGCCAACTTCAAGTCCAAAGGAGAAAGGAGATTCGCGATTCAAGGCCCCAGACTATGGAACGCTTTACCAACCAGCATTCGGTTGGAGGAGAACCACCTAGCATTTAGAAAAAAGGTTAAGACTTTTCTCTTTTGATATCAAAGGAGACAGGAACAACAAGCGCCCAGAGGCGATTCAGTTCGCATGTGTCGCGCTATACAAGTTTTCATTCATTCATTCATTCATTCTGGTAAACTCCATGCCAAAGAGGGTTAAGGCAGTGCTGGAAAATAATGATGGCCACACAACATATTGACACTTTGGGCCCAATTTGGACATTTTCACTTAGGGGTGTACTCACTTTTGTTGCCAGCACTTTAGACATTAAAGGCGTTGTAAAGGTTTGTTTTTTATTTTCTAAATATTTTCCTTTAAGCTAGTGCATTGTTGGTTCACTTATCTTTTCCTTTGATTTACCTTCTAAATGTTTGTTTTCTTTGTCTGAATTTCTCACTTCCTGTTTCTCAATAAGCTTGCCCCCATCATCTGGCTGTGGGTTAGTCAGCCAGAACAGCTTACTGAGGAGGAACAGGAAGTGAGAAATTCAGACAGAGAAAACAAAGAAATTTTTTTTTAGAAGGGAAATGGAAGGAAAAGGTAAGTGAAACAACAATGCACTAGCTTAAAGGAACCTATTTAGAAAATAAAAAACAAACCTTTAAAACCTCTTTAATGGCTGTGTGTTGAGTTATTTTGAGGGAATAGCAAATGTACACTGTTATACAAGCTGTACACTTTACATTGTAGCAAAGTGTAATTTCTTCAGTGTTGTCACATGAAAAGATATAATAAAGTATTTACAAAAATGTGAACGGTGTACTGACTTTTGTGAGATATTGTATATGAAGGGTAAGGGTATACAAGGAAGAACACTGGAGAACAAATACACATATGGTTATTTATTGACACAGAATTGTATTGATAAAGTGAGCACATAAGATAAGATGATTGATTGAGCATACACTATAATACATTTCTCTTTTCTTTTTTTTTTTTTAGATCACTGTAAAAAGGATTGGATTGAGAGGCAGGATAAAGAGAGTAATAACAGGAAGAAGTTGATGGACATATGACGCCTGATCTTTGATTATACGGAAACATTTTTGAACTTGTTATCTTGGAGTTTTAGAGCGCTTGTGACTTTTATTATTGATAACTCATTAGGTAGAGTAATATATGCAAACCCCATGTCCTTTTTTTTATGTTTTATGAATTTATTTCCTTGGAGTTGTATACTATTTTGATTTGATTTGCGTTAAGCCCTGGGGGGATGATGGTTTTTGATAGGGTTGTCCAGATACCGATACTAGTATCGGTATCGGGACCGATACCAAGTATTTGCGGGAGTACTTGTACTCGCGCAAATGCTCCCGATACCTAAATAGAATACTTTTTTTGTATTTATCAACATGTTCTGTGAACATTCTTTGAGTTTTTTACTACTGCGTGACAAGCAAATACATTTTTTTTATTCATTTGTATTCTTTTATAATGTCTTGAGTTAGAGTTCTTCATAATTCTAAAGAAAATATCCTTAGTCTGTATTGTGGTTTGAAAACTGTCACATGACATTTAAAAAAAGTATCGGTATTCGGTATCGGCGAGTACATGAAAAAAAGTATCGGTACTTGTACTCAGTCCTAAAAAAGTGGTATCGGGACAACCCTAGTTTTTGATATGTATGTGTTGCCATCCCTATTTCGTTTCTATGGGGACTGTCTGGACATGTGAGGGAGTGACTTCTACATGTGCAAGATGGGTCACTCATAGGGGGTGCTATTGGGTGGGTGCACAACCCAATAAGTGTGGTGGGAATGTAATCCTCCTCCATGCTCAATGTCCCCTTTTTCATCCCCCCCCCCCCCCGCATGTGGAGACTAGCCTTCATTAGGAGTGCACTGCAGGAGTTTGGACCAATGACATCATATGCCACGTAAATAAAAGCTGCAGCCATCTTTACCACAAATTGGACTACCTCCTTACAACACCATATGCATTGTTTACTTTTAAGTTGAAGATTATTGATGGCATATTAATGTGCATTTCTTGGCTCTGATTTGTGTAGAGGAGACACCTATTGGAGCTATGGGAAATGATACCATTGATGTGCATGAGAAATAGGGAGTACTGTGGCATCTTGGGGACTTAGGATTGATAGTAGCTATAAGATATGGGTACCCCTCTGCAAGCTGGGAGCTTAAAGTTAAAGATATTATTTGAGGGTTAATCTGGTAGGTATAATTTTGTTAATACAAAGATGTGATGGCTAATGCAGGGGCCTTTATCATATGCTATTTCCTGGGTATGTTTAGACAAGGAAATGTTGAACCTGGTTTGTGTACTCTCTTCCCAGCAAGGTCCCCCACTGGGGAGGCTATACAGGTACATGACAGTGGAATCTAGGTCCTATTAAAGCAGAGGTTCACACAAAAAGTGAACGTCCGCTTTTTGGATCCCTCCCCCCCTCCGGTGACACATTTGGTACCTTTCAGGGGGAGGGGGGTGCAGATACCTGTCTGAGACAGGTATTTGCACCACTTCCGGGTCTGATCCCCACGGGGAATCCAGCCTGTGACATTACCCCCCCTGCTGACTTCTGGGAAACACTGTTTCCAGGAGAGAGCGGGGACCAGTGCCGGCGTGCCGCGATCCTCGTGCATGCGCAGTAGGGAATCGGGCTGTGAGGCCTTTAGGCTTCACTGCCTGATTCCCTCACCGAGGATGGCGGCAGAAGCAGCTGAGGACCGAGCGATTGCTCAGCCTCGGCTGCTGACATCGCAGCCGTATTTGTAGCTGCTGACCTTTAAAAAAAAACGGCAGAACCTCCGCTTTAAGCTATACTACTTTTTATGTATTTGTAAGTGCTTAAAATAATAGATTTTATACTGCATGTGTATATTGTGTTGAAGTCTGTTAAGTGAGTGTATATTTATATGATATATATTGTTACCAATATTTCCTTGATCTCGTGAAGAAGTGGATAGTAAATCATGTTGAGAATACAGACACTTATGCTGGCCATACACTCCACGAAAAATCGTCCGAACGGTTAACACGACAGCTAGGAAGTTTATAGCACACCCCTGATTTCGTAAGGTTCAACACCCCCTTGTGGGGACTACTATCCGGTGAGTGGGGACCCAGCTGGGGGGAAGCACAGATGTCACATTGGAGATCAAGACACAGAAACGGATTCCTCTCTTCTTTGCCTAATAATCACTCCAGATTTACTACATGCACTGTTACTCATATGATCGCTCTATCTTCATTAGAGTTTACCCTGGAGTTTATACTGTTTTTTGTCTTGTTTTGGTTTAATTTTTGTGGTGGATCAGCTTATCACCAACACTGTTTGTTTCAAATTCAGATTTGATGAACTGAATATGATGCACCTAAGTTTGCTGCACCTATGAATGTTAGGACTGGACCTAATCAATGAATTATATGCTCACACCTTCTTCTTTTTTTCTGATCACGAATTTTGCACTTAGTGAACTTTACATTTCTCACACACGTTCACCTTTAGTAGGTTTGGGATCACCATTTGGATTGGTCTGTCCCAGAGTGACACTTATTTTTATTTCCACTATTTTCAGCTTCAGCACCCATTGAGGCCAGTTTGAATCTTTTGAAGTTTTTTCCTTTTTTTCAAACTCATTATCAGAGTACCTTCTTGCAATCATACCGGGGGCCCCTCACATGAGCCCACCGAGCTGAGGAACCCAACACTTTTTAACACTATTTCAATTTTTTTGAACACTAATCACTGCTCACACTGGTGACAATATATCCAGCTACCACACTTAAGCAGCGCCATCACCCCTTCCACACCAATTTCATTTTCCTAACCACGCCTTCTTCGCAGGTTTTTCCAGGGGGGCAGCAGCCCATATACCCAAACCGTAGCGCGGAATTTATTACTTCCTTTCAGATTTTTTTTGTATAATTCTCCTTTAAGGTATGTTATTGTGCCAAGGAAGATTTAAGAACTGAGATGCTGAAATATTTCCTGCCATGCTTGGACCCAAGGCTGAAGGGACTCAGCTGTGCTTTAGCACACGCCCCACACTATAAAAGGCCGCCTGCTGGGCGGCCTCGTGTAGTGTGTTACATAGTTACATAGTTAGTCAGGTTGAAAAAAGACACAAGTCCATCCAGTTCAACCATAAAAAAATAAAAATAAACAAACAAAATAAAACACAGTACATCCCATACACCCAACTCCATACCCACAGTTGATCCAGAGGAAGGCAAAAAACCCCAGCAGAGCGATGATCCAATTTGCTACCGGAGGGGAAAAAATTCCGTCCTGATCCCCCAAGAGGCAATCGGATTTACCCTGGATCAACTTTACCTACAGAACTTAGTACTTGGTTATATTATGTGTATTTAGGAAAGAATCCAGGCCCTTCTTAAAGCAATCTACTGAGCTGGCCAGAACCACCTCTGGAGGGAGTCTGTTCCACATTTTCACAGCTGAATAACTCAACACCAAGTTCACTATATAAGTTCACCGTGTTGCGGCGGTGTTAATGAAAAATCAGTCCTAGAGAGAGAGAGAGAGTGTCTTTTTTACTAGATAGACACAGTAGATAGAGCAGGCAGGCTAGTCAGTTTAGTTAAATTTACAGTGTGTAGAGGATATATATACATCCCAGGAGTTGTACATATATTTATACACTGTATAGTTTAGCTAGATCAGCTATTCCTATTTGTCAGGCAGTTTATTGTGCTAGCTGTGTTCTAATGTGTTGTATTGCCCTTGTGCTGTAAAGTTTGCACTTAAACCTACTTGTAGTTGACTGCACTTGTGCTGTAAAGTTTGCACCTAAACGTACTTGGTGTTTACTGCACTTGTGCTGTATAGTTTGCACTTAAATCTACTTGTAGTTTACTTTACTTGTGCTGTATAGTTTGCACCTAAACGTACTAGGTGTTTACTGCACTTGTGCTGTATAGTTTGCACTTAAACCTACTTGTAGTTTACTGCATTTGTGCTGTATAGTTTGCACCTAAACATACTTGGTGTTTACTGCACTTGTGCTGTATAGTTTGCACTTAAACCTACTTGTAGTTTACTGCACTTGTGCTGTATAGTTTGCACCTAAACGTACTTGGAGAGAGAAAATACCGCTCAATAGCAATCAGAAAACTCCTTCACTTAAACGTACTTGGAGGTTACTGCACTTGTGCTGTATAGTTTGCACCTAAACCTACTTGGTGTATACTGCAAGTGTGCTCATTAGTTTGCACATAAAGCTACTTGGTGTGTACTCAACGTGTCCTCTGCAGTTTGCACCTAAAACTACGAGGTTTGTGTACTGATTTTGTCCTCTGCAGGCCATTATAATGTCTGGAAGGACAACAAAGAGAGGCAGAGAGTCACAAGGGCAAGCAGGCTCTTGCATATAGAGGCAACAGTGCTGGTGGTGGACACGGTGCATCCTCTTCAGGATGTGGCCGTTGCACACGCTCGTCCTTCTTTTCGGGAGCTGGCCTTGTTGAGCCTCAACATGCAGACAAATTGGTAGAGTGGATGACCAAGCCATCCTCATCCTCCTCATCCTCTCTCACCCAGGCTCAGGGTACTTTGTCTGGCAAATTAGCTGCCAAGGCGTCCTCATCCCTCTGCTCAATGGCATCACTTACTCCTTCCCTAGTCCCACCATGTCCTCCTGAGGAGTCCCCCGAACTGTTTCAACACAGCGTTGGGTACATCCTGCCTGAAGATGCGTAGCGTTTTGAAGGCTCCGATGATGAAACACAGATAGAGAAAGGCAGTAATGTGAACCCAGAGAGAGGGGGTGCCCGAGAAGGACAGCATTCTGGCAGTCATGTTTCCCCAGCTGCAGCATACTGCCAGGTTTTTGACAGTGATGAGGAGGGAGGGGGTGATGAGGTCACTGACTCTACATGGGTGCCTGATAGGATAGAGGAGGAGGAGGAGGAGGCACAGGCACATCTCCAAAGAGGCAGGATGCCCTCCAGGGCACAGCTTAAGGGCAGCATACCAACTGCATTACATCGCAGAGCTACGCCTGTGCAGGGCACTGCTGTGTCTCAGCGTTACTGCAAAAGTGCTTTGGTGTGGGCCTTTTTTGAGTCATGTGCATCAGATCGCACCATTGCTATTTGCAACATATGTCTCAAGCGTATCTCTCGTGGTCAAAACATCACCCGCTTGGGCACCACATGCTTGACCAGACATATGTAGTACATATGTAGTACAACCTAGTAGTACATGTGGGCAATCTACTATCGGTACACCAATGTCAGCTTGTACCAGCTAAATTTCCCTGCCCCAGCTGCTGCAACGCCGAAAGAAGTACTCTCCCAGCCATCCACATGCCCAGTGGTTGAATGCTAGCTTAGCGAAATTGCTAGCACTTCAACTGCTGTCTTTTCAGTTGGTAGATTCTGCCCCCTTCCGTGAGTTTGTGGAATGTGCGGTACATCAGTGGCAAGTTCCCAAACGCCACTTTTTCTCACGGAAGGCGATTCCGGCTCTCTGCCGCCATGTGGAAGGCAATGTCCATGCCTCGCTGAACAGGGCGATCAGTTGTAAGGTGCATATTACCGCTGACTCATGGCCCAGCAGGCATGGACAGGGACGTTACCTCTCTTTCACGGCGCATTGGGTGACTCTGCTGGCAGCTGGGAAGGACGCAGGGCAAGGTACAGTAGTGTTGGAGGTTGATCCGCCACCACGCCTCCAAAACACCACTACTGATTGTGACACGCCTCTCTTTTCCACCCTCTCCTCTTCTTCCTCTGTGTCCTCTTCTTGTGCTGATGTGTTCTCGGAACCAGCCGCGCTCCGTAGGCGTACGAGGGGCTATGCAGGAATGCAGGCAAAGAGATGCCATGCAGTGCTAGAGCTGGTGTGCTTGGGAGACAGGAGCCACACTGGGGCTGAGGTTCTGTCAGCTCTGCAGGGGCAGGCTCAGAGGTGGTTGACTCCACGCCAGCTTAAGCTTGGAATGGTGATTAGTGACAATGTCACCAACCTCCTCTCTGCCCTGCGACAGGGACAACTGACCCATGTGCCCTGTTTTGCTGAATTTGGTGGTGGAACGGTTCTTGGGCAGGTACCCGGGTTTATAGGATGTCCTGAAGCAGGCCAGGAAAGTCTGTGTGCATTTCCCAAAAGGTCATTTAATGCCAGTGCTCGGCTGACAGACCTCCAAAGGCAATACAACCTGCCCAAGAACCGCCTAATCTGTGACATGCCCACCAGATGGAACTCTACATTGGCCATGCTGCAGCGGCTGCACACGCAGCAGAGGGCCATCAATGAGTACCTGTGCCAATATGGCAGCAGAACTGGGTCAGGGGAGCTTGGGTTTTTTTCCCCACGCCAGTGGGCCTTGATCAGGGATGCATGCACTGTAATGTCACCATTTGAGGAGGCCACTAGGATGGTGAGCAGTGACAGTGCATGCATCAGTGAGACTGTCCCTCTTATTCACATGTTGGAGCACACGCTAAGTGGAATAATGGACAGGGCCCTTGAGGCAGAACAGAGGGAGGAAGAGGAGGACTTCCTTACCTCTCAAGGCCCCCTTTATCCAGACAGTGGTCCTGCTTACCCGCCTAGCACACAGGAAGAGGATGAGGAGGAGGAGGAGAAGGAGGAGGATGATTGTATCGATTCCCTACGAAATAGCACAGCACCGAACGATATCATCCCCACCAAACTGCTGAAGGAATGTGCCGATATCCTGACACTGCCTATCACGCAGCTTATAAACCAGTCATTCAAAGAAGGTATAGTGCCCAGCCAGTTAAAACAAGGTATAATCAAACCTATTTTAAAGAAACCCACCCTCGACCCCAAAGACCCAAAACACCGTCGTCCTATAACAGGCCTAAATGTCCTCTCTAAGGTGATGGAGAAAGTAGTGGTACAACAGCTACAACATCATTAGACACCCATAATTTGCTTGATCCTTTTCAATCGGGTTTCGGTCCTGGTCACGGGACAGAAACAGCGCTACTCAAAATATAGGATGACGCCCTCGAGGCCGCAGATGAAGGAGAATCTTGTCTTCTAGTACTGTTGGACCTAAGCGCAGCTTTCGACACGGTAGACCACAAGCTGTTACTGACTCGGCTAGCTGAAGTAGCTAGAGTCTCAGAAGATGATCTACCGTGGTTCTCTTCTTTTCTGAAAAACCGATCACAAATACTGAAATTAGGACGCTTCACTTCTGAAAAATGCGCGGTGTCATGCGGAGTCCCTCAAGGATCCCCTCTGTCGCCGGTGCTGTTCAACATCTATCTTCGCCCTCTCTTTGAAATCATCAGTAGCCAGAAATGACTTTACCACTCATATGCAGATGACACGCAACTGTATTTTCGCATCTGCAACAAAAAGGATAATCATCTCTGTCTAGAGACATGCCTCTCTTTGATAGAAAACTGGATAACAAAGAGTTATCTTAAACTCAACAGCTCGAAAACAGAACTTCTCCTGTTTCACGCCAGTCGAAAGAATCAACTTGCAACAACTTGCATACCCCCGCCCATTATGGGCGAAATCATCACCCCTAGCACCAAAGTCAAAAGTCTTGGAGTCTTCTTCGACACCTACATGACAATGGATGCACAAATAGGGTCAGTAGTCAGCGGATCGCACCATCTGCTGCACCTACTATGCAGACTTAGCAGTTGTGGTGGGAACAATTGTAAAATCCAGACTGGACTATGCCAATGTGCTCTATCTTGGACTCCCAAAGTACCAAATCGCTCGTTTGCAAGTTGTTCAAAATACGGCCGCCAGACTTGTGACTGGGAAAAAACCCTGGCAATCAATCTCACCTTCGCTGAGAATTCTTCATTGGTTGCCAGTAAAAGACAGAATTGTGTTTAAAGCACTCTGTCTCACGCATAAGTGCCTTCATGGGAAGGCCCCCCAATATCTATGCGGAAAACTGAAAGCTCACAACTCCAATCGCGTTCTGTGATCCACCAACCAAAATCTGCTCCAGATACCCAAAGCCAGATACAAGTCCAAAGGAGAAAGAAGATTTGCGGTCCAAGGCCCCAGACTATGGAACGCTTTACCAACCACCATTCGGTTGGAGGAGAACCACTTGGCCTTTAGAAGAAAGATCAAAACGTATCTCTTTTGATAACACTCACTCATTCACTCACTCATCAGCATGAAGGTGGAGCCAAGCACTCAGCATCAGCACCAGCAGTCTTCCAGGGATCATTTACAGTCCCAAGGAACACATGGACGTTTACGTGGCTGGGATGAGGTGGCTGTGGATCCTGTCATCCTCAGTGACCCAGAGGACCGTGCCCCAAATGCCTCAGCAAACCTACGCTGCATGGCCTCCCTGATCCTGCAAAGCCTGCGTAAGGATCCTCGTATTCGTGGTATTAAGGAGAGGGATCATTACTGGCTGGCAACTCTCCCTAAAGCACGTTACAAGAGTAAGGTTGCGGACCTTATCTTGCCGTCGCAGGGGGAGCAGAGGATGAAATATCTTCAGGAGGCCTTGCAGAAAGGTCTGTACAATGCGTTCCCAGAACCTGGGGGATTACCAAATCCTGGTCCTGGACAACGTGTTGCTGAGGCTTCGGTGAGTCACAGAAGGAGTGGTGGAGAAGGTGGCCGTCTGACCGATGCGTTCAGACAATTTTTTAGTCCGCAGCCCCAAGGTTTGACCGGTTCCAGCAACCATCGCCAGCGCCTGGTTTACATGGCACAGAAATACCTAGGGGCAAGATCAGACTTGGACACCTTCCCCACCAAAGATCCTCTGGTTTAGTGGGTCTTGAGGATGGATCATTGGCCAGAGCTTGCACAGTACGCAATTGAGCTATTGGCTTGTCCTGCATCCAGCGTTCTTTCAGAACGCACATTCAGTGCTGCTGGAGGCTTTGTGACCGATCACAGGGTGCGCCTCTCCACCGACTCCGTCGATCAACTGATGTAACTAAATAATTTTTTGGAAGTGTCAGATCCCTTGGAGACTGCTTATGCTAATGCCGAGTGACTATCCTGTTATGCTGACTGAATATCCTTTTCCTCCTCAATGATCTTGCTCATAGCTAGTATGATGGTTCTGGGCATCGCCACCAGTGCCTAAGGCCCAATATTTCTGCCCCTGTTTAACAGGGGCGTGTAATACAATTTTTTGATGCAATACTTTGCATGTGGCTCTTTGCTGCGCTCCAATTACAGTATATGTGAGGGGTTGCAGTGTTGTGGCACCAGCACCAGTGCCTAAGGCCCAATTTTTCTGACCCTGTTCAACAGGGGCGTGTAATTACAATTCTTGATCTAATATTTCACAGCAGGGCGTTCCAGCGCCCACCAAGACTAACTGTGAGGGCTTACAGTGTTGTGGCAACACCAACACCTAGGGCCCAAATTTATGCAGAGTATATACGTCAGGCCCCTACTTTCAAACATCCAACTTACAAACGACTCCTACTTGCAAACGGAAGGAGACAACATGAAGTGAGAGGAAATCTACCCCTAGGAAGGGAAGTTCTCTTCTGTAAAAGGTGTCTCCTGTCCACTGATGCTTTATCAGCAATTCTTGTTTCACCAAAAAAAAATTGGGGCAGAAAGTGAGGTGCAATCTTCTGAAAGGATACACACAGCAAAACAAATGTTACAGGGGTGATAACCCTTCTCTATGTTTTCAGAAAAGCTTAAAAAAAGATTTTATGGCTGAAGCTACACTTTAAAGAAGTACCAGTTGAAAATTACAAACAGATTCTACTTAACAACAAACCTACAGTCCCTGTCTTGCTTGCACCGCCTGTATACTACTGTTCAAAGTATATAGGGCCAAAGGGGCTTGTAATGACCTGGGGGGAGTTGTGGCGGGGAAACCAATGCAATTTTTTCAGTGATTTTAATCCATATTGCAGGGACCAAACATTACATTAAAGCCGCAAGCAGTCTTAAATAATTTTTTTCTTATAGTAATCTCATTTTGTGCAGGGACAGTTCTAAACATGGATTACTATAGACACCCAGCAGGTCTACTTTTTTTTTTTTCTACATCATTAAAATCGCTGCTTCAGAAAAAAACGACAGTCTACATTCTGGGGCAGACCCAGGAAGTTTTTCCAACAATAACTTGGTTTAAAATGAATTTGAAAGTTCGAATCCCATAGACGTCAATGGGGTTTGATACGTTCGCGCGAGAGGCGAAGGTTCTGGTGCGAACCGAACACGGGGGTTTTCCCACTGCTGAAGTTTCCAATGAGTGCTCCTTAAGCAGCCCATACCCTTTATGGCTGTGTACCACCTTACACATGGGCCTCGGTGTTAATACTGTTAATTAGAGGCCTGTCCAGGTACACCCACCCACTCTTAGTGGTGTATGTGCAGAGTGCTAGGAATTTTTTTGGTTAACAAAGCCATTACACTCCGTACAGCTGAAATTTAGTGGGAGTGGTGTAAGTGACGACTCAATTCTGAAAGTAGGGCTCTCTGTTTCAGCTTGGCTGTGCTGTAGTGTCGTCGGACCTGGGCTGATTCCAGCAAATCGACAGGCGGCACTGGAGTTGAGATTCAGGTTCTTTCCAAGCGACCAATCAGGAGGCTTGGGCCCTCGCTGGGCACTGGGAGAGGGAACTTGGGCCTGTGGTCTTCTGGTTCCTGGTGCGAATTTAGGGTGACTACATCACCGCGCCCCTTGGCCGACTGGGTGCTTCTCTGGGTCTCAGCAACTCAATGATGGACTTCTTATATTCATCTCAAGTTTATTGTTTTACCGTGTTGGGTAAAATAAAGGGAGATCACAAGAAAAGAAGGGTCAGAGGCCTTCACTGTTTGGACATTCCATCACTACACCCACTCCGCTTCGACGAAAGTAAAGTGTCTCTTCTACTCTTGGGCCTGACTGTTACCTATCAATCTTCTTATATTCATCTCAAGATTGTTTTACCGTGTTGGGTATCAAAGAAAAGACTATGTTTGGACATTCCATCACTGCTTCTCTCTTCTACTACCCTAGACATCAAAGCTATAGAGGTAACAGGCCGACCCAAAACTAACCAGCGGCTCCTACTAGGGGTAGCGCTACACTATTTGCTGTATGCCAGTTAAGATTTGATTGAGCTTTCTCAACATGGGGAGGGAGGGGGAATTAAAAAAAATGGGGGGAGTAAGGACACAGGGAGAGGAGTAAGAATGGGGGTTGGGGGGCCTCCATGTCCATTCTTTCAAACGAACCTGACTATTAGTTATGTATTTTTTTATTTCAATACACAAACAATTACCAAGGATAACAAAAAAATTAGCTAGGTAAGTTTGAAGTTCCTCTTTAAGTCAATAGGCTAGTGCAGGGATCTCCAAATTTGCTAAATAAAGGGCCAAATTACTGTTCTTCAGACTTTAAAGGGGTCAGACATTGGTGCATTGCTGCACCTACTACGCAGACTCATTCCCTTTATCCAAAAAGAAGGCACAGCAGTCGTAGTGGGAGCAATTATCAACTCCAGACTTGACTACGCAAATGCCCTCTATCTTGGACTCCCAAAGTACCAAATCACTCGTCTGCAAGTCGTTCAAAATACGGCTGCTCGACTTGTGACTGGGAAAAAACCTTGGAAATCAATCTCACCTTCACTGAGAGCCCTCCACTGGCTGCCAGTAAAAGACAGAATGCTTTACCAACCACCATTCGGTTGGAGGAGAACCACTTGGCCTTCAGGAGAAAGATTAAAACCTATGTCTTCTGAGGACAAAAAAAAAATATGAAATCGAAAAAGAAAAAATACTGCGCTATCTTAAAATACAAAAAGCCGCTAACACAGCAAGAGAGATCAAAAAATTGCTAATAGAAAATGTGTGGAAAAGTGTAGCGCTAATAATGACACAAATAATGATAATACAATAAAGATTAAATCATGCAACACCACATGTGAATAAATGGTATTCAAAAGTCCATAAATGTTTTGAATGAATCGGTGAGTCGGTTCCTTTGAGTAAAACAGATACACAAAATCCAGTGCATAAAGAAGTGAAAAATCCACCACCGCTTATGACAAGGGGCTTACCGGACCGATTGGACCTAGACAGGCATATACCCACTAGGCCAATCAAGCTTTGTTAAAGTTGATATACTGAAGCGGGTACACCATACACGTCATGCGATTCGGTATCAATGAAGGCAAACCTCAGACAGATGATTCAAAAATACTTCCCAGCAAGCAGCAACTCTCAACAGATCACTCAGAGGGCAAATCAGTACTCCAACCGATAAGCATGAAAAAGAGAAGGCAAGGCGTACATAGCGTAATTCCGTAATAAAAATCGATATTTATTATAAAGAGAAAAACTCACATTTTGCAATGGTCAATAGAGCTTATAGAAAAAGGGTAGCAGGAACAACAGTAGTCCATCCCGACATGTTTCGTTACAAAAAGAACATCATTATTTGTGTCATTATTAGCGCTACACTTTTCCACACAAAAAAAAAAATATGGCCACCAAGCGCCCAGAGCGGATTCAGTTCGCATGTGCTGCGCTATATAAGTTTTTCACTCACTCAGTTTCTCACTCACTCACTCACTCACTCACTCACTGTGGAACCTAAGGGGTTAATCCTCTGCATTGTGTTAAAAGACTGTTTGATCCTGTCTTATCTGATCCTCCCCATTTTCCACAGTCCCTAATCCATCTACTGATAAAACAACAGAGCCTCTGGCACTCTGCACATGCCCAGTTTGGTGTGTATTGTTCAAAGTTTTTCTTTTTATTGGGAGGGTGCATGTGATCAGCACAGGGCCAATCAGCACTGTCCAGACAGAGGGTCAGGGGTCCTGCAGTCTTATAGGACTGAATGAAAACCCCTCCTGCAAGTATTAACCAGACACTGGTAGAAGTCACAAGACTGTTATATACTGCTTATGAGAAGAGGTATAAGCAGCCTAAATTTACTAAAATAACTGCCTTTCCATGTTCTGTGTACTGTGGTATACAGTTATAGGGAATGCCAGGTCATGTGTTTAGTAACACTTTAACTACCATAGCTGTGAGCAGTTAATTTTTTTATCAAACATATCTGATTGATTAAAATGCATTAAAACTAATAAAAGTGGTATTAATATGACACCATGTAAAAATACAAATTGAAAAAGCTTTAGGCCTCGTACACACGAGCGGATATGTCCGCTGAAAACGGTCCGATGGACCGTTTCAGCAGACATCTCCGATTGTGTGTATGGGCCAGCGGACAGATTTGTCCACCCGACAGATTTCAAAGCATGTGTCCGCCCGACATGTCTGCTGGTTAGTACACTTACCAGCAGACATGTCGTCCCGCACCGCCGCCGCGCCGCCGCCGAATGGATTCGGCGCATGCGCGGAAGTGTTTTACTTCCTGGTGCGGTGACGTGGCGGCGTCAACGTCACCGCCACGTCACCGCCACGTCACCGCGCCGTCCGCCGGCGTGGAATTTGATCCGATGGTGTGTACACGCCATCGGACCAAACTCCAGATCGGAAATATCCGATGGAAACGGTCCGCGGACCGTTTTCATCGGATATGTCCGATCGTGTGTATGGGGCCTTAGGGCTCAATGACTACTATGTTGGGCAAAGTTAACGTGTAGAAGTTTTGGTTTCCCAAAGCTTGCAGTTTTGAACTAGTTCTAAATGGTTTCATATATGGTTTTATATATATATATATATATATATATATATATATATATATATATATATATATATATACATATGGGCCCAGATTCACAGAGCGATTACGCCTGCGCAACAGGAGATGCACGTGCGTAAGTCTAAATGTGCGCGTGCGTTTCGATGCACGGCATCCCCAAAACGAGATACGCAAGAAATCTACTTTTTTTGTCCAGCGTAATTTCGTTAGACAGGCGCATCCGTCCGCGCAAAACTGCGCTAGACAGACCATTGATTTGCTAGTCAAATATGCTAATGAGGGACTTACGGGGATCCACAAAAAAACGTTGATGCAGCGCAGGCTACGCGCTGTGCGCAACAGCTGCATGGCCTGTGTAAAATTAGGGGCAGCGCAGGCTACGCAGTGTGCGCAACAGCAAAATGTCCTGTCTAAAATTAGAGCATATAAAAGCTGGTCTAAAAAGAGAAAAATCGTCTACATGTCAGGTAAAGCAACACTGTTAGTGAGGAGCTCAGCAGTCACACGTGTTGCCCAACAAACTGTATGCCAACATGCCAGTGGCATCCATGCTCATAGCTATACTACTGACTTTAGATGAGCAAAGAAGGAGGAGGGCACTGAGGAGGGCACTGAGGAGGGCACTAAGGAGGGCACGGGAGATGTTTTATTTTTTTAATTTTTATTTGCTTACAATTTAATCTAATCTAATACAATATTCTTATCTGATACAAGCCCCTCACTCTTCACTCTTCACGGGAGAGGATATATCACACATGCATAGACATCTATGGCATGAGTGATTCTGAGGTGTCTCGCATCTTCAGATTCACCCCTCATGCCATCATGGAATTAACCACAAGGTGGATGACATCAGCAGCCCAACACATGGCACTACCCATGACACCCATGACAGCTACATATACAATCATAGCCCCATCCCCACAGATTTCAAACAGAACATGTATGGGGACAGCTGGCTGGTTGGTGAGTGACATGGGTGGCAGGCATGACTGTCCCCCCCCATGATGCACACATCACAAGGGGCACATGCACGACTAACATCCTCCTGTCTTTTCCCTTCAAGGTGACTCTGCATATGCACTGGGACCCCATCTCATGACCCCATCTCATGACCCCATCTCACATATGCATCTTTGCACGTTAAACACACACATTAATCATGGCACAATGAGAATGCATGCATGCACACCACTGTGGTCCCTAGCACACACACCCCACATCCTCATCAAATTGGATTGGCACAAGCCCACCATGCAGGACTTGTGAGCAACAACGCCATGCCACGGCTCCAATTATGTCACTGTACATTCATACACCATTCACACGGACCTGGGTTTCACTTCTCAACCACAAATGAGGGTGACACCCCTTTTCCCGCAGGAATATCACCCCCACATTCCAAAATCATACACAAACAGAACCAAAAAAATAAAATAAATGACGAGCAAAAATAAAAAATGCCCAGCAAAAATATAATTTAAACAAAATAACAACAAAGAAAACATATAAAAGACAAAAATCACTCTGCAAAACAGTCCCCAAATATCTCAAAGACACGTCACAAACAAACAAACAAACAAACACTAATAAACAAAAGCACCTTGCTGTATAGGGAGGGATACAAAGGGATGTACTTTTGCAAAGGAAGTGCATTTGTGTCTGTCTATTTATGCTGTCTGCGTAGTTCACTAAGTTGCCCTAGTCCACTTCCAATTTCACTGATTGCGCCGTTCCCGAGTTGTGAGCATGCGCACAGAGGTGCTGACCATGGTCTGCTTCAAGCGCGCATGCGCGAGCCGGCCGGCCCTTCATTTGCATGGGGTCACGGCTCATTTCAATGTAACACGCCCACGTCCTTCCCAATTTGTAATACTCCGCCTTACGCCTCTGAAATAACGTTACGCATGCGCAATTTTCTGCGCAAAAGCTACGAGAATAGGGTGATTACGCGGCTACATTGCGCAAGTCTAACGTAAAGGCGGTGCACTACGCCGGTCCAATAATGCGCAGATGTACCTGAATCTGGCCCATGGTTTCAACAGCTTTTGATGGCTCTTCATAGTTTACACCTCTGGATACTTAGTGCCATCATCTCCTAATTTTTCTAACTTACCTTCAAAATGAACTCTAAAATAATGGAATTGGTTCTACAGTTCTATTTAACACCTTCCTTCCGTCCCTTATTTAATCTTTTTCTTCTGATTTTTGTTTGATAGTTATAAAAGCATTGCATACAAAAATATACAGATTTAACCACTTGACCACTGGGCACTTAAACCCCCTTCCTAACCAGACCAATTTTCAGCTTTCGGTGCTCTCACAATTTGAATGACAATTACTCAGTCATACAACATTGTACCCATTTGAAATTTTTGTCCTTTTTTTCACACAAATAGAGCTTTCTTTTGGTGGTATTTGATCACCTCTGGGTTTTTTATTTTTTGCGCTATAAAAGAAAAACGACTGAAAATTCAGTAAAAAAAAAAAAAAAACTTGTTTCTGTCATATTAGCAGGTTATTTCTCACACACAGCATATGCATACTACAAATTACACCCCAAAACACATTCTGCTATTCCTCCCGAGTATGGTGATACCCCATGTGTGAGACTTTTACACAGCGTGGCCACATACAGAGGCCCAACATGCAGGGAACGCCATCAGGCGTTCTGGAACACCCAGACCAATTCTGACATTTCTCTCCTACATGGAAAAATCATCATTTATTTGCTAGAAAATTACATAGAACCCCAAAACATTATATATTCTTTTTTAGCAAAGACCCTAGAGAATACAATGGCGGCCATTACAACTTTTTATCTCGCACTGTATTTTCGCAGAAATTTATTGAACGCGTGTTTTTTTAAAAAAAAAACTGTTTTGTGCTTAAAACAAAACAAAACAGTAAAGTTAGCTCAATTTTTTTTCATAATGTGAAATATGAAGTTACGCCGAGTAAATAGATACCCAACATGTCACCCTTCAAAATTGCGCACACTCGTGGAATGGCGCCAAACTTCGCTACTTAAAAATCCCCATAGGCGGTATTGCAGAGTATCGCGCAGGGTATTGCAGAGTATTGGGGTATTGCAAAGTATCATGCAGGGTATTGGGGTATTGCTAAGTATTGGGGTATTGCTGAGTATTGGGGTATTGCCGAGTACTGGGGTATTGCCGAGTATTGGGGTATTGTTGAGTATTGGGGTATTGTTGAGTATTGGGGTATTGTTGAGTATTGGGGTATTTTTGAGTATTGGGGTATTGCCAAGTATTGGGGTATCGCCGAGTACTGGGGTATTGCCGAGTATTGGGGTATTGCCGAGTACTGGGGTATTGCCGAGTACTGGGGTATTGTTGAGTACTGGGGTATTTTTGAGTATTGGGGTATTGTTGAGTATTGGGGTATTGTTGAGTATTGGGGTATTGCTGAGTATTGGGGTATTGCCGAGTAATGGGGTATTGTTGAGTATTGGGGTATTGTTGAGTATTGGGGTATTGTTGAGTATTGGGGTATTGCCGAGTACTGGGGTATTGTTGAGTACTGGGGTATTGCTGAGTACTGGTGTATTGCTGAGTACTGGGGTATTGTTGAGTACTGGGGTATTGTTGAGTATTGTTGGGTACTGGGGGATTGCTGGGTACTGGGGGATTGTTTGGGTACTGGGGATTGCAGGGTACTGGGGTACTGCAGAGCTGGGTTGGATTGAGGAATGGCTGGATCTGTGACTGCATTTGTCACAGATCCAGCCACAGCACAGCTGCTGACACCCCGCTCCCCCCCCCCCCTCTCCTCGCACACTGTACCGAACGGTACAGAGAGGAGACGCAGGAGAGGGAGGAACCGGCGTCATCAAATGACGCCGGTTTGTTTACAAGTGATCGCGCCGTCATTCGACGGCGCGATCACGTGGTAAACGGCCGCCATCAGCGGCAATTTACCGTGATCCGTGATGCGCCGGGTCTTCTAGACCCGGCGAGCATGGACACTTTCGCGAGCGCGTCCCAGGGGACGTGCAATTGCGAAAGTGCACGACGATGTCCCAGGGACGTCGTGTCACAGTAGCTCGACCGCGCTGTAGCAGTATTTTTGCTATAGCGCGGTCGGCAAGTGGTTAAAAGAAAAAAAAAAAACGTGTTAATAAAAACGATATTTTATCTTAGAAATATTATTTTGTTTTGTGCCTTTATAAAAGAGACAAATAATAAAAGAGACAAATTGCAGAATACAATTTGTAGGAGAAGACTAAAGAATAATGTTATATAGTTCCTATCTAAAAAAAAGAATGTATTATGCCTATGTAAACCTACTGTAACTATGTTACCATTAGGGATGAGCTTCGAGTTCAAGTCGAACTCATGTTCGACTCGAACACTGACACTGACTCGAACAATTTGGGGTGTTCACTGGAAATTCGAAAAGCCGCGGAACACCCTGTAAAAGTCTATGGTAGAAATCTAAAGTGCTAATTTTAATGGCTTATATGCAAGTTATTGTCATAAAAAGTGTTTGGGGTCCCGGGTCCTGCCCCAGGGGACATGTATCAATGCAATTTTTTTTTTAAAACTGCCATTCTTTCAGGAACAGTGATTTTAATAATGCTTAAAGTGAAACAATAAAAGTGAAATATTCCTTTAAATTTCGTACCTGGCTGGGGGGGGGGGGGGGGTGTATAGTATGCCTGTAAAGCAGAGCTTGTTTCCCGTGCTTAGAACTGTCCCTGCACAAACTGTAATTTCTGAAGGAAAAAAAGTAAGTTAAAACCACTATAATGAATTGTCGGCTCCCAGGAATACAGAGAAAAGGCATTTAACGTCATTGATAATAAAAAAAAAAAAAAAAATGTGTGGGGACCCCCAAATTCAATTACCAGGCCCTTCAGTCTGGTATGGATATTAAAGGGAACTCCACCCCAAATAAAAAAAAAATGACGTGGGATTCCCCCCAAATATCCATACCAGACACTTCAGGTCTGGTATGGATTTTAAGGGGAACTCCACCCCCAAATTTAAAAAAAATGGCGTGGAGTTCCCCTGAAATATCCATACCAGACCCTTTATCCGAGCACTCAACCTGGCATGCCGCAGGAAAAGAGAAGAGAGCACCCCCCTCTCCAGAACCATACCAGGCCACGTGCCCTCAACAACCCTTGCCTGGTGGTTGTGGGGGTCTGCTCACGGGGGGCTTATCGAAATCTGGAAGACCCCTTTAACAAAGGGGACCCCCATATCCCGGTCGATATCCCATGTAAATTGGTAATGGAGTACATTGTACCCCTACCATTTCACAAAGAAAGTGTAACAAATTGTAAAAAAAATCTCAGACTGGGAAAATCCTTTATTAAAAATTATAAAATTAAAATTAAAAAAAGATTCCAGCAGTGGTAATCCACTCTCGTTCTCCGCTCCAACGCTGTCGGTATCCTGCAATGGGTGATCTCCTCTCCGGGGTCCAGCGATGAGATGATCTCCTCTTCATCCAGGTCCAGGATCCGACAATGAGATGTCCGCAGTGCATCTCATCCTGTCTCCTAGGGAGACACCCCGGGAATGATGCAGCGGGAGGCAGTGACATCTCTTATGTAGAGATCTCTTATGCAGCTCTCATTGGCCCTCTTTCTGGCAAACCCTCACGAGAGTGAGAGAGAGAGCTGTGCGTGATGTCATAAGCCTAGGCTTTTTACCAGACAAGAAACAGGAAGTGGGCTATATAAGGCATTTACCATATACACTCGAGTATAAGCCGAAGTACCTAATTTTACCCCAAAAAAATGGGAAAACGTATTGACTCAAGTATAAGCCTAGGGTGAGAATGCAGCAGCTACTGTAAGTGGAAAAGAGGGTCAACAATGCTCATTTGCACGCCTCACTGTGCCCATTGCAGCCTCACTGTGCCCAACCTCACTGTGCCCAATGCCACCTCACTGTGCCCAACTTCACTGTGCCCATTGCCACTGTGCCCATTGTCACTTCACTGTGCCCATTGCCACCTCGCTGTGCCCATTGCCACTGTGTCAATTGCCACCTCACTGTGTCCATTGCCACTGTGCCCATTGCAACCTCACTGTGCCCATTGTGACCTCACTATGCCCATTGCAGCGTCCTTGTGCCATTTCCCAGCAGCCTATCATGTACGTCTTCTCAAAAACACGCATTCTCACAAGCAAGTTATGAGACGGGAGCACTCGTTCTGCTAAAACTAGCGTTTGTAATGGAGATAGCACATGCGTCACGCTGTAACAGACTGAAAAGCACAAAGACTGAAAAGTGCAAATCGTCTCTCACCAGACTTTTACTAACACAAAATCAGCAAAAACGGCCCATAGGGTGGCGCCATCCAAATGGAACTTCCCCCTTATATGTTCCCCCTAGTACGTGTTGTACGTCACCGCGCTTTGCTCAAGCATTTTTGTTTCACGATTGTATGTATGCAAGGCAGGCTTGACAGGAATCACGTTGAGAAAAACTTTGTTTTTTTCCATGACAATAAAAACCGTTGTATGTAAGTGACATTAGGATGCCCTACTTTACATTTTTAGTGGCTTGGTGCCCTTTAATTATGGAAATTGCCCTTCGCTCTCCATTGTGCTTTTTATGATTAAGATACTTTGGTTAGCTGGTTGTATCTTTTCATAGAAAATATACATTTTATAAGAGAAAAGCCAGTAAAAATCTTTTCTAGAAATAAAACAGGAATGTTGACTGTTTAGCATGGCCAACATGAAAATGTCATCCATGCATAAGCCTCAGTCGCATATACTGTAAGTACCCAATGTAATGCAGATTTGTCCTGATGTACCTTCCTGCATAAGTGTCACAAAGTTGCAACACACTTGTTTTTCACAAAAAAAAAAAAGAAATGTGATCATACTGTAAATCATGGAAAATGCACCGAAAATCGAATCACCAGGAAACATAATTAGCCATGATGGCCATAGACATCATATTAGTCAAAGTCGTAAAAAGCAGCCGCGTCACAACAGTGGATAGACTGCAGAACTGCTCATTCATAAATGACCCCAATGATATTCTATATTTAGTCACACTGAGAATAAATCATAGTGATTTATTCTGGTTATTGTTTTTTCTGCAAGTACCAAGTGGCCCCTCACTGACCTTTAGTGCTAACTCAGCACAAAGCAGCAGGTCATTTGTCTACATATTAATCGATCTTACTAATTTCTCTGCCTCAGTGACCTCAATCTGAACATGTGCATTCTTCCTAGCTGATATTTTTAGTACTTGTGGATATTCCATTTGTCAGTGAAATAGATGTTCTACCTTTAAATTAGTTTGACTAGTGAGTAGATTTATTCCGGATCTGTTTGGAATCCCATATTAAAAAGTTGGTTATATTATATTAAATCTGAATTATACTTATTGTTTGTGTTACACATATATAAATCATATTTATATCACAATATTTTGCAAAATTCATACCTTTTTTGGTTATATTATATTAAATATGAATTATACTTATTGCTTGTTTAACAGTGTTGAACAAGCAATAAGTATAATTCATATTTAAAATAATATAACCCAAAAAAGGTATGTATTTCGCAACATATTGTGATATAAATATGATTTATATATGTGGTAAATTAACACATATATAAAATATATTTATATCACAATATGTTGCAAAATACATACCTTTTTGGGTAATATTATATCAAATCTGAATTATACTTATTGTTTGTGTTACACATATATAAATCATATTTATATCACAATATTTTGCAAAATTCATACCTTTTTTGGTTATATTATATTAAATATGAATTATACTTATTGCTTGTTTAACAGTGTTGAACAAGCAATAAGTATAATTCATATTTAAAATAATATAACCCAAAAAAGGTATGTATTTTGCAACATATTGTGATATAAATATGATTTATATATGTGGTAAATTAACACATATATAAAATATATTTATATCACAATATGTTGCAAAATACATACCTTTTTGGGTAATATTATATCAAATATGAATTATACTTATTGTTTGTGTTACAAGTATATACATCGGGCAAGATTCAGTAAGAAGTTACGCGGCGTATCTTGAGATACGCCGCGTAACTTCTTAGATGCGCCGCCGTATCTTTTTTCTGTATTCAGAAAACAAGATTCGCCTGGATTGAGCTAAGATACAAGCGGCGTAAGCCTCTTACGCCGTCGTATCTTAGTTGCAGATTTACACTGGCCGCTAGTTGGCGCTTCCGTCGATTTACGCGTTGAATATTTGATACAGCGTTTACATAAGGCGATTTCAGGTGTAAAGATATTCCAACAAAAAGATGGCACAACCAATGTTAAGTATGGACGTCGGGAATGCGTCAAAATTTATAAATTTTACGTCGTTTGCGTAAGCCGATTCAGAATGGGGCCGTTCACACCGTTTTCATTGACTATTTGCGACGTGATTTGGAGCATGCGCTCTGGGATAAGTCCACGGCCGGTGCATGCGCAGTTCGTCATTTGCGTCGGGTCACCGTTCATTTCAATACAACACGCCCCCTACCTGCCTAATTTGAATTACGCCCACTTACGCCGGCACATTTACGCTACACCGCCGCAACCTACGAAGCAAGTGCTTTGTGAATACAGCACTTGCCTGTAAAAGTTGCGGAGGCGTAGCGTAAATAGGATACGTTACGCGCTCCTACGTGAATCTGGCCAATCATATTTATATCACAATATGTTGCAAAATACATACCTTTTTTGGTTATATTATATTAAATATGAATTATACTTATTGCTTGTTTAAGACTGTTAAACAAGCAATAAGTATAATTCATATTAAATATAATATAACCCAAAAAGGTATGTATTTTGCAACATATTGTGATATAAATATGATTTATATATGTGTTAAATTAACACATATTTATATCACAATATGTTGCAAAATACAACATAAACATAAATGTACCACTTTGTGTTGCTACTGAATATTTATCATTTATTTCTTCAAAAGCATATACATTATATTTCTGATTATGTGTGTAACATATATAGTTTATTAAAATGATAAATGTGCACTGCAATCTTTCATAACACTTTTTTGCTTCTTTTTCCTGAATAATCACATCATTACCAAATACCCCATACATTTCTATTTTAAAGAATGGTAAGCATTAAAAGTGAAGTGCCCTCTTACTAACCTGTAACACAATGGTTCACTACCATATCAAAGGATCCCCCCCTACTAAAATATAATATTAGCTTTAAAGAGAATCTCTTAATGACCTCTAGCCTGTCCAGCCTGTGGGGTAGGAGCAGGGTCAAATATTTCTGTAGGCCTGTAGTCGTGGAGTGGTTTTTAACCCCTCTACCAAAGATGCACACGTGTACATGTAAGTTAGTCAGTAGGGCTGAGTTGTTATAGCTTTAACTGATAAATAAATAAATAATAATTAAAGCCAAAGCAGATTTATGTGAATCCAACATATAAACCCAGCTGCCATAACTTGTCAGGTACGAAAGTACGCTGACATACAGGTATAGTACATGTTACATAGTTAACTCTGTTAGCAAATGTTCAGCGTTTAGCGATTTTGGTCCAGAGGAAGATACAACAAAATCCATTCATTGCACACATTTGACCAATTCTGCTTTACAAAGAGTTACCTGGATTCAATTATGATAGGCTTACCTGTAGGTAAAAGTGGTAGTAAAGGGTTTAACAACCACTTTAAGGAATTCATTCAATCCATATTAAAGTTCTCCCACTGATTTTGGTATTGATAGTTTATATCCGCTATTTAAACCCCCAAACCGGGCTAAATTGTGATTTATTTATATGGTCCCTAAGGCAGTGATAAAAAAAAAAAAAGAGAGGCTGAAATTTTTTGCCTCAGTCGGGTCCTTAATCTGGAACTGTCCCCTATAGCCCCGTAATACTACTTTTTTGCCTAAGGATGTCCTCAGTCTTCTTGGTTGAATGATGCCCTACTGTGAGTGTAGCACCCCTTGAAGAGACACCAGGGAGTGGCACCAAAGTCATTGCATCAGTCATTGCACTCACTTGCCTGACGAAGAGGTCCTGTGCGACTTTGAAACGTTGCTCTTTCTGTGATCGTTTCTCTGCAATAACATTTTTTGGATGTTTTTTTAACGATCCTCGGTGTGCTGGCGAATATATTCAAATGATTACTTTTCCAGTTCCCCGCTGGTGATCGCTTCAGCACCCTCTTCTCTTATTGGCCACTCTCCAGGAAGGTGTGCAATTGGAATATTTTGAGATTGCATCAGTGAGGACCACTCAGCCTGGCCAGGAGGATGACCCAGCAGCATCACATGACAGACCTGAAAACCGCAAAAAAGGCAAATATTAAAATGTAAAAAGCATAAAATACTGCCGGGGGGAGGGGGGTTAATAAGTTAAGGGGATGATCTCTGGGGGATTTTGGGGTTGAGCTATTATAAGCATCAGCTTTTGCAAAATCCAAGTATGTAACATCAACAGTATTTATAACGTTTGTATTGAAATTTACTTAAAACCAAAATAATAAATGAATAGTGTTTTACACTTGGCAGGTGCACTTTAATGTACAGTTTCAAGAAAAATGGATAGCCAATCATCAATGAACTATTAAAGCTGGCTAAAAAAAGAAATCACAAAGTTAACGTTTCATTCATATGGAGGAAAATTTGTAGATAAATAATTTCTATATGCCTGGGTAAGATTGTAACCTTATATGCAATCAGGGCTCAAGTCCTGCGGGAACGCGTGGGAACGGAGTTCCTGCACTTTTTTCACAGCAGGAACTCAGTTCCTTTTGCAGGACTAGAGCAGCCGAGCTGCCTGAGCCAATCCTTCACTAAGGGGCGATGCCCAGCTCAAGTCACTGTCAGGGGCAGGCGAACCTTAGTAATCTGTTAGGATTAAGTTCACCTGCTGGGGGCATTATCCTGCTCTGCGCTGTTTGCTGCAGTTCCAGTGTCCACCAGCAGGTGTCTCCCAGAAGCCAGCAAGTTTTGATCAGCCACACCTGGCTCCAGCTGCCTGGATATTTAAGGCTACTCCACCCTTCCTCCAGCGCGTCATGATTCTGGTCCCTTCCTGTCTGCCTGCTACCAGCTTGTGCCTGCCAACCTGCCCCTGCCCCTATCCATCCTGCACCCTTCTTGCCTCATTCTATGCTCTTGTCCCCAGCTGTGTCCTTTTCCTTGCTGTAGATATTGTTGTAGATATTGTATATAGATAGCTGTTAGGTTTATTAGTAATTCTTGTTTGCTGGAGTGGTTTATGTTTTCACGGGTTGCTGTGTATGTTCACTGTAAATAAATATCACTTAATATACAGTGCAGAAAATAAGTATTTGAACACCCTGCTATTTTGCAAGTTCTCCCACTTGGAAAACATGGAGGGGTCTGAAATTGTCATCGTAGGTGCATGTCCACTGTGAGAGACATAATCAAAAAAAATAATTCCAGAAATCACAATGTATAATTTTTTTAACTATTTATTTGTATGATACAGCTGCAAAGAAGTATTTGAACACCTGAGAAAATCAATGTTAATATTTGGTACAGTAGCCTTTGTTTGCAATTACAGAGGTCAAACGTTTCTTGTAGTTTTTCACCAGGTTTGCACACACTGGAGGAGGGATTTTGGCCCACTCCTCCACACAGATCTTCTCTAGATCAGTCAGGTTTCTAGGCTGTCGCTGAGAAACACAGAGTTTGAGCTCCCTCCAAAGATTCTCTATTGGGTTTAGGTCTGGAGACTGGCTAGGCTACACCAGAACCTTGATATGCTTCTTACAGAGCCACTCCTTGGTTATCCTGGCTGTGTGCTTCGGGTCATTGTCATGTTGGAAAACCCAGCCTCGACCCATCTTCAAAGCTCTAACTGAGGGAAGGAGGTTGTTGCCCAAAATCTCACAATACATGGCCCCGGTCATCCTCTCCTTAATACAGTGCAGTCGCCCTGTCCCATGTGCAGAAAAACACCCCCAAAGCATGATGCTACCACCCCCATGCTTCACAGTAGGGATGGTGTTCTTGGGATGGTACTCATCATTCTTCTTCCTCCAAACACGGTTAGTGGAATTATGACCAAAATGTTCTATTTTGGTCTCAACTGACCACATGACTTTCTCCCATGACTCCTCTGGATCATCCAAATGGTCATTGGCAAACTTAAGACGGGCCTTGACATGTGCTGGTTTAAGCAGGGGAACCCACTGTGCCATGCATGATTTCAAACCATGACGTCTTAGTGTATTACCAACAGTAACCTTGGAAACGGTGGTCCCAGCTCTTTTCAGGTCATTGACCAGCTCCTCCCGTGTAGTCCTGGGCTGATTTCTCACCTTTCTTAGGATCATTGAGACCCCACGAGGTGAGATTTTGCATGGAGCCCCAGTCCGAGGGAGATTGACAGTCATGTTTAGCTTCTTCCATTTTCTAATGATTGCTCCAACAGTGGACCTTTTTTCACCAAGCTGCTTGGCAATTTCCCCGTAGCCCTTTCCAGCCTTGTGGAGGTGTACAATTTTGTCTCTAGTGTCTTTGGACAGCTCTTTGGTCTTGGCCATGTTAGTAGTTGGATTCTTACTGATTGTATGGGGTGGACAGGTGTCTTTATGCAGCTAATGACCTCAAACAGGTGCATCTAATTTAGGATAATAAATGGAGTGGAGGTGGACATTTTAAAGGCAGACTAACAGGTCTTTGAGGGTCAGAATTCTAGCTGATAGACAGGTGTTCAAATACTTCTTTGCAGCTGTATCATACAAATAAATAGTTAAAAATTCATAAATTGTGATTTCTGGGAAAAAAAAATTGGATTATGTCTCTCACAGTGGACATGCACCTACGATGACAATTTCAGACCCCTCCATGATTTCCAAGTGGGAGAACTTGCAAAATAGCAGGGTGTTCAAATACTTATTTTCTGCACTGTATATATCCTTTGTCAGTTCCCTTGTGTAGCATATGTGTCTGGTCGCCCTAGATGCTGAACCTGACATAATCCTTTATGTTACTGACCGCTTCCTGTATATGGATTCATCAGGTAGTGTGCGGGTATTCCATCACTTCCTCGATGCCACAATGTCTCCTGTGAGCTTTTGTCATTGTTCCCAGGAGACATTGCGGAGGTCTGCTGCGAGTTATCGCGGGATTTAAAAAAAACATGTATCAATGCAAAAAAAGTTTTAAAAAAACGGCCGTTTTTTTCAGGAGCAGTGATTTTAACCACTTGTCATCTGCCCGCCGTCAAATGACGGCGGGCAGACGACTCCATTGTTCTGACATCACGTCATATGACGTGATGTCCCTTTAAAGCCGCGGGCGGCGCGCGCGCACCCGCCGCTCCGCGGGGATCCCGTGCGAGTGCCCGGCGGCAACGATCGCCGCCGGGCACACGCGATTGCTCTGTAAGTGAGCTGGGACGTGCAGCTCTGTATGTAAACACAGAGCTGCACGTCCCTGTCAGGGAGAGAGGTGACAGATTGTGTTCCTTGTACATAGGGACACAATCGGTCACCTCCCCCAGTCACCCCCCCCTCCCCCTACAGTTAGAACACTCATAGGACACACATTTAACCCCTTCCCCGCCCCCTAGTGGTTAACCCCTTCACTGCCAGTCACATTTATACAGTAATCAATGCATATTTATAGCATTTTTCACTGTATAAATGTAAATGGTCCCAAAAATGTCAGAAAAGTGTCCGAAATGTCCGCCATAACGTCGCAGTCCCAATAAAAAAATCGCAGATCCCCGCCATTAATAGTAAAAAAAAAAAAAAAAAAAATGCCATAAACTATCCCCTATTTTGTAAACGCTATAAATTTTGCGCAAACCAACCGATAAACGCTTATTGCATTTTTTTTTTTACCAAAAATATGTAGAAGAATACGTATCGGCCTAAATTGAGGGAAAAAATATTTTTTTTATATATTTTTTTGCGGTTATTTATTATAGCAAAAAGGAAAAAATATTGCATTTTTTTAAAAATTGACGCTCTATTTTTGTTTATAGCGCAAAAAATAAAAACCGCAGAGGTGATCAAATACCACCAAAAGAAAGCTCTATTTGTGGGAAAAAAAGGACGCCAATTTTGTTTGGGAGCCACGTCGCACGACCGCGTAATTGTCAGTTAAAGCGACGCAGTGCGGGAAGCTTATATTTTGTCTGGGCAGGAAGGGGGTGTAGGTGCACAGTAGGTAAGTGGTTAATAATGCCTAAAGTGAAACAGTAAAACTAAAATATTCCTTTAAATTTCGTACCTAGGGGGGTCTATAGTATGCCTGTAAAGTAGCGCTTGTTTCCTGCTTAGAACTGTCCCTGCACGGACAACCTGAATGTCCTGTAAGCCGCGGGCTTATAGTGAACGTCTCATATATAAAAAAAAAAAAATAAAAAAAAGGGGGGGGGGTAAATAGAGACTTTTAACTTCATTAGGACCTAGCGGAAGGGAAAGGGGGTGCGAGATTCAAGGGATCAAACTGGGGAAGAGAATCAGAAGGAAAGTGCACACCATGCAAAGGATGACGAGCAGGTCTACAAAGGGGGGCCCCCCGAAAACACCCCCAAATATACCAAATAACCCAACAGCAACAAGTTCTATCAGACAATATATGACAAAAGAGGATAGCTCACGAACCCAGGATACAAAAAAACAACAACCACAAGGAAATAAAGATAAAAAAATGGATAATAAGAATCCCCATAATAAGACCTTAAAGGAAAAACCATTGGAATCAAGGGAAGAAGAGACCTTGGACAAAGAACTAGAGTTCAGCTGGACAGATGAACAAAGACCAGATGAACTAGGCCCATCAAAGAGCGAAATGGCAGAGATGCTAAAGAGCTTGGAGAATGTCATTAAGGGGGAAATACAAACACTACGGACGAACCTAGGACATCTCCTCACTAGAATAGAGTCTGTGGAAGAGAAAACGGAAAAGCAAGAACAAGATTCAATGCATCTAAAAGACCAAATTGAACAGATAAAATTACAGCAGAGGCACATCCTATATAAACTGGAAGACCAGGAAAATAGAAATCGGAGAAAAAATTTAGGAATCAAATTAATACCGGAGGAGCAAGGGGAGGAGCTGAGGAAGAAGATGCAGGAAATATTCAACCCATTATTGGAAAGACCTGTAGAGGATCCAATCAGAATAGATAGAGTACATCGTGTAGGCAACCCCAGAAGAACAGACACTGAGAGGATAAGAGACGTTATAGTAAGATTCTGGTCGTTTGAAGAAAAGGAAAAGATCTGGAAAAACTTAAGAGGAAAACCACCTTTGGTATTTAGAGGATCAGAACTCCAGATCTTCTCTGATTCGGCGTCAGAAACATTGGCAAGACGACGATTATTAAAACCTCTCCTGAATCAGTTAACAACTCAGAAAATTAAATACAACTGGGGATTTCCAGCTTGCCTAATAGGGATCAAAGAAGGGAAATCCGCTATTTTAAGATTCCCGGAAGATCTTAAAGCATTCTGTTGCAGATTGGACATCCAAATCCCAGACCTCCCTGGATGGGAGTAGGGGGGAGTAAGATCAGAGGGGGAGTTGCTAGGCTATAATATCTTTTGGGGAGGCGAAGACCGGCATCTCTCCCCCCCTCCGAAAAGAGGGGGGGGAGAGTTAAATCCCAGGTCCCATCTAAAGAGATCTGAGCCAAATCCAAACTGGAGGTTGGCCCAGAGGCCGATAGATGGCCGACAAGGGGGGCGGGAGGGAAGGGGGGAAGGAGAATGGGGAGGGAGGGGAGGGGGGGGGGAGGGGAGGGGAGGAGGAAGGGAGGGGAGGGATGCAGAGGGAGGGGAGAGGGAGGGAGGGTAGGAGGAGGGATAAAAAAAAAAAGAACTGTCCCTGCACAAAATGTAATTTCTGAAGGAAAAAAGTCATTTAAAATCACTTGTGGCTATAATGAATTGTCGGATACCAGCAATACAGAGAAAAGTCATTAATAAAAAAAAGAATGCGTGGGGTTCCCCCCAAATTCAATTACCAGGCCCTTCGGGTCTGGTATGGATATTAAGGGGAACCCTGCGTCAAATTAAAAATGTTTTACCTGGGGTTCCCCCCAAATATCCATTCCAAACCCTTCAGGTCTGGTATGGATTTTAAGGGGAACTCCACCCCAAATTTAAAAAAAAATGCTGTGGACCCCCACACATTTTTTTTTTTATGAATTGCCGGGAGCTGACAATTCATTATAGCCGTTAGTGATTGATTAGTGATTTTAAATTACTTTTCTTCCTTCAGAAATGACACTTTGTGTAGGGACAGTTCTAAGCATGGGAAACAAGCGCTACTTTACAGGCATACTGTACCCCCCAGGTACGAAATTTAAAGGAATATTTCACTTTTATTGTTTCACTTAAAGGAATTATTAAAATCACTGCTGCCAAAAAAACTGCATTTTTTTTTTTACTTTTTTTTGCATTGATACATGTCCCCTGGGGCAGGATCCAGGTCCCCAAACACTTATTACAATAACTTGCATATTAGCCTTTAAAATGAGCATTAGATTTCAACCGTTCAAGTTCCATAGACTTTAACAGGGTTCTAAAGTTCACACGAACTTGCCGCGAACACCCCAAATAGTTCGCTGTTCAGCGAACAGGCAATGTTCGAGTCGAACATGAGTTCTACCCGAACTCGAAGCTCATCCCTATCAGTCAGTTACAATGCAACACGTATCACACTATGTTATTAATAATGAAGCTAAGTATATATTTTCTTCTACAAACTGTAGCATAGATTTGATAGAATAGGCATAACAACTACAATAAAACAAACACATCTATTAAATATAATCAGTCAATGAGACATATGTATAAGGATACAGAAGGAGATCATCCAATCTTTCAGGTCCCTTAATATGTTTGATACATTGCTGCCGTCTGGAAAAAATAAATAAAAAATGTCAAAATACATTGCTAGAGATGAATAAGCACAGAGAATGCTATGGATCATTATGGCATATCTGGTATCTAAGGATGCTTGCTGTCTTTATGTTGCAATCTCCATTATGGTTTGATGCATTTAATCATGCTAAGAACTCCACACCTGTACACATATTTCTAGACCATTAAAAAACATCTGATTCTTTTTATTTGAATTTCTTTTTCCTGATCTTTAATAAACCACATTTTTGAAAATCATGTGGCCATTTGAATTTATGTAATACGCTAAGGAAACCAATAACATTTCACCTCTGAGATGTTTTCAGCATTTGGAACTATAAAATATTAACTCTGATTGAATGCTATGGTTTGTTGTAACTTGAAGGGCGGATCAATTGGGTCCGCCTGTCAGTTTTTCAGGCAGACCCAAACGGACGCTCCTGCCTATTCTATGTAGGGGCGGATGTTGACATCCGCTGACATCCAAACCTGTCTGCTAAAATCCGATCTGTTCCCCATCCGTCTGGTGGATCGGATCGAACAGGCAATCTGTTTACATCTGACCGACCATAGAGGAGAGCGGGCTGTGTCGGTGCATAAGTGGAGTTGACACGGAGCAGCCATGTGCCTGCTCAGCGGAGGTCAGTGGATGGAGAAGGGTGGAAGGGCTATAACAGTGATCTTTGCTTTACTAATTAATGTTCCAGACTGCCCTGGACTGCCCTTTTTTGATAAAACTCTTGAGAAAGATGTATCTCCTTTTCTGCTGTGACTAATCTTAAGCCCCGTTTACATGGGCCGAATGTCGGGCGCCATTGGTCGATACAATAGAAACCAAAAAACATTCAGGCCGTGTGTACAGCAGCCGATCTGACAGAAGCTGGCCGTTCCAAAAGATCTGCCTGCTACCTCCCATTCAGCGCTCTTAGCCAATGGCTGAGAATGCTGACCGGGGTGTTCTGGTGGGGGGGACGTCCCCTTGTCAGGACATAATAGAACAGCAGGGGAGTTTGCTGTACTAACATTGGATTGTCAGTACAGCGGCTCCGACCTGAGCTGTCAGTTTTTTTTTCGTTCAGTCTGTTGGGTTGAACGAAAAAAAAAAAACTATCAGTGTATACTAGGCTTAACCACTTCCCGCCCGGTCAATAGACAATTGACGTCCGGGAAGTGGTTGTGAAATCCTAACTGGACTATTGATGTCCAGCAGGATAACATGCCGTTGCGCGCCTATGGGGGGCGATTGGTGATGCTGGGTGTCAGTCTGACTGCCTGCATCTCTGAGTTTGGTAAAGAGCCTCCGGCGGAGGCTCTTTACCACGTGATCAGCCATGTCCAATCACGGCTGATCACGATGTAAACAGGAAGAGCCCTTGATTGGCTTTTCCTCACTCGGGTCTCATAGATGCGAGTAGAGGACAGGCGATCGGCGGCTCTCCTGACAGGGGGGTGATTGTTTATCAGCACAGCCCCCCCTCGGATGCCCACACCACACCACAGAGAAGCCGCCAGGACCACCAGGGAAGGGGGCAACATGTGGATGGCCGTGTACATCCCCCATGGCCATCCACATGTAAAATAGGAACATGTAACATGTAAAAATAGGCACAATAGATGCCAATAAGTGCCCACAAATGGGCACTGACTGGCAACATGGGCACTGATTGGAAAACTAGTAAATAAAAAAGTGTCACTCCTCAGTGTCCATCAGTGCCACCCCTCAGTGTCCATCAGTGCCACCCCTCAGTGTCCATCAGTGCCACCTCTCAGTGCCCATTGATGCCCAGAGCCAACCTATCAGTGCCCATCTGTGCCACCCATCAGTGTCACCCATATGTACCCATCAGTGCCACCCATAAGTGTCCATCAGTGCCACCCATAAGTGCCCATCAGTGCTGCCTATTAGTGCTCATCAGTGCCGCCTATGAGTGCCCATCAGTGCTGCATACTAGCGCCGCTTATCAGTGCCCATCAGTGCCGCCTATCAGTGCACATCAGTGCCACCTCATTGGTGCCCATCAGTGTCACCTCATCGGTGCTTGTAATTGAAAAAGAAAACGTACTTGTTTACAAAGAAATAACAAAACATATATAAAAACTTTATTTTTTTCAAAATTTTCGGTCTTTTTTTAGTTGTTTTGCGCAAAAAATAAAAACCGCAGAGGTAATCAAATACAACCAAAACAAAGCTCTATTTGTGGGAACAAAATTATAAAAACAATTGTTTGGGTACAGTGTAGCATGAGCACGCAATTGTCATTCAAAGTGCGTCAACGCTGAAAGCTAAAAATTGGCCTAAGAACTGAGCAAGAAACTGCGTAAGTGCCTGGTATGGAAGTGGTTAAGGCTCTTCATATTACATCATTTTTACCTTTGCTTCACAAATAAACATGCATTATTATCAACTCATCTGAAACTGATTAGCATAATCTCTGTGATGCAATAATTTAACATATATGGAAGACTTTAACATAGTAAATATCTGGATCCCATGTAACCTTCCAAAATGAGGTTGCTGATAACCATCCTATCACCATTGTGAGTGGGCATCTCATTATACCAAATTATATTATAACGTTGCAATGCAAAGGTGGGCTAGAAGTCAGCTTGTTCTCTGTTTGAACTCTAAACTTGACAGTGATGGAAGAATAGGCAAGCAAGCAATCCTATCACAAGATGCATGCAAGGTCACTGTGCGCCCAATCAATTTTAGAACTGGGTGTAAGAATCTGCAAAATATACACAAACAGATCAACTGCAAGATTTGGATCCCTGGCATCAATACTTGAAGAAATGCAGACAATGAAGTCAAGGTCCCTAAAGTCAGAAAGACACAGGGAACTAGCATTTTTAAAAGGAGGTCAATGATACATACTTGTTATTTCTCTTAGAACTGGCATCCTTTACATGAACAGTTCTAAAACCTTGGTTTTGAAAACAGCCCAACAGCCCAAATAAAAATCAATGCTATATTGAAATGTTGTCATCTATAAAAAGAACTCTTAGCCTTTATCAGATTGCATTTACTGAGCAGAATTTAAAATGTCAACAAAGGTATTTCTATTTAATTAACATGGCCTAGCTGAGTACGCATATATCTTTGCGGACCTCTAAGACCATATCCTGCATTACTCACTTGGATACACTGGTTGCTCAGCAAAGCATCTCTGAAGATATTTAAATGTTGATAACTATGCATTCAACAATTAAATAAGGGCGCTCTGCTACATTATTGTGTCTAAAATGGTCAATGAGCAATGCCAATACATAGTTAGTCAGGTTGAAAAAAGACACAAGTCCATCCAGTTCAACCATAAAAATACAATAAGCAACATATCGTAACAATTACAATTATAATTGTACTTCCAATAGGACCTTTGCCCACTGAGGAGCTCTTGTCTGTAACTACCAAGAATTAGTTAACCCTAAAGAGGAGCTCCAGCCCCCCCCCCCCACTAAAAAATACTGTAGCTGCTGACTTTAACTTTTAGGACAATTACCTGTCTCGGAATCCCACGATGTTCGATCGGCTCTTATGGGCTACCGCAGCCATTCCTTGTAGGTGAAACCAGCAGTGAAGCCTTGTGGTTTCCTACTGCACATGCATGAAGTGCGCTGTGCTTTCTGAATGGCCTGGAAGTGGTGGAAAGAGGAGGGGGCAGATTTTACGGGATAGGGGGTGCAATGAGGTCTCCCAGGAAAGAAGCAAACACGCAGCGCTTCCCCTTTTGGGTGGATCTCCGTTTTAAAGTACATGCTCACAGGGCTTTTTTTTCTCAAACAATAGGTGCTGGAACTCAAAAACGACCCTCCAAAACCCTTCCCCCTATGCACACACGCTCCAAATCACATCAAATAGTGGGTGTGGTCAGTTGAGTTTTACGTGCAGTAGGAGGGTCTTAAAGGGGCATTAAATACCAGGATTGCATTACATACAGAGTGCAGAGTTAAGGGGGGATACACAGTGTGCAGAGGCTTTACTTGTAAACACAGAAACCGGACTTCTGTGTTTACAAGTGATTTGTGTTGAGCAGACACCAAAGGGTCTGAGTCAGAGGCGGTGGAACTAAGTACCACCAAGTTCCACCTGAAAAAAGCCCTGTTCTCTTAGCATGCTGTCTTAGCCCAATTTGATCTCACAATCATATCAACTAGTAGTTATTGTTTTCAATTATAATAAATAATGTTTAGTAACCATAAAATTGTAGACAGTTAACTGGATATAATTTATTCTACATTATTTTCTAAAATGTGAATTATGTCCTGCCAACAATACCGATCAACGAACACTAAAGAGTCTTTTAATAAAAAAATGTCACACAGGATTCACCCAACATTTACACAATTTCCCAGTTGAATCCTAATAAAAAAATGTGTGAATCTTGTGTGAAATAATTTCGTTTTTTTTTCTCTGACTTGTATAACATGAAATGGATAGTATTATTTCCTAAAAGAAAAAAAAAATACATATGAATTTTTTTGCTGTAGTGTATAAATATGTTTGAAAATGTCTGCAACCAATGTTGCACTGTCCTGCCACATCAGAATCCAGTGCTTCTCTTACACTGGTCAGTTGTGACTAGCTTTAATCAAACTAGTTGCATCACTAATTGCTACAAAGTAATTTATTCTTACGATCTATGTACGATTTGTAGAATAACTAGATGGTATACTATACTAAGATACTGTAGATGACGAATCTACCAAACATCTATCAGTCAGCTTTGTAAAGGGGAACACAACTGGCAATTAAATGCATCAAAACATGTTATTGTTGGAGGATATTAAAAGTGTGGAGCCAAAGATTAGTCTTTCTAGCCCTTATAAATAAGTGTTGAGGTAGTTTTAACGAATGGTCTTATTGCTTACTGGTCTCTATTCTTTAATAAAGAGCATGTCATGCATGTCTTTCTGGTTCTAAACGGGTTAATGGGATGTCATTATTTAATCACGCTGCGGACATAGCTGCAGGCTACGGCAGGTGTGGCCTTAGGGATACTTCATAGATGTCGGCCTTTTCAGAATCATTCAGTGTTAGTGACGGTGGAAAGCAACACGTGCTGAGGGTGCATACAGCTGAAGAAAAACTCAGGCAATCGAGGGGTGGTCGCCTTCATAGACTGGATATATAAAGCAGCCTCTAAAGATTTTCTTCTTTAGCTTTTTGTTCAGAATCTAAAGCCTCTCAGCTGGTGAGATTGAATAGAATGTGGAGCTCTATTTAAAGCGGCCCCGCCAGGGAGGCGTTCTAAGAGAAATCAGGCTAAATGCATGACACCGAAATCTATAGCTACTTGTACAAAGACATAAATGACTTAAAAGTGCCACTGGACTTGTGCTTTCTATTGTTAAATAAAGGTCTGGGGTCTTCATTTCTGTAGCTACATTGTTTGCTGAATTTGATACCAAGTTTTTGAGAATCCCTTTAAGAATGCTGACAGAGGCAAGAAAGTCCTTTTTAATCTTCAGTTCCTCATGCTTTATTTTAATAACCATTATCAAGGGGTGCGATTTATTCTAAGTTTAAAAAAAAACTTCTTTAAAAAGCCCAAAAAAAGGAGTATATATTTAATATAAAAAAACAAATTGGATCTAGAATTGTTTTCAAGAGTATGTTTTGGGGTTTTGAATGGTTGATTTCTAACTTTTATACTGCTTATTAATGTTCAGGTCAGTTAGAAAGCTAGTGAAAATGTGAATATGTGTGACAGGTATATCCAATCCAAATCATCCACCTACAAAAATGGAGTCTACCTTTATCCTAAAGTGGCAGCTGAAATGTTAATGGTATAGGATGAGGCCGGGTAGAGTGACTCCACTGCCTAACTTAACTAACTGAAACACACATAGCCAGATTCAGAAAGACTTACAACGGCGTATCAGTAGATACGCAGTCGTTAGTTCAAATGCGCGCCAGATACGTTTACATTTTGCCAAGATACGCTCGGCGTAAGTCTCCTACGCCGTCGTATCTTAGCTGCATATTTACGCTGGCTGCTAGGGGCTTCTACGTTGATTTACGCCTAGAATATGTAAATGAGCAAGATACGCCTATTTACAAACGTACGCACGCTCGTCGCAGTAAGCTACGCCGTTTACGTAAGGTGTTTTTCAGACGTAAAGATAAAACCACCAAAAAGATGGCGCAGCCAATGTTAAGTATGGACGTCGGAACAGCCGTCAAATTTTACGTCGCTTACGCCATTTGCGTAAGCTGATTCAGAATGGGGCTGGGCGTAGGTTACGTTCACGTTAAAAAGCATTGACTATTTGCGACGTGATTTTGAGCATGCGCACTGGGATACGTCCACGGCCGGCGCATGCTCCGTTCGTTCGGCACGTCATTTACATGGGGTCACGATTCATTTACATGTATCACGCCCACCTTCCACCTACTTTAGATTACGTGGACTTATGCCGGTCCATCTACGCTACGCCGCTGTAACTTAGGGAGTAAGTGCTTTGTGAATACAGCACTTGCCTCTCTAACTTGCGGCAGCATAGCGTATATTCGATACGCTGCTCCCGCTTACCAATACGCCGCCCTACCTGAATCTAGCTAACAATGTACAGAAGTGTCCAAACCACAACACAACGGGAGTGGACTCCCTATTTTAAGCAACTTTTGTGAGTGCAATTTTATTGATTTTTTACACACATTGTTGAATAAATCCGGTTACATCATTGGCGGCTTGGCGCCTCTTTCTCCCCTTCCCCTTCTTCCGTTGATACTTGAATATAATTCTAATTTCTTTTAAACCAGAGTTTAGTCACTATAATACATTGGGTGTTATTTACTAAAGGCAAATCCACTGTGCACTTCAAGTGCAAACTACAAGTACAAAGTGCACTTGAAATTGCACTGAAAGTGCATTTGGAAGTGCAGTCGCTGTAGATCTGAGGGGAAGCTCTGCTGATTTTATCATCCAAATCATGTGCAAGCTAAAATGCTGTTTTTTTTTCCTTGCATGTCCCCCTTGGATCTACAGCGACTGCACTTCCAAATGCACTTTCAGTGCACTTTTAAGTGCACTTTGCACTTGTAGTTTGCACTTGTAGTGCAAAGTGGATTTGCCTTTTGTAAATAAACCCCAATGACTTTGAGCTACAAAAAGAGTAAAGCATGTTTACTTTTAAAGAGCTGAAACAAAGAGAAAATTTACTTTTCAAAGAATATGTAGTCACGTGCAAGGAACAATAAAGATTTTTTTTTATTTTTGCCTCCAAATGATTGGAATCAGCATTACTTCACCTAAATTCACCAAAGTAAGACTTAATTTGGCTGGGTGAATGAGCCATAGTTGTGCTGACTTCAATAGTCCATTTATGTGAAAGCACTAGGCTAAGTGAACATGTTTTACTGCTTTAGTAAATCATCCCACCACGTATAAGCCCTTAAAAATGAAAATGGGACATTAAAATAGAAAATAAATACTGCGTTGAAGTAGATTTGAAGTAAATTAACCCCATTGGGTTATTTAAGGCTAACAAGAAGCTGATCTGTCATTACTGTCACCTGTTTAGCAGAAAGAATTGCAATACTGCATTCTTTATCATTTTAAATATATTAATAGACATATAGAAGACCGCAGCAGGTGAACACGTCTGGTACCTTTAAGAGACTTGCAGGCAACTACCCAAAATGTATTGGTGCTCTTTGTTAGCAATACAACTTTTCCTCTAAGTAGTCCTACTTAGCTGTATTCAGTGCCATCAGCTTTGTATGGTTAATCATTTTCTAGCAATAAAATGAATTGCAGGTAATTAAGTAAAACTATCAACCTTGAGTTAGCATGGAAAAAACTGATAACATTGTTTAGGTAAGGAATTTATTAAGTATCTCCTCTTGTGGTCTTTGTCGGCAGAAATCAAACTAATGCAAAACCTTTTTTTTCTTTCCCAATGTCTTGTAAATCTGAGATTAGATATTAAATGAAAATTGGGTATATAAACATTTCTTTTAATACATGTGCAGTCTGGGATTCCCTAAATGTACATGTGTATGTCAATGTGGGTGGGATGGGGAAGCGTAGTTTGACAGGCTTGTAGACAGCTTTACTAAATAAAAACAATAGAAGATATCAAACACGGCAGGTCAGGTCCTAATCCTGTCATGTCATGAGGTATAGAACCTGTAGGAGAATGTGACTGGCTCTCTATGGAGCCGGTTCACATATCTCCACAGCTAGTTCAGTGTGGTGTGCTGGAAAAACGCATGCCTTTTTTGGTGCATTTCAGGTTCGATTTCAGCCCAAAATTAGGATTTTAAACCGGTGAACCACCACGCACTAGACCGCTGCTGTGCGCCGCATGCGGCGACAGTGTGAACCCGGCTTTAGTCTTAGTGCCTCTAAGAGATTCCAGACAGGTAGTAACACCAGTGGAATCTATGGACTACGATCCCATTTCTAAGCTGGCATGCACGACACCCAATGGAGCTAAGGAAGACTTTGACTTTGAGAAATGTAGGGACTCAAGCACTGGGGTATAACATCAGAATACTAGATAAATGCTTGTGTACTTACAAACTGGCTGCCGTAAACAACAATTAAAGGTGACCAGGTCACTGTAGGCAGCAGCAGGGACTAACTGCGGTGGGACCATGAGTCTCTTGTGATAAGAAAAAGTGGGGGAAAGGCCTACTTAATGCTAAATAATTGAAGCCAGAGTGCAGAATGTGTGCACATGACATGTAACTTAGTGATACAGCACATAGTCCCTTTGTCTAAAAAAACGAAGTAGCTCCTGGTTCTTGGCCCACAGGGCCTACTCACAAAGTGAATGTTTAGACCCTGTTTAGACCAGAGGCTGCGCCAATGCGATGGACTTGGAGAGTGCTCAATTGCTAACTAGTATAGTACAAAAAAAAATTGAAAAGCTTCACAAAGTGGACCAATACCCAAAGGTAACTTTCAAAGCTGTTGCTGAGAATTTTCCAATCTTGATAGCCGCATAAAGATACCAACTGAAGCAGCATGGCAAGAATTCTTGATTGAATTAAAAATATATATATATATATATATTTTTTTAAGTTAAAAAGTTTTCTCAGTATCCTACTATGGCATTAGAAAAAGAAAACTGCCGCAAGCTTGGAGTGGGAGGCTTTATACCAGGATGGTTTCCTGTTTTTAGTGGGGTTGACAGCCCTTTTGATAGTTTACAAGTATACACAAGATACTTGCACATTATGGCACACTTACATACCTCTAAGTTTGCCAACTTATTTTCTTGTGAAAAAAAAAAAGTTTGCCAACTACTAGCAATGACAACTCAGCATTCTCCCTCATTGTTGCTATTTATCGTCTTTGATCATTCTTCTGCTTCTGGTGTCTATTTGTTTTGTTTGAGTGGCCGGTGATTATATAATTTCCATGCACAATGATAAATTATACCAGCACTTAGCTCCACTCTTTGGCATTTTCTAGTGTATATTGCACTGGACATATGCCCAAAGCAATGTAATTTAAAAATAAATAAATAATTGAAATAATTTTTTTGGGCAGAAGAGATGTACAAAATCTCTTCCACCAACAAAATATGTGCTTACAGCATTTTTAACATTTGGGCCTGTTTAACACGGAGATGGAATGCCGCTACCACCCAGTGATAGCAATAAATAGTGCTGCTGCAATCACTAAGGGCCAGATTCAGGTAGATGGGCGCTTCTTTACTTGGGAGTAACGTTTCTCGTTTACGTTACTCCGCCGTAACTTTAGGAGCAAATACTGTTATTCACAAAGCACTTGCTCCTAAATTTGCGGCGGCGTAGCGAAAATGAGCCGGCGGAATTCAAATTGGGCGGGTAGGGGGTGTGTATTATGTTAACTATGCGCGATCCCACGGCGAACGTACTGCGCATGCGTCGACTGTCAGTGCGCATGCTCCAAATTCTTTCAGGGAACGTCAATGACGTCAATCCCCATTAACGGACGTTTTACGCAAACGATTCAAATTTTTATTTTTTCGACGCGATGACGACGGCCATACTTAACATAGGATACTCCACTAGGGGGCTGCTTTATCTTTGCGCCGCGTATCTCTTACGGAAACGTCGGAAAGTCACTGCGTCGCGCCCGAATACGATCGTGAATTTCCGATTCCCGCTGATTAACATATTCTCGCCGTTAATCAGCGGGAACGCCTCGCGCGCCCTTTTTAAATTTGAAGTTACGATACGACGGCGAAATACAATTACGCCACTCGTATAGTAACTCCAACCCAGCGTTTCTTGTTTTCTGCTTACAGAAAACAGAAACGCCGGCTCAAAGTGAGAGTTAGGCTGGAGTATCACTGATACTCCAGCCTAACTCTACCTGAATCTGGCCCTAAATGTGTTCCCACATCCACAGTAAATCAATATCACACTTTTTCATATTGATTTATCATGTCAATATGGACCAAAATCTTAAAGAATGTTTCCAACACCTTGTTGAATTTATGCAGGAACAAAGATTGTCTCTGGACAGCTGCACACTGATCAAATTGTAGCCTTTATTGAAAAAAGGACAGCACTACAAGTCACAGCACAGCAAAGAAAAATAAAACCCAACCACAGACGCGTTTCGAACTAACACTGTGACTAAGCACTAGTGTTAAGTGCGAAACGCATCAGTGGTTGGGTTTTATTTTACTTTGCTGTGCTGTGACTTGTAGTGCTGTCCTTTTTTCAATAAAGGCTACAATTTGTACAGTGTGCGGCTGTCCAGAGACAATCTTTGTTCCTGCTTTGCTAAGTGCATTGCCTGAACCTGAGTTGTCTGCAACGGTGGAGGTTCATTTGGTTTCCCACCTGGAGCGGCTACTCCCTTTCCCCTTGTTGAATTTATGCCGCAAAAAATTAAGGCAGTTCTGAGGGGAAAAGGGGGTCCAACTCCGGTACTAGCAAGGTATACCTAAAAAAGTGGCCAGAGAGTGTACATACTTAACTATAGATGACCAAAAGATTGTGTACTAAAACAGTGGACAAAAAATAGGTAAGTATATACATCTTTTTTTACACAGGTTAGGCAGGATAGGTAACAATCTAGTAAATCTTCCTATCGCACACCTTCCTGGGGAAACGGCTCAAAAGTACAAAGATGGGTGCTGAAGCGATCACCAGCTGGGTACTGGAACAATCAACCACATGAACATATTCGCCAGCACACCACGGATTGTATATAACGTCCAAAAAAAGTATTAATGCACAGAAAACATCACAGGAGGTACAACGTTTCGAGGCCGCATAGGACCTTTTCGTCAGGCCTGAGGATAGGTAACAAAGGAAGAACATTTTTAAGTGTAGTTAGTAGGGTTGTCCCGATACCACTTTTTTAGGACCGAGTACAAGTACCTATACTTTTTTTCATGTACTCACCGATACCGAATACCGATACTTTTTTTAAATGTGTCCCCAAATGCAGCCATAAATGTCATGTGACAGTTTTCAAACCACAATACAGACTAAGGATATTTTCTTTAGAATTATGAAGAACTCTAACACAAGACATTATAAAAGAATAAAAACTAGTAAAAATGAATAAAAATGTTTTATTTGCTTGTCACGCAGTAGTAAAAAAATCAAAGAATTTTCACAGAACATGTTGATAAATACAAAAAAGTATTCTATTTAGGTATCGGGAGCATTTGCGCGAGTACAAGTACTCCCGCAAATACTCGGTATCGGTCCCGATACCGATACTAGTATCGGTATCGGGACAACCCTAGTAGTTAGTGTTAGGTTGGAATTCTACTTTAAGTCTATTGGAAATCTAACTGGCGCTAGCTTAACATGCCCTATGCTTTTTAAAGCTGTATAAGTATTTCCTAGTAAACCAAATGGGTTGATTTAAAATAGGCTAATATACTGTGTGCTTTGCAAAAGCAATTGCACTCATTTTCCTTAGTAAATGTAAATGTGGTGTAGCCAGGTGCTGGACTACAGAAATGTGGAGAAGACATTTCCCTCATTACAATCACTTTCTTCTGTTATGCTGAATGTTGTGTTGCACTATCCCTTCCAGTCAGCAGAGGGAGAACTATAGCCAGAAAAGCCTATGGAATCCTATGCACAATGCTTAGGATCATGGAATTTGAACTCCAGGAAGTAGGCCATATTGTGGAGCTTATGGACTCTTTACACTATAATTCCCAAGAGACACGGAGCAAGGAGGAGCAGTGGTGCTGCTTTTCTGAGACTGTGCAACTAGGTTATATATTTTTTTTTTTTGGCACAGAGGCCGTCTATATGAGTAAATCTGTCTATGTGCCCACATTTCAGCAGGAAGCCAATCTAGTGGGGACCTGAGGACTGAGGGCAGTGACACAAGGGGAAACGAGTGGTCGCATCAATACTGCGTTTGCTGAAGAGAGATCAGAGCACCCTCCTCTCTCACAATTCTGACCACCAGAACAATCTGTGCAACGACAAAGGGCTCCTTTCTACAGTGGGAATGTTACAGTTGCATCACAGGAACCAGTGAGAGTGCGGACTGCCCATCATTCGCATACTGACTAGAAGGGACTGAGTTTCTGAAAGTGGGACACTTCGACCTGTATTCACGTAGAGAGGCGTATCTTTGTGCGGGCGTAGCATATCTTCTTTACGCTACCCAGCCGCAACTTAGAGAGCCAAGTGCTGTATTCACAAAGCATTTGCTCCCTAAGTTATGACGGCATAGCGTAAATGGGCTGGCGTAAGCCTGCGTAATTCAAAGTAGCAAGGCAGTGGGCGTGTTGTATTATAATGAACCGTGACCCCATGCAAATGATGGGCGCATGCGCCGTCTGTGGATGTATTCCAGTGCGCATGCTCAGAATCACGTTGAATAGAATGCCTAAGATACACGTCGAACACTGCCTATGACGTTAAAGTCACAGCCCCATTCACGTACAACTTACTTAAACAACGTAAAAACAACGGCTGTTCCGACGTCCATACCTTTGCATGGGATGTGCCACCTCTTTGGTGGTTTATCTTTGCCCCCGGAAAAACGCCTTACGTAAACGGCGTAGATTACTGCGTCAGGCGTACGTATGTTCGTGATTCGGCGTATCTTGCTCATTTGCATATTTATAATGGGAACGCCGAATGTGTCCAGCGTAAATATGCATCCAAGATAAGACGGCGTTGGAGACTTACGTCGGTTGTATCTTGGCAAAATTCAGGCGTATCTGATTTAAAGAATCAGCGCATATATATGACGGCGCACATTTGGACTTACGACGGCGTATCAGTAGATACGTTGGCGTAAGGCTTTGTGAATCTGGGCCTTAATACCTAGCACCAATACTGCACCTACACTGCATGCTGGTTTATCAAGACTGTTATTAAGTGCACCAATGCTTCATAAAGGGCTCCAACTATAGCCGACAGAAGAACTCCACAAAGGACTGGCTCCCACCAAGCCATTCTACTAGCCCTTGTCCATTATTTAGGTACCTCTGTCCAGTGAGCCTAGGCCTAGCATAGTCACTAGTAAATCACCTTGGCAGTATAGTCTCCTGAACACAGTTAAGAAAGCTGCATTATTGTCTGTTGCTGCACTTTGGTGGCGTTTTTTTACTGTTTATGCTGATCCGGCGCAAAGCATCATTTCATACCTAGTGCTTGCTTCTGATCACATTGTATGCCAAATTTTATTATTATTATTGCAATATTTTCATACTTTCTTTTGTTACTATCCACACTGTATGACGATATACTAAGACTTATATAAGTTTGTATGCAGCGCTATAACGCCTCTGACGATGTCCTATTGGAGAAATAACTTTATGCCGGACGTAACCCTTATGTAAATCGCTAAAAACATGCGCCGTATCTCCCTAATTTGCATATCTGCATCACAAATCAATGGGAGTACCAAATTCATCCAGCGTAACTATGCACTCACTATACGCCGGCGTAGGCAAGTTACGTCGGTTGGATGAAGTCAGTTTTTTGGCGTATCTTAGTTCTATGGGTACGACGCATAGATACGTCGGCGCATATTTACACTTACGCGGCGTATATCAAAATACGTCGGCGTAAGTGCTACGTGAATCCGGGCTTTGGTGCTTCCAGCACTTGGCTGTCCACCTGCTGCTGTAAGTGGATGTTGGATCCCTATTGATGCCCGCTATAGTCATTCTTCTGGTAAGGAGATTGGAGTGTCACTGTGGTGTGGTGTGTTTCCTACTTACACTGAATCTGGTATGGGGTCTCATCTCCATTCCCCCTTCTTCTTCTTCTTCTTATTATTATTATTATTATTATTATTCTGCTTCTTCTTCTTTCATTATGGACTGCTTATAATTTTTAGCACTGCATACAAACTTATATATTTTTGACATTTGCTATTAACAAATTTAAGTGTAGCGGTGTGTTACTACTAGTTACTAACATCCATGCATATTCACCCTGCTGCCAGACACCCATACATCACACTTGTAGACAATGAAAAGTCTTTTACTTTGTTTTATTGTTTTATTTGGGGGATTAAACTTGGTTGGGGAAAAGGGATATGGGATGCCCATAGGACAATTGGTATTTGCAATGATGGAGCTGATCCGGCTTCACATTGGCAAATGGTTACTCATTAACTTCACAGAACAAAAAAAAATGGTGGACTCTAATCTGGACAGAATTTTCACCTTGGAAATTCTCCCACCTCTGCACTCTCCCTGCAAACTTCTACCTCCAGGACTCTTCTCCTCCTGCACAACATTTCCCTGTCACAGCATTAGACATCCTGTTTCAATATCTTGAACAGGCTAGGCCTCACTCTGAATGATTCCTAGCTGAAACATCACTTGATGAATAATAGGCCAGGAGGCTGCAGTACCCCTTCTTGATGGTCCTAAACATTTATTAAATAAAGCATATTTGACAATGGACTACTGATCCCAGCAAGCCCAACTTACAAATCCTGAGTCCTCAGACTGCAGCAACTTGACACAACACCCCACAGTCTCTTCTCTGGCCCTGCACCCAAAACTTGTGGCATGCCTCTTCCAGATCTCCACTGTGATCCACTCACCGACTCCTGCCCTGAGTCCCTCTTGAAAGATTTACCTGGACCGTGCGGACCAACTGCTCCTCCAGCTCCTGTTCCAGGACACATCTCCATGACTGTGTAAGAAGAGTCTCCCTCCCAGCTCCCGAGCTCCTCCGCCGGGTCCCCATCCCCCCAAATGGGGGTGTTTCTCCAGCATGCAGTCTAGCACTCCATCTTTCAATTCACCCAGCCGACAACTCCTCCCCAGCAGGCTGACTGTGAGGCCGTGTACACACGGCAGAGAACCTCGACGGGCAGAACACATCGTTCCGCCCGTCGAGGTTCCCTGCCGGCCGTCGAAATCGGCGACCCGCCCGTTGGGAATGGCAACCAGCCATTCATCCAGGCGGGCCGTCGAGCAAATAGAGAGCGTGCTCTCTATTTCTGCTCGACAGGCTTCCCGACGGGAAGCTCGCCGAGAGCGTACACACGGCGGAGGTCCTCGCTGGAATGCAGCTTCCAGCGAGGTTCTCGCTGGTTTCCAGCGAGAACCTCGGTCGTGTGTACGCGGCCTGAGTATATGTAGGAGTCCTGCCCCCTGCCAATCCTAGTTAGGGATTGATCAGGGCTCCTCACATGTACTACATGCCACTCCAACTCTTAGCCCTGCCCCTCTTCCAGAACATTCTCACTGAAAGCAGGGGAGGTGCCCAAAAAGCTGAAGTACATGTCAGTCACACCCACTGCTACACTAACCACTCACTGTCCCCAGATCAAAAGCAATATAGGCCTGCTTAAGTTTACCTGCAGTGATAGAACCTACCAAACACTACACCTCTAGCACCTACCTATGGTAGAGGGTGCTACATAAGTAAACACATCAACTTTTACATGTATGTCTTTTCTGGGGAAGTTTGTTTTAAAGGATAAGTTCACCTTTTGTAACATGTTACACTCTGGATCCACTGCCCCCCTCCCCGACTTCCCATTGTGACAGGGAGTGGGGGGTCTTCTCTTTCCACTTTCTGTCACAATCTGCAAAAAACGTGGCCATGCCCACTCTCCGTGTCATTTATTTACAGAGTTCTGTAAATGGAAAAATACGAGGTCCGGCATTCTTTGTGGCTGTCGGCTTGTAGTTCTTCATGAACTACTACAACGCTATTGAGCACTGTGGTAGTTTATTGATGATTCCTGTTAGTGTGTAACTGCTTGGCCGTACAATGTATGGACAGACAGCTTACACACAGAGTCTGCAAGAGGGATGCAATGCTTTCCAGGCTTCCAATAAAAAAATTAAATAAATGCACATTTCTTTACCTGCAAGAAGATGTGCATTCATATATATATTTTTTTAAACGTGAACTTATCCTTTGATTAAACTGATTGGAAGGATCTACCTTCATGGTCACCTGATCAGACTTAGTAATGTAATAAGAAAAGCTGCACCCCTGGCATTTAAGAAGCATAGGAAGTATCTCTCCGAAGACAGAACCTATTGCGAATATCTGAAATTTGTCTTAAAGGATCACTATAGGATTTTTATTTTTTTTTAGCTAAATAATGTTCGTTTTTGCTTTGAAGTTTCTGTAATTCTTCTCTGATCCCCACACTTCCTGCTTGTCTGGCTCCTTATGAAAAATCTCATGGCAGCTTTTCACTGTGGTCCAAGTTGTGTGTCTAAAATTCCTCAGAACCAGATTCATCAGATTCATTTTAAAAACAAAACACTGCCCTGGATTTGTTTGTTTTTGTTCTGTGTCTCTCTCTACTTTACAGAAACATAAAACCAGTTTAAAAACCAAAGTTAAACTAGTAGCACATTATATGATTGATTTTTTATCTATTTTTAATCATTTTTAAAAGGAATCAGTTAACTTTTATGTCTCTATACCCTGTAAACAGTAATTTCAGCAAAACATTTTTTTTTTCCTTTAGTGACCCTTTAAGGCTCGGTGCAGACCTCTAGAAGGAGTACAGAATAAGATTTCTCAATGCATACACTACATGGCTTATAAAGCTTATAAAATACCCCCAGAATGCGATAGTGGGGAAGAAGTGACATTTGAATATGTCAGTTTTAACAAAATCATAACATGTTTTTTAATAAAATGTAATTATATCGTGGCTTCTGTATCAGTTATTGTAAATATGATATATTGATATACAGGTATAGCGAGAATAAATGTAACCACTTTAAATGACTGATGAAGAAAAGAAGAGAGGACGGCCGCACTCCAAGGATTTTCAAACGAAAAAAGTTGTCTTTATTGTAAATCCAAAAACATGTACAGTCACCGCAATCACAGAAAACAGGACAGCCGACGCGTTTCGCACTCAATCAGTGCTTAGTCATGGCTGACTTTAAATGACTGACCTTGAACGAGAATGGGGCACAAAGAAGAGTGTTATATTTGTGACGCACATTACTTGTATAACCTAATTACTTACATATGATTGGGTGGGGTAAGGGCGTTCCCTGCTTGTATAGTTTGATTATGAACAAGTACGCATGAGAAATAAACTCTAGTCTTGGACATACCATATGTGTGTGTATGTTTTCTGACTACCAATGCATTGTGAGGACTTTCCATAAATCCAGATTATCCTTAAACCCGGGTCTAGTTGAACTACTTACCTAACACAGAACAGTAGTTATGAATTTATTGGGACTTCATTGGATGCATGCTTGTTCTAGGCAGGGGCGGACTGACAACTCATGGGGGCCCCCAAGCAATAGGAGATTATGGGGCCCCCGGGCAATAGGAGATTATGGGGCCACACAGTATACACACACATACAGTATACATACACGGTATACACACACACAGAATACACATACACACACACACACACTGAAAAGGTACTGAAGAGGCAGGGCAGCTATAAACTTGGGATTTAAAAAAAAACACAGATTTTTACCCTGGTTTTACTTAGGATGGCAACCCTGATGGGGCCCCCTAGTGGCATGGGGCCTGCGGGCAGTGCAATTCAAATAATGTAAGGTATAGAATTATAACAGGAATCGTTCCTTTTTTTTCTTTTGATTAATCATCTGTTCAAAGAAATGAACAAAAAATTCAGAAGCCGCTAAGAAACTATTATGAAACCATTTTTCATCACTCAGGCTGCCGCAAACCGATGAATGTTAAAATGTAATTGGCTGCTATGAACTTTAAAAATATCTCCTGGTAACATTCGAAACTGTATGCATTTTTAAACTGTGCCACAGGGTGGCAGCAGAATACATTATGTGAAATTATTGAGGCAATGCTTCCCTGCAGAGATGACAAATCCTAATGGAAACACACTTCATAATTCAGACATGGATACTAATTCCCTTTACTGAAAAAATGTACTGGTAAGGTCATGCTATTTTCTGTTATCACTGGAGACTTGCAGTATAAGGGAAGGGCACACAATCTGTAATAAATAAAAGGAACCTAGTACACAGACTTTTTTTCTAAAATTGATTGGCATTCCTTTGCTTGTTTGTAATATGGCATGTTGGGGGGGTGGTTTACATTGTTCATTTGTTGGTAATTTCCCTGCTTACCTGTACTGCATTTCTTTGGGTTCTAATCGGAGTCCTTATTAATTATTCTATGTTCAGTGGCTTGCAAATTATGCACATCAATGTTCTGAATTTACCAATCAATGAATACCTTGTGCTCAAATTTTGTTCTCTGTTATAAAATATGTTAAAGAAAATATGTTTAAAAAAACTGAGAATTTACCCTTTTTAATATTTTACAGTCACTCAAAAAATAAATTGTACTTTGCTCATGCAGGTAAGACAGCTGTGCTAATGTAATGCCCTTGCCAATTTGCACATACTCAGCTTTCATCTACAGGCAAATAGACTGTTCACAGGTTCAAGGGAAGTTGAGATTTGCAAGGGCATTTTACCCAGAACTTAGTGAATGAAGTGCAGCTTCCCCTGCAACATTCTATTTGCCTTTAGTAAAGCAACTCCACTGAGAATGAGGAAAGAAGTTGTGTTGAATCTCCAAGTAACTTTAGCTAAAGCTAACTGCTCTGTGCAAAATCATTTCACAGAGCAGGTAAGTGTGATCTGTTTATATATATATATATATATATATATATATATATATATATATATATATATATAGTGTAAGGGGTTAGCTCAGTAGCGAGGGTGTGTGACCCCCTGGATGGGTTCACTACACACTGAACTATACAGAGAGGCAGGCGAATACGGTTGAAAACAAAGAGTTTGGTTTATTCTTCCATATTGCTGGAAACAAGTGCAAGCATCTAAACAGCATAAACAAAACAAAACACAAAATAAACCCTGGCCACTTGGGGCGTCTACCTTCACCACACAGGAACCTATCTATGGAGTCTGGCACAGCCTACTGCTGGGCAGACACTGCTGGTCATACAGCAGAGAAACAAGTCTTATCACACACAAAATCAACAACCACCTCACCTCTTCAGAAGTCTTTCTGACTGCTTTCCTTAACTCAAAAAGCCTCAGGATGCAGCAATCAGTAGTAATCCTCTGGATTACTTATAGAGGCCTTAATTGCCTCATTCTGAACAGCTGAAGTTTTCCAATGCCCTAAACCAGGGGTCTCCAAACTACGGCCCTCCAGTTGTTCAGAAACTACAATTCCCATCATGCCTGGTCATGTCTGTGAATGTCAGAGATTTGCAATGCCTCATGGGACGTGTAGTTTTGCAACAGCTGGAGGGCCGTAGTTTGGAGATCCCTGCCCTAAACCTTTCTGGCTACCTCTGTAGCCGACACCTGGTAGTAATTGGTGTATTGTCTAAACAAGGCAGAAATGTATCTCCCGTCTGTGACAACACCCACAGATTTACCTGACTTCCTGTCACAATATATATAAAAAAATTAAATGTAGAACAGCAGTTGCATAGCTCCCAACTGTCCCTGATTTTGAGAGACTGTCCCTGATTTGGAACAATTCCCCTCTGTCCCTCATTCCTCCTCATTTGTCCCTCATTTTGGTCTGATCTATATAAATGTATATAAAATGCTCCTTTTGTCTATCAAAAAGAGTTTCCCAGTGCTAAACCTTTCATCTGATCTCTAAATTGTTGCATTTGTAAATTCCAAAAGCCAATATAAAGAAATAGCAGTGGTAAAAAAGCACTTGTGGGTTTAACCAATCTTTTTTTTTTGTACAATTCTCCTTTAAGGGGGCGTGGCATGGGGGTGTGTCCTATGCCTGCCTACTTTTGCTGATAGGTGTCCCTCATTGCCATCTCAAAAAGATGGGAGGTATGCAGTTATCAAGTAGCAAGGTATACAAGGCCTCAATTGCAGCCCTCAAGATTACCACCAAAGGGCAGCATTAAATATCCATGATATGTATTGCTATGAAAGACTCTCAAAGACTGAACCCTTGCACGAGGATGTGGTCATAGACTGTGCTTCAGGAGTTGTTGGAGACTGGAGTCAAGCTGTGATACAATGGGGACACGTTATATGAACTGCTAGGGATCACAGCTATTACAAAACTCCCACTGCTGACTGGTCGACGGGCCGCACTGCAAACACCAAAGGGGGACCACGAGCCGCAGGTTGGGCACCAGGGCTTAAGAATCACTTTAAAGACTAAGATACATTATAAACCAAGTCTATTCATGTTTATATACAGCATCTCACAAAAGTGAGTACACCCCTCACATTTTTGTAAATATTTTATTATATCTTTTCATGTGACAACACTGAAAAAATTACACTTTGCTACAATGTAAAGTAGTGAGTGTACAGCTTGTATAACAGTGTAAATTTGCTGTCTCCTCACAATAACTCAACACACAGTCATTAATGTCTAAACCGCTGGCAACAAAACTGAGTACACCCCTAAGTGAAAATTTCCATATAGAGCCCAATTAGCTATTTTCCCTCCCTGGTGTCATGTGACTCGTTAGTGTTACAAGGTCTCAAATGTGAATGGGGAGCAGGTGTGTTAAATTTGGTGTTATCGCTTCCACTCTCACTCTCTCAGGCCGCGTACACACGATCAAATCTATCTGCTGGAAACGGTCGGCCCGACCGTCCCAGCAGACAGATTCGATCGTGTGTACGGGCGAGCCGACGGATTTGGCCACCCGACAGATTTCAAGGCATGCTTTGAAATCTGTCGGCTGGGAACCCGTCGGCCCGATATGTCTGCTGGTTAGTACGCTAACCAGCAGACATATCTTCTTGGACATGCATCGAATGGATTCGACGCATGCGCGGAAGTGTTTTACTTCCTGGTGCGGTGACGTGGCGGCGTCAACGCCACCGCCACGTCAGCGCGCCGTCTGCCGGCGGGGATTTTCTGTCCGACCGATTTGAACAAATCTGTCTGCTCGTGTGTATGGGGCCTCATACTGGGCACTGGAAGTTCAACATGGCACCTCATGGCAAAGAACTCTCTGAGGATCTGAAAAAAAGAATGTGTGCACTACATAAAGATGGCCTAGGCTATAAGAAGATTGCCAAGACCCTGAAACTGAGCTGCAGCACAGTGGCCAAGACCATACAGCGGTTTAATAGGACATGTTCCACTCAGAACAGGCCTCGCCATGGTCGACCAAAGACGTTGAGTGCATGTGCATCGTATACAGAGGTTGTCTTTGGGAAATAGTGCTACAGTAATACTGTAACTATTTTTATTTTTATGACTATGTGCATGCAATCATATATCAAACATTTCTTTCTCCTTTTAAACAATTTTCCAACAGGACGCATGCAGTTTTCCAGTTTATTTTTAGGGATAAGTGAAATTAAATTCTTTAAATGGCTTTTGAGGATGATGCCAGCTCCTTTTAACTATCCTGGGCCTGTTCCTTTATCAAAAACGGCTAATCAAAAGCCCTACAAATGCAAAGAACACTAAATGAAATACCGTAAACTACCTCAAATACACAAAAGGGCCCTCCAAAAAAATTATAATAATAATGCAAGTTTTGCTTAAGCAGCTTGGTGCGCAAAATTTAGAGTTTCTGCTTTGGAAAAATTTCATTTGCAGTAAAATGCGTAATATCTTGGTGAAATCTATTTCTCTGAAATCAGTCCATTAACCCCTATTTACTAATTGAAACATACCACGTTGATGAAAAAACATACTATTCCAACAATTTATTTGGTTGAGTGTTTACATTGTCTGCATTGGCATGTGATTACATCTCTCTGGATGTTCCAGTGAGGAATGATCTTACTTAATCCCTATGAAAGTATGAGGTCAGTGGTATCTCTGCATTGAATCCTAACCCACGCCTATCTAGAAGGCCATTTGACTGTCTGTTAAACTCATAGTCTGTCTTGCCTTTTTGATATTTCTCATTGTACATTTCAGACCTTTGTCTGCTATGAAAGTTACTGTTTTTGGTAAATATCCTGCCAGACAAAATATATTTGTGTTGTAAATATTTAGCAATCACTAAAGAGGAAACAGCAATTTCCAATTTAAATGATTTGGTAATTGGTGTACTATACACTTGCATTGCAGACTGTCACCAGACTTGCCCTTGGGCTTTTTTAGACCTGATGCCACTTCACCTTAGCCTCACTTCCCTTACACTCTTCAATGAACGTACCTGATGCCAGTAATTATTGGCCTTACTTCAGCAATTGTCTCCTGATTATCTAGATCTCATATCTGCTTTAGCACTGAATAGCCACATTTTCTATTCAATAAAAAATATTAATAAAAAGTTAAAGCACTAGTTGAACATTACAGATGCACAATTTCAAAATTAACCTTCATGTTTAGTTCACAGGATCTTGACTGCAAACCAAACTGTCTAGCAATGAGTTTAATGTATCTCATATGTAACCCCCAGCTTTATCAAACATCATGCATCATGCTCACCATTGTACGATTGACTGACAACCTCTTGCACAGGGAATTTACAATTCCATTATAAGCTGATCTAAAAAATTGGACAGTAGACAATAGAGGGAAATCTATGACTCCCATAGAAAATGTATTAATGTACCAATATCCAGATATAGAAGTTCATACAAGTACAAATGGAACTTTTAGTACCAACTACAAATATTGATGTAATACAACTAAAAATGTAGAGTTCTTAACTTTTAGTCTTTACAGTATATCCTAAAAATCACAACTTGCACGTAATAAAAAAACATGTTTGCTGATAGTTACATTCACATTAATGTTTACAATATTTCAAATATCAAAGTATCAAATTACATATAGATCCTATGTTGATCTGCTCCTGATGAATTGAATGCTGTTCACAAAACATGTTGAGGACGAGAAAGGATTTGGGTCTTTGGGAAACACCTGAAACAACAATGTGCACAATGATGATGGTGTAAAAGTGTAATATTGTATTAAGGATTAATCAAATCAGGTCAAATATGGATCGATAGACAGTTAATTTAGTGTATATGGTTCCAAAGAAGGAAAATATAATGATAGCCAAATCAGTCTAACAGCTACATATGGAATACAAAAGCATCATAGCCTCATAATATACACAAATAATGCAATGGAAATATGGGGAGCCATTCTCTTATGTAGTCTGCAGTGCTGCTTAATTTCCCCCAAATCTCTGCACATGGCCCTAAAGTGGTGTCCAAGATGGCGTTAATTATCCAACCATATGTCAATTTCATAACATCATAAGAATAAATGTGTTTTTGTTTAACTTAGTTGCATGTATTATCCATTCACGTATTACATTTTTGGTTGTATTACATCATTAATTGTTGTGCCTAAAAAAGTCCCATTTGACAATAAACAATTGGTTACGTATTGCCAATACTAAATAAATATGTAATAAATCAAGCAGTAGTGTTTATTTTGTTTTATTTTCATATATTTTTTTTTTTTATGCACAAATCCAGCAAAAAAATATATAGTGTTCTAGCCCTTTCCATTTTAAGAGATGGCAGCCAGGTACAATAGGCAGTTGGGCTTGCTTCACTGTGGTGGAAAGATGGCAAGCATGCAGGCCATTGCTACGCTGATACCAGACCATATGGTCTTAAACATCAGGTGGATGGTTTAAGAGGAATGTCTTGAAAATAAAATAAATCCCTTCTTAAATATCTAGTCTGGTGTTTACAAGCACTGGGCTATTCCATGCCCGGTATGCTAGGAGATGGTGCAGTTAATGCCTATTAAAACGTTTGTAAGGCTTAACTTTACGCTTGTATTTTTGGTATACTAATAAACAAAGTAGAACAATTCATTATTTTTTTTTAAATCAGAAAGTAAAGTTTATTGAACGTTCAAACATACAGTCCAATACAAATGACAGGAAGGAAAAAAATCAAATTTATACAGCCAACCGCTTATTGAGAACAGTGTACAGTACCAGTAAAAATTACTTGACATACGAACACTGATTTGGCTCATACAAAGTAATAAGTAATAAGACCAACAAATGGAGACATTACTAGCTCAGAGTGCAATCAGCTCACTTAGTGCAAACTAGACCCCTGTTGAACCCTGCTCCTTAAGCAAGGGAATGCTGCCCGGCACTAGTTGAACAGTGCACGAGGGAATTAGCAATTTGGTGTAGCATGGGAAACAACCTGGGGTGTGAGACCCGGGTGTACCAATAGCCCAGTACCAGAGGTATTAACTCTGTATAGGTCAACATGGTATCGATGATATGAATTAAAGTTGTATATGTGTTCCAGGTCCGATTAAAATATAATGATAGCCAAATCAGTCTAACAGCTACATATGGAATACAAAAGGATCATAGCCTCATAATATACACAAATAATGCAATGGAAATATGGGGAGCCATTCTCTTATGTAGTCTGCAGTGCTGCTTAATTTCCCCCAAATCTCTGCACATGGCCCTAAAGTGGTGTCCAAGATGGCGTTAATTATCCAACCATATGTCAATTTCATAACATCATAAGAATAAATGTGTTTTTGTTTAACTTAGTTGCATGTATTATCCATTCACATATTACATTTTTGGTTGTATTACATCATTAATTGTTGTGCCTAAAAAAGTCCCATTTGACAATAAACAATTGGTTACGTATTGCCAATACTAATTAAATATGTAATAAATCAAGCAGTAGTGTTTATTTTGTTTTATTTTCATATATATTTTTTTTTTATGCACAAATCCAGCAAAAAAATATATAGTGTTCTAGCCCTTTCCATTTTAAGAGATGGCAGCCAGGTACAATAGGCAGTTGGGCTTGCTTCACTGTGGTGGAAAGATGGCAAGCATGCAGGCCATTGCTACGCTGATACCAGACCATATGGTCTTAAACATCAGGTGGATGGTTTAAGAGGAATGTCTTGAAAATAAAATAAATCCCTGCTTAAATATCTAGTCTGGTGTTTACAAGCACTGGGCTATTCCATGCCCGGTATGCTAGGAGATGGTGCAGTTAATGCCTATTAAAACGTTTGTAAGGCTTAACTTTACGCTTGTATTTTTGGTATACTAATAAACAAAGTAGAACAATTCATTATTTTTTTTTAAATCAGAAAGTAAAGTTTATTGAACATTCAAACATACAGTCCAATACAAATGACAGGAAGGAAAAAAATCAAATTTATACAGCCAACCGCTTATTGAGAACAGTGTACAGTACCAGTAAAAATTACTTGACATACGAACACTGATTTGGCTCATACAAAGTAATAAGTAATAAGACCAACAAATGGAGACATTACTATTTCTCAGCTCAGAGTGCAAACTACCCTGTTGCCCAGGGAAGCAAGGGTTAAACCCGGTCAGTTAGAGGAATTACAATATCCGTGTAGCACCAGATCCAGGGGTGTGAGACCCGGGGTGCCCAACCAGAGCTCATATAGTTTTTCAAACTTCGTTGGGCAACCATGGTGAAGATAAATTAGTCTATCATATTGTAAAGTATTCCCCATAGCATGTATCCACTCCTGCCGAGTTGGTGAGTTTCTGATTTCCAATGCTGGAGAGTCTGTTTGCAGACCTGAAATAGTGCTTTAGACAGTCCCCCAATCTGATGTGTCGACAAGTTACCATCATCGAGTATACTCAGTATACATTACTTTGGTTCTATCTTTATTGTCATTTGGAAAACTGAACTGAGGGTGTCTACCACTGACTTCCAATACCAATGTAGCTTGCGGCAACTCCACAACATATACATTTGCTACAAAGTGGGTCCTGTCTTACCCCCATGGCATGTAGTTTAGCCAGGGTAAGAACAATTCTCACTGATTGGAATAATGAGACAGATTGGGTGCTGAACCATAAGAATCAACTCTAATTCTGTGGTCCAGCTTTACTATAGTGGTTCTCAATATACACTGCAGCACAATGTCTGGAGTATGGGACTGTAATTTCTTGGAGGCAGAGACCATGCCATTTTTAAATGTGTCAAATATTGTGTGTGTATGTGTGTGCGATATATATATATACAGTGGGGATCGAAAGTTTGGGCACCCCAGGTAAAAATTTGTATTAATGTGCATAACGAAGCCAAGGAAAGATGGAAAAATCTCCAAAAGGCATCAAATTACAGACTAGACATTCTTATAATATGTCAAAAAAAGTTAAATTTTATTTCCATCATTTACACTTTCAAAATTACAGAAAACAAAAAAATGGCATATGCAAAAGTTTGGGCATCCTGCAGAATTTATAGCATGCACTGCTCCCTTTGCAAAGCTGAGACCTGCCAGTGTCATGGATTGTTCTCAATCATCGTCTGGGAAGACCAGATGATGTCAATCTCAAAGGTTTTAAATGCCCAGACTCATCTGACCTTGCCCCAACAATCAGCACCATGGGTTCTTCTAAGCAGTTGTCTAAAAAACTGAAACTGAAAATAGTTGATGCTCAAAAAGCTAGAGAAGGCTATAAGAAGATAGCAAAGCGTTTTTTGAGATGTCAATATCTTCTGTTTTGAATGTAATTAAGAAATGGCAGTCATCAGGAACAGTGGAAGTTAAAGCAAGATCTGAAAGACCAAGAAAAATATCAGACAGAACTGCTCGCAGGATTGTGAGAAAAGCAATTCAAAACCCACAAAAGATCTGGCAGACACTGGCGTTGTGGTACACTATTCCACTATAAAGAAATACTTGTACAAATATGGTCTTCATGGAAGAGTCATCAGAAGAAAACCTCTTCTACGTCCTCACCATAAAAATCAGCGTTTGAACTTTGCAAATGAACATATAGACAAGCCTGATGCATTTTGGAAACAAGGTCTGTGGACCGATGAGGTTAAAATATAACTTTTTGGCCGGAATGAGTAAAGGTACGTTTGGAGAAGAAAGGGCACATAATTTAATGAAAAGAACCTCTGTCTAAGGCCGCGTACACACATCCGAGAACCTCGTCGAGCTAAACCCATCGTTCCGCCCGACGAGGTTCCCGATGAGCGGTCGGAAAAGCTTGTCAAGCCAAAGTCCTCATTGAACAACGAGGAAAAAGGGAGCGGCCGGTAACACACGTACGAGAACCTCGTCAGGCTAAACTCATCGTTCCGCCCGACGAGGTTCCCGATGAGCGGTCGGAAAAGCTCGTCGAGCCAAAGTCCTCATTGAACAACGAGGAAAAAGAGAGCATGCTCTCTTTTTTGGCTCGACGAGCTTCCCGACGGGATGCTTGTCGGAAGTGTACACACGATCGAGCTTCTTGCCAGAATATGTCTCCCAGCAAGCTTCTCGCTGGATTCTGCCGAGAAGCTCGGTCGTGTGTGCGGGGCCTGCGTGCTCTCTTTTTTGGCTCGACGAGCTTCCCGACGGGACGCTCGTCGGAAGTGTACACACGATCGAGCTTCTCGCCAGAATATGTCTCCCAGTGAGCTTCTCGCTGGATTCTGCCGAGAAGCTTGGTCGTGTGTACGGGGCCTTACTTGTTAATCATGGGGGTGGATCAATCATGCTTCGAGGTTGTATTGCAGCCAGTGGCACAGGGAACATTTCACAAGTAGAAGGAAAAATGGATTCAATAAGATTTCAGCAAATTTTGGATGGTAACTTGATGCCATCTGTGAAAAAGCTGAAGTTAAAGAGAGAATGGCTTCTACAAATGGATAATGATCCTAAACACACCTCAAAATCCATGGGGGATTACATCAAGAGGCATAAACTGAAGGTTTTGCCATGGCCTTCACAATCTCCTGAACTCAAGATAATTGAAAATATATGGATAGACCTTAAAAGAGCAGTGCGTGACAGACAGCCCAGAAATATCAAAGAACTGGAAGACTTTTGTAAGGAAGAATGGGCAAAGATACCTCAAACAAGAATTGAAAGACTCTTGGCTGGCTACACAAAGCGTTTACAAGCTGTGATACTTGCCAAAGGGGGCAGTACAAGATATTAACTCTGCAGGGTGCCCAAACTTTTGCAGACACCATTTTTTTGTTTTACGTAATTTTGAAAGTGTAAATGATGGAAATAAAATCTAACTTTTTTTGACATATTATAAGAATGTCTAATCTGTAATTTGATGCCTTCTGAAGATTTTTCCATCTTTTCTTGGCTTCGTTATACACATTAATACAAATTTTTACCTGGGGTGCCACTGTATATATATATATATATATATACACACACACACACACTTTATTACGTACACCTGTTCATTTGCTTGGTAACACAAACTGCTAATCGCCAATCACATGTTCAAACCAAGCATCAGAATGGGGAAGAATGGGGATTTAAGTGACTTTGAACATGGCATGGTTGTTCTGAGTGTTTAAAAAACTGCTGATCTACTGGGATTTTTATGCACAACCATCTCTAGGTTTACAGAGAATGGTCAAAAAAAGAGAAAATATTGCAGCAGTTGTGTGGACAAAAATGCCTTGTTGATGTCAGAGATAAGAGGAAAATGGACAAACAGTAACTCAAATAACTACTTGTTACAACCAAGGTATGCAGAATACCATTTCTGAAAGCACAACACATTGAATCTTGAAGCAGATGGGCTACAACAGCAGAAGATCACACCGGGTGCCACTCCTGTCAGATAAGAACAGGAAACTGAGGCTACAATTTTCACAAAAATTTCACTAAAATTGGACAATAGAAGATTGGAAAAATGTTTCCTGGTCTGATGAGTCTTGATTTCAGCTACAACATTCAGATGGTAGGGTCAGAATTTGCCATAAAACAACATAAAAGCATGGATACATCCTGCCTTGTATCAACAGTTCTTGTCACACTTTGGGCCCCTTAGTACCAAGTGAGCATCATTTAAACACCACGGGCTACTCGAGTACTGTTGCTGACCATGTCCATCCTTTTATGACTACAGTGTACCCACTGATGGCTCCTTCCAGCAGGATAATGCACCATGTCACAAAGCCTAAATCATCTCATTACTGTAGTCCTGAACATGACAATGAGTTTACTGTATTTCAATGACCTCCACAGTCACCAGATCTCAATCCAATAGAGCACCTTTGGGATGTGGGAAATTTGCATCATGGATGTGCAGCCAGCAAATCAGCAGCAACTGCGTGATGCTATTATGAAAAATTAAAGGGGTTGAAAACCCTTATTTCTTTCTCGTACATCACGGGACACAGAGCGGCATATTCATTACTATGTGGGTTATATGGAGTACCTTCAGGTGTGGACACTGGCAATCTTCAAACAGGAAGTCCCCTCCCTATATAACCCCCTCCCCTAGAGGGAGTCCCTCAGTTTTTTCGCCAGTGTCTTAGGTGTTGGTCACGGAATAGCTTTGCTCCACATCCTTTGGGATTAAGGGCGGGCTAACCGGATCTGTCCAAGGAGCCTCAGTGCCAAAGTGGACAGTACCCGGGCCCCAAACCGTGGGGTTTTGCCTATAATGCTCCTCTTTGGAGGGCTGGACCCTGGGCCCAGGACTTGGAGTTTGCAAAAACCATAAGGTTCCTGTTTTGCCAGGGTGCTATATAGGTCCAGGACAGTGGGTACCTTCATAGGACCCCAGGGCCTGAAGGTCTACTACGCTACCCACGGAGATGGGAGAAGACTGGATCAGTTTGCTGGTCAAACATCCTGCAGCATGGAGCAGGTAAGGGGGAGCCTGCGGGACTTGGTTCGACAGCAGGCTCCCCGGGGTAACCTAAAAGGGGGGATAGCCTGAGTATGCTCTGCATGGGCAACTGTGATCACTATGTCTTAGAGACAGGATGACACCCTTTCTCCCCCCATTACTAGGCCCCCCTGTCTAAAGTGTGTTGCTAGCTAACCTGCTGTTTCTTCCTAGAGGCTAGTAAAGGATCCTTAGGGGCCTTAAAAGAGTCCTACCTGGCCGGGAGTTTTTGAATCTGCCGCCGTTTCTGCGCCATGGATCTCCAGCAGCGCGGCTCCTCCATGTTCTTCCTGTTTCCGGGTACGCGCGCGCGCGCGTGCACGCGCGCGTCTTATTGACGAATTTTCGCGCCATCCGGACAGGAGGGCGGGGGGGGGCGGGCCTGCGGCGTCATACAGGCGCGCCCTTCTGCTGTTATAGACAGCAGGCCTTGTCAGGGCTCAGTCTGTGGCTGATTGTTTCAAGAGAGGACGCAGGGCGGCAGAACAGTGACTCCCGGTGGCGGAAAAGGGGTAGTACATGTGGACTTTGTCCCAATGTCTATTGTTAAGCCAAAGAATCCCCCTTATTTGACAGCAGGTTGGAGGCTGGCAAACTTAAGTTAGGGGCATTATGTATGGTCATAGAAAATATATAATTATTTTAAAAAAAAAAAAAAAAAAAAAAAGACCAACATACAGGCCCATCAGTTTGTGGGGACACTAGTGATCTACTTTCCCCTAAACTCTGGAATTGTACTCCTGGCCACTACAGTCTGTTGTGTGGGCGGAGTCCCTCGATTTTTTATTATGGCTTCCAAGGGTTCGGGGTCAAAGGGTACAAAAAAGACCAAAAAACAAAAGGGTTCCCTTTCTGATTCTGATATGCCGATTCTTTCCCCGCAGCTTATTAATTTAAGAAGCGCCTTGGATGAGCCATTAGGGGGATCTGGTGCGGAGGCTGGCCCGGATCAGCCCAGCCCTGTGTTTATCACAGAGGAGATGCTAGCCGTATCCCTAGGGGGGCTAGAAGAGAGAATAGCAGCATTGATTGCTAGAGCTATTCCTGGTAAGAAACGGGTTAGATCCCCATCACCAGGCAGTGTATCCTCAGATGCTGAGATTCTCTCTCCGGAGGAATTAGAATCACAGGAGGATCAACTGGACCTGAACCAAGAGGGTTCAGGGATTGAGGGGTCTACCTCTGAGGAACCATTTTCAGACTCCCAGACAGAAAGACTGTGGGTACAGTCTTTGACGGACATGGTCCGCTCGGCATTTAGCTTGCCATTACCAGAACCTCAGGTTCCTCCGGTATCCTCTCTGGGCTCTTTGAGAGCCCCGTTAAGCAACGCAGTTTTTCCGGTCCATCCTCTCTTGGAGGAATTGATCTTTCGGGATTGGGTACGGCCGGACAGGGTTTTTCTGCCACCGAAAAGATTTGCGGTCATTTATCCCATGGAGGAAAAATTCTCCAAGAGATGGAAGCTCCCAGTAGTGGATGCAGCCATCTCATGTGTGAATAAATCACTAACTTGCCCGGTGGAAAATATACATATGTTTAGAGATCCGGTTGATAAAAGATTAGAAACACTTTTAAAAGCATCCTTTGCTACGGCAGGAGCAGTGGTGCAGCCAGCGGTAGCTGCAATTGGAGTTTGTCAGGCATTAAAAGACCAGACAAAAGAGATGTTAAAAGACATGCCTACCCAACAAGCAGAAGAGTTTGCTGACATTCCCAGAGTTCTGTGTTTTGCGGTAGATGCTATAAAAGATTCCATCCAGCAGGCTTCTCGTTTATCACTATGTTTGGTACACATGAGAAGGCTCTTATGGTTGAAGAACTGGGCGGCAGAACCCCCATGCAAAAAGCTTCTGGCAGGATTTCCCTTCCATGGAGGGCGACTCTTCGGAGAGGATCTGGATAAATATATTCAGACTATTTCAAATGGCAAGAGTACCCTTTTACCGGTCAAAAAGACATTCCGGGCTCCTACATTTAAAAGGCAGCTTTTTCCTGTCTCGGGGCCCTCTAACTCCAGGCAGTATCGACGGCCGCCTGCGCGATCCAACGGTAACAGTAGATCGCAGGGACAAACCCCTGGGGGTAAGAAGCCGTGGTATCGCAAGCCGTCAAAGGCAGCCCCTAAGTCTGCCTTATGAAGGGGCGCCCCCACTCTCACGGGTGGGGGGAAGGCTTCGTCTCTTCTCAGAAGTTTGGGAAGCCAAGATCCCCGACAAATGGGTCCGGGCATCTGTAACCACAGGTTACAGACTGGAATTTCTAAGGTATCCTCCGCCTCATTTTCAAGAATCAAGGCTACCAAGGGATCCAGCAAGGAAGGCCTCAATGCTGGCAGCCTTGGATCACCTGCTTTGCCAGGACGTAATTTTAGAAGTGCCAGCCCAAGAGCAAGGCCTAGGTTTCTATTCCAATCTCTTTGTCATACCAAAGCCCAACGGCGATGTCAGGCCAATCTTGGACCTAAAGAGGTTAAACGGTTATCTAAGGGTGCGGTCCTTCCGGATGGAATCCATCCGGTCAGCAGCCGCCGCGCTTCAGAAGAACGATTTTCTGGCCTCCATAGACATAAAAGATGCTTACCTTCATGTACCAATCTGTCAGTCGCATCAAAGGTTTTTACGCTTCGCGGTCGGGCAGCGACACTTCCAATTCAGGGCGCTCCCTTTCGGGCTGGCCACGGCCCCCCGGGTATTCACGAAGATCCTAGCCCCAGTTCTGGCCAATTTAAGAATCCAAGGAGTCACAGTCCTAGCATACTTGGACGACCTTTTAATTATAGATCATTCACGGACGGGTCTGCAGAAGGCAGTAAACCTCACGGTTCGGTACCTCGAAGAATTCGGCTGGGTCCTAAACCAGGGAAAGTCAGCATTCCAGCCTACAAAGCAGTTGGAATACCTCGGCATGAGGTTAGACACGGAACGTCAAAAGGTGTTCCTGCCCCTTGTAAAGATCAAGGCGATCAAGGGGTTGGTTCAGTTGGTTATAAACAAGAGAAGACCAACTATTCGCCTGTGTATGCGATTACTAGGCAAGCTAGTGGCCACATTCGAGGCAGTACCTTACGCTCAGATCCACACTCGCGTCCTACAGGCAGCCATTTTAGCAGCCTGGGGCAAGAGGGCACATGCCTTAGAGTCCCCTTTGACGCTATCATCAAGGGTCCGACAAAGCCTGGCCTGGTGGTTGAACCCTCAGAACCTTCTAAAGGGAAGATCCTTCAGCCCTGTTGTCTGGAAGGTAGTTACCACAGACGCCAGCCTGGCAGGCTGGGGGGCGGTCTTCGAGGGGTTCTCCCGCCAGGGAACTTGGGTGAAAGCAGAGAGGCAGCTCTCCATCAATATCTTGGAAATCAGAGCGGCTCGCCTAGCCCTGTTGGCGTGGACCTCCAGATTAAAGGGGTTCCCGGTGAGAATCCAGTCAGACAATGCCACGGCGGTGGCATACATAAACCACCAAGGGGGAACCAGGAGCCAGGCCGCTCAAAGGGAAGTGAACTTGATTTTTCAATGGGCAGAGGCTCATGTACCCTGCATTTCAGCGATATTCATTCCAGGAGTGGACAACCTGCAGGCAGACTTCTTAAGTCGCCAGAGTCTGTTGCCAGGGGAGTGGTCTCTGCATCCCCAGGTCTTTCAGACAATCTGCCAGAGGTGGGGAACGCCAGACGTAGATATAATGGCATCCAGGTTCAACAAGAAACTAGACAGGTTCGTGTCGCGAGCGAGGGATCCTATGGCCTGCGGAACCGATGCGTTGGTGTGCCCTTGGCATCAATTCAAACTTCTATATGCATTCCCTCCACTACAGTTACTCCCCCGCCTGTTGCGCAGGATCAGAGTGGAGCACAAGCCAGTCATTCTAATAGCTCCAGCTTGGCCCCGGAGGGCTTGGTACTCGCTAGTCCTGAATATGGCAGTGGGAGACCCTTGGACTCTTCCTCTACAACCAGACCTACTCTCACAAGGTCCGATCCTCCACCCTACATTACAACGTCTAAATTTGACGGCCTGGAGGCTGAATCCCTGATTCTCAGGGGTAGGGGTCTGTCTAGGCAGGTAATCCCTACCCTGATTAAGGCTAGAAAGCCGGTCTCCAGGGTAATTTATTACAGGGTGTGGAGGAATTATATAGGCTGGTGTGAATCCAAAAGATGGAATTGCCGCAAATATACTATTGATAGGGTGTTAAGTTTTCTCCAGCTAGGAGTGGATAAAGGCCTGGCACTAAGCACAATCAAAGGACAGATCTCAGCTCTGTCAGTGTGGTTTCAGAGGCCGCTGGCCACCCACTCGCTGGTAAAGACCTTCTTACAGGGGGTCTTGCGTATTAATCCTCCTGTCAAGTCACCAGTTTGTCCTTGGGACTTAAATCTTGTCCTGTCCACTCTACAGAAACAGCCTTTTGAGCCTCTGGCTGAGATTCCTTTACTCTTACTGACAAGAAAATTGGTTTTCTTGGTCGCCATAGTTTCGGCCAGGAGAGTGTCAGAATTAGCAGCCTTATCGTGTAAGGAACCATATCTTGTTCTGCATAAGGACAGGGCAGTTCTCCGGCCCCATCCTTCCTTTCTACCAAAGGTTATATCCAAATTTCACTTAAACCAGGATTTGGTACTTCCATCCTTCTTTCCAAAACCTACATCTAGAAAGGAGGGGTTGCTGCATACCTTGGATATTGTCCGGGCCATGAAGGCCTATCTTAAAGCTACAGAAAAGATCCGGAAAACAGATGTGTTATTCGTTCTACCAGATGGCCCCAAGAAGGGGCAGGCAGCTGCAAAATCCACCATCTCAAGATGGATTAGACAATTAATCATTCAAGCCTACGGGTTGAAGAGGTTGCCTCCTCCGTTGTCGGTAAAGGCCCATTCTACCAGGGCCATGGGCGCCTCTTGGGCAGCACATCATCAGATCTCTATGGCTCAGATATGCAAGGCAGCAACGTGGTCATCAGTCCACACGTTTACAAGGTTTTATCAACTAGACGTGAGAAGGAATGCGGATTCTGCCTTTGGACAGGCAGTACTACAGGCTGCAGTTTGAAATCCTCGGGATCAGAAACACCCTTGGTTATAAAAAAAAAAAAAAAAAAAAGTTTTTTCTTGACTAAGTTGGAATTATTATGATTTGAGTTTATCTCTAAATTGAATCCTTCTTTGGAAGATGTCTCCCTCCCCTCATTAAAGCATTGCTTTCGGACATCCCACATAGTAATGAATATGCCGCTCTGTGTCCCGTGATGTACGAGAAAGAAAAAGGGATTTTTAAATACAGCTTACCTGTAAAATCCTTTTCTTGGAGTACATCACGGGACACAGAGCTCCCACCCCTCTTTTGGGTGACCATTTTGGGAGGCATACTGCTTGCTACAAAACTGAGGGACTCCCTCTAGGGGAGGGGGTTATATAGGGAGGGGACTTCCTGTTTGAAGATTGCCAGTGTCCACACCTGAAGGTACTCCATATAACCCACATAGTAATGAATATGCCGCTCTGTGTCCCGTGATGTACTCCAAGAAAAGGATTTTACAGGTAAGCTGTATTTAAAAATCCCTTTATTTTTCACCTCGTTCCAGCGACATGGACAAGCACAGCAGCTCCAGCCACTTTCTCAGATCCTCCTTGGATAGATTAATAGCAGCAGGAGCCATTGGCTCCCGCTGCTGTCAATCAAATCCAGTGACAACGCAAACGGGGCCAGGCCCCCTCTTCTGTGGGGGGACCCCAGAAAATGAAGATCAGGGCCACTCTGTGAAAAACCCTTACACAGAGGAGGTAAGTATAACATGTTTGTTATTTTAAAAACAAAAAATAAAATAAAAATAAAGCTTTACAATCACGTTAACCACTTAAGATCCGGACCTTTAGGCAGCTTAAGGACCTGGCCAGGTTTTGCGATTAGGCACTGCATCGCTTTAACAGACAATTGCGCGGTCGTGCGACGTGGCTCCCAATCAAAATTGGCGTCCTTTTTTTCGCACAAATAGAGCTTACTTTTGGTGGTATTTGATCACCTCTGCGGTTTTTATTTTTTGCTCTATAAACAAAAATAGAGCGACAATTTTGAAATTTTACTTTTTGCTATAATAAATATCCCCCAAAAATATATAAAACAATATTTTTTTTCCTCAGTTTAGGCCGATACGTATTCTTCTACCTATTTTTGGTACAAAAAATCACAATAAGCGTTTATCGGTTGGTTTGCGCAAAATTTATATCGTTTACAAAATAGGGGATAGTTTTATTGCATTTTTATAAAAAAAATATTTCGCGGGACTCCAGCGGCGATCAGGTCCGCGAGTCCCGCGGTCCCAGTCATGGAGCTTTGGACCGGGTCGCGCCCGCGACCCACGGCTGGGCACTAGCACAGGGCGTGCATGTGCCCAGCCATGCCATTCTGCTAACGTAAATGTGCAGGAGGCGGTCCTTAGTTGGTTAAGACAGTTCTGAAGGCAAAAGGGGGTCCAACCCAGTACTAGCAAGGTATACCTAATAAAGTGGCCTGTGAGTGTATAGACTATATATATATATATATATATATATATATATATATATATATAATATATATATATATATATATTGTTTTCTATTAATTACAGGAGCAGTACCAGCATATATCTGTTGAAAACGATCAATAATGAAACAAAGGATTGCATTTTAAACGAAAGCATCGATCTAAATTATTAAGGTTTAACAATTCCTGTAGTTCTGTGCCTATAAAACGCTTTATCATACACTGACTACATGAAGATCCTGCTTCGTGCTATGGACAATGACAAATACTGTGTTTAGGCAGCAAATGTAGGCATTCCTAATTTTCTTAACATTTACCTAAGTGTTGTTTACAGAATTTGTTTGCCAGTTAACTATTTGTCACTTTTTGATTTTGGCCAACAAAAGAAAAAATATAGTTCTCAATTCGTTTTCAGTCTTTTAATTGTAAATAGTTCCATGTAGTGATTGCAAAATGGACACAGAGAGATTTGTTTGCACTTTTACTAAAACTTTTTTTTTTTTTTTCAGTGGTTTGGCCTTGGAGAACTTTGTTGTGGCGCCTGTATAAAAAAGACATCTCATTTATCATTTTGGATGATAAGGTAATACCTGCGCTAATACTTTAAAGTTGTTAAACAAGAAAGCACACATTTCCGTTGTTATATTGACATTTCCTCAACCAACTATTTTGCAATTCGACAAGTTTCAGGAAGGCACAAGCATGTCATGTTATAGTTAAAGTGGGCTACTTTGTTTTGGATGTATATGTGTTCACGGGACTCGCTGTCAATTTATCTTTCTAATGAAAGGTTCTTCCAATGATTTATAGAAAACACCATCAGCAAGGGAGGGAAAATACAAATCCTCTTTTGTTGTGGACTGAAGGATTTGGGTCTCTTGAAGTGAATTTGATAAATAATCTTGGCATTTCAGCGTATCATTGTATTTATCACTGGCAAAACATGGCATAAATAGAGCAGCAGCTCCACTAGCAACTTCATCTATAATATAAGGAAAGGCTTCCTGCCACTATCCATCAATGCAACCACAGCAGTCACAGTGACCAGTACACCAAACCGCAAACATAACAGTACTGGCACGAGACCAGCTTCAGCTTTTAATTAGAAAAATGTAAAATTTTGAGTGAAAAGGGCAGTTGGCCTACAAAAACCTTATGTATACCTATCTACGTTCATTTTTTTTTTTTTCTGTTCAACTAGCAGGCTGAACAGAAAAAAAACTGACAGTTCTTTTTAGTGTGGACTCCCCCACTCCCAGTCAGAATATACTGATTAACATTGAATATTTTAGGAATTAACAAGAAATTATTAGTATTGTATATATGTTTTTTGGTCAGGAGCAAAAAATAAAAATGTAATATATATATATTTTTTTTTTATTAAAGGGCCAATTTTTTTTTTTAGAGGTCCAGAGGTCCCCAGGGGCCCAGAGGCCCCCATGGCTCCGGATGGCAACCCCCCTTTTTTTATTTATTTTTTATACAAAAAAATCTATTTTTTTATATATTTTTATTTTATTATTTATTAAAGGGCCATTTTTTTTAGGGGTCCGGAGATCCCTGGGGCCCCCGAATGACAATATTTTTTTATATATTTTTTTATTTCTTTAATATATATATATATATATATATATATATATATATATATATATATATATATATATACATATATATATATATAATTATAATTATTATTATTAAAGGCCCCAGGGGTCCCCAGGGCCCCAGATGGCAACCTCCCCTTTTTTATTAAAAAAAAAATTATATAATTGTATTTCTTTTTTTTTTCTTTTTCTTTCTATGTGTATATATATATATATATTATTTTTGCTTATATATTTTTTTATTATTTTTTTTATTAACCACTTGACCACTGGCCACTTAACCACTTCCCGATGGCCGTATGAATATATGCGGCCGGCGGGCAGTCCTGAATCTCTGAAAGGGCGCATAAATGCGCCCTGTGCTATTCCTGGCCACTAGAGGGCCAGGAATGCATCCCTGAGATACCGATGCGCGTGCCTGGCGGCCGCGATGTCCGCCAGCCACTCGCAATCGGCGGCTACAGGGACAAGACGTGGAGCTCTGTGTGTAAACACAGAGCTCCACGTCCTGTCAGGGAGAGAGGAGAGCGATCTGTGTCCCTTGTACATAGGGACACAGCATCGGTCACCTCCCCCAGTCACCCCCCTCCCCCCACACAGTTAGAACACACCCAGGATACACATTTAACCCCTTCCATGCCCCCTAGTGTTAACCCCTTCACTGCCAGTCACATTTATACAGTAATCGGTGCATTTTTATAGCACTGATCGCAGTATAAATGTGAATGGCGCCAAAAATGTGTCAAAAGTGTCCGATGTGTCCGCCATAACGTCGCATTTCCAATAAAAATCGCAGATTGCCGCCATTACTAGTAAAAAAAATTAAATTTCTTTATTTTTCAAATAATTTTCCAACATCTATACAAAACATGGGAGATAACATTCATGTTTAGCTAAAGAAAAAACAAAATACATTCAGTTATCTTAGTGCAATGCAGTCTCTCTTTACTATTTATCCCATCCACAAAAAATTAAGAAAGAGAGAAAAAGAAATAAAAAAGGAAAAGGAACCAAGCAACAACATTCCCACTATTTGGACCCATTCCCCCCCCCCCCACCCACCACTCCCACCCTACCGAGCCGAGAGCTTGGGCCATTGGGTCCCCATTTCGGTTTTACTAGTAAAAAAAATTAATAATAAAAATTAATAATAATTCCGTCCCCTATTTTGTAAGCGCTATAACTTTTGCGCAAACCAGTCGCCTTTTCCGATTTTTTTTTTTACCAAAAATATGTAGAATAATACGTATCGGCCTAAACTGAGAAAAAAATATGTTTTTTTTTTTTTTTAAATTGGCTATTTACTATAGTAACAAGTAAAAAATATTGGCCCAGATTCAGAGAGAATTGGATTCTCGTAGAGTATCAGAAATACACTACGCCGCCGTTTTTTACCTGGCTCTACGTGGAATCCAGGTAGATTTTGTCCAGTAAACGACGGCGGCGTAGTGTATTTCTCCCGTCGCAATCCATCTACACGAGTAGGGGGCGTTCCCGCAGCGATCGAACTGCGCATGCTCCGTTCGCAAATTTCCCGCCGTGCATTGCGCGAAATCACGTCGTTACGTCATTCGTTGTTTGAGTAGCGTCGTTTACGGACATTTCTATTCCCGAACGAGTTACGCAAAAAAAAAAAAAAAAAATTAAATTCGACGCGGGAACGACGGCCATACTTAACATGGGCTACGCACCGTTAGACCAGCAAAAAGCTGGTCTAACAGTTACGTAAAAAAAAACAGACGTAAGCGATTGCGAAGACCGCTCGTATCTTCGTGGATCGCCGTAAAAACACATTTGCATATCCCGACGCATCAAAACGACGCGAACTCCTCCCAGCGGCCGCAAAAATATTGCAGCGTAGATCCGAAGGCTTACGAAGACATAAGCCTCTCGGATCGAAGCCCGAAGCCGCCGTATCATGGTTTGAGGATTCAAACTAGTGATACGGCGCGCGAAATTTGAAATTACTCCTGTCTAACACCAGTTAGACAGGCGTAATTGCTTCATGAATCTGGGCCATTGACTTTTTTTCAAAATTGTAGCTCTTTTTTTGTTTAAAGCGCAAAAAATAAAAACCGCAGAGATGATCAAATACCACCAAAAGAAAGCTCTATTTGTGGGGAAAAAAGGACGCCAATTTTGTTTGGGAGCCATGTCGCACGACCGCGCAATTGTCAGTAAAAGCGACACAGTGCCAGAAGCTGAAATTTCACCTGGTCAGGAAGGGGTATAAGTGCCCAGTAAGGAAGTGGTTAAACACCCTTAACAACCAGACCAATTTTCAGCTTTCGGTGCTCTCACATTTTGAATGACAATAACTCAGTCATACAACACTGTAACCAAATGACATTTTTGTCTTTTTTTCCCCCACAAATAGAGCTTTTATTTGGTGGTATTTGATCACCTCTGCGGTTTTTATTTTTTTTCGCTATAAATGAAAAAAGAACGAAAATTTTGTAAAAAAAAAAATTTTTTCTTTATTTCTATTAGAAAATTTTGCAAAAAATAAATTTTTCTTCATAAATTTGGCCTAAAATGTATACTGCTACATATCTTTTGTAACAAAACAAAAAATGTAGATATTATTTAGTTTGGGTGAAAGTTATAAGGTCTACAAGCTATGGTACCAATTACTGAAACTTGATCAATTTGATTAAAGGGCCAATTGTTTTTTATTTATTTTTAGAGGTCCAGAGGTCCCCAGGGGCCCAGAGGCCCCCATGGCCCCAGATGGCAACCCCCCTTTTTTTATACAAAAAAAAACTATTTTTTAATCTATTTTTATTTTATTATTTATTAACCACTAGCCGACCAGCCGCCGTGGTTCTACTGCGGCAGGTCGGCTCTCCTGGGGGAGAGCCCGTAGCTCTACGTCGGGACTTTCGTGGCCGCTAGGGGGCGCGTACGCGCCGCCGGCGGCCCGCGCCCCCCGCTCGCCCCCGAGTCCCGCGCGCGTGCCCGGCGGGCGCGATCGCCGCCGGGCACGCGCGCTCGTTCGTTACAGAGCGAGGAACGAGAGCTGTGAGTGTAAACACACAGCGCTCGTTCCTGTCAGCGGGGGAAACGCTGATCTTCCGTTCATACAATGTATGAACGGAAGATCAGTGATTCCCCCTAGTGAGTCCACCCCCCTATACAGTTAGAACACAAATAGGACCACACTTAACCCCTTCCCCGCCCCCTAGTGTTAACCCCTTCACTGGCAATGGCATTTTTATAGTAATCCAATGCATTTTTATAGCATTGATCGCTATAAAAATGCCAATGGTCCCAAAAATGTGTCAAAAGTGTCCGATGTGTCTGCCATAATATCGCAGTACAGAAAAAAAACGCTGATCGCCGTCATTACTAGTAAAAAAAAAATATTAATAAAAATGCCATAAAACTACCCCCTTTTTTGTAAACGCTATAAATTTTGCGCAAACCAATCAATAAACGCTAATTGCGATTTATTTTTACGAAAAATATGTAGAAGAATACGTATCGGCCTAAACTGAGGAAAAAAAAAAAAATTTATATCTTTTTTGGGGATATTTATTATAGCAAAATGTAAAAAATATTGCATTTTTTTGATCAAAATACCACCAAAAGAAAGCTCTATTTGTGGGAAAAAAAGGACGCCAATTTTGTTTGGGAGCCACGTTGCACGACCGCGCAATTGTCAGTTAAAGCGACGCAGTGCCCAATCACAAAAAGTGCTCTGGTCTTTGGACAGCAATATGGTCCGGGGCTAAAGTGGTTAAAGGGCCTTTTTTTTAGGGGTCCGGAGATCCCCGGGGCCCCCGGATGACAATCATTTTTTATATATTTTTTTATTTCATTAATTTATATATATATATATATATATATATATATATATATATATATATATAATTATAATTATTATTATTAAAGGGCCCAGAGGTCCCCAGGGCCCCAGATGGCAACCTCCCCTTTTTTATTAAATTTTTTTTTATATAATTGTATTTCTTTTTTTTCCTTTTTCTTTATATATATATATATATATATATATATTATTTTTGCTTATATATTTTTTTGTTATTTTTTTTATTAACCACTTGACCACTGGCCACTTAAACACCCTTAATAACCAGACCAATTTTCAGCTTTCGGTGCTCTTTTTGAATGACAATAACTCAACACTGTAACCAAATGAAATTTTTGTCCTTTTTTTGTTCTTTTTTTCCCACAAATAGAGCTTTCTTTTGGTGGTATTTGATCACCTCTGCGGTTTTATTTTTTTTCGCTATAAATGAAAAAAGAACGAAAATTTTGTAAAAAAAAGAATTTTTCTTTATTTCTATTATAAAATTTTGCAAAAAAGAAAATTATCTACATAAATTTGGCCTAAAATGTATACTGCTACATATCTTTGGTAACAAAACAAAACAAATGTAGATATTATTTAGTTTGGGTGAAAGTTATAAGGTCTACAAGCTATGGTACCAATTACTGAAAATTTATCAATTTCTTGAGACCCTAACATACCAGAAAAGTACAAATACCCCCCCAAATGACCCCTTTTTGGAAAGAAGACATTCCAAGGTATTTAGAAAGAGGCATTGTGAGTTTTTTGAAGTTGTAATTTTTTCCCACAATTCTTTGCAAAGTCAAGATTTTTCTCATTTTTATTTTTTTTCCACAAAATTTTCATATTAGCGGGTTATTTCTCACACAAAGCATATGCATACCACAAATTACACCCCAAAACACATTCTGCTATTCCTCCCGAGTATGGCGATACCACATCTGTGAGACTTTTACACAGCGTGGCCACATACAGAGGCCCAACATGCAGGGAGCACCATCAGACTAATTCTGACATTTCTCTCCTACATGGAAAAATCATAATTTATTTGCTAGAAAATTACATAGAACCCCTAAACATTATATATGCTTTTTTAGCAAAGACCCTAGAGAATACAATGGCGGTCGTTGCAACTTTTTATCGCGCATGGTATTTGCACAGCAATTTTTCGAACGCATTTTTTTTGGAAATAAAACAGTTTTGTGCTTTAAAAAAAAACAAAACATTAAAGTTAGCCCAATGTTTTTGCATAATATGAAAGATGAAGTTACGCCGAGTAAATAGATAGAACATGTCACCCTTCAATATTGCACACGCTTGTAGAATGGTGCCAAACTTTGCTACTTAAAAATCCCCATAGATGACGCTTTAAATATTTTTACTGGTTACATCCTTTTAGTTGGAGAAGAGGTCTAGGGCCAAAATGATTGCTCTCGCTCTAACGTTCGCAGCGATACCTCACATGTGTGGTTTGAACACCGTTTTCATATGTGGGCAGGATTTACGTGCACGTTCGCTTCTGTATACGAGCACGCGGGAACAGGGGCGCTTTAAAAAAAATTTTTTTTTTATTGTTCATTTTACTTTATTTATTTTAGTTTGACATGTTTTTCCCCAAAAATAAATGTTTTGATTACTTTTATTCCTATTAAAAGGAATGTAAACATCCCTTGTAATAGGAATATAGCATGACAGGTCCTCTTCAGTGAGATATGGGGTCAATAAGACCCCACATCTCACCTCTAAGCTGGGAAGCCTGAAAAAAAAACGATCGCAGAGTATTGCGCAGGGAGTATTGCGCAGGGAGTATTGCGCAGGGAGTATTGCAGAGTATTGTGTGGGGGTATTGCAGAGTATTGTTCAGAGTATTGCGCAGGGGGTACTGCAGAGTATTGTTCAGAGTATTGCGCAGGGGGTACTGCAGAGTATTGTTCAGAGTATTGTGCGGGGGTACTGCAGAGTATTGTTCAGAGTATTGTGCGGGGGTACTGCAGAGTATTGTGCGGGGGTACTGCAGAGTATTGTCCGGGGGTACTGCAGAGTATTGTTCAGAGTATTGTGCCGGGGTACTGCAGAGTATTGTGCGGGGGTACTGCAGAGTACTGGCCAAAGTATTGCAGAGTATTGCCCGGGGGTATTGCAGAGTATTGCGCGGGGGTATTGCAGGGTATTGCGCGGGGGTATTGTAGAGTATTGCGCGGGGGTATTGCAGAGTATTGCGCAGGGGGTATTACAGAGTATTGCGCGGGGGTATTGCAGAGTATTGCGCAGGGTATGCAGAGTATTGCAGAGTATTGCTCAGGGGGGTATGCAGAGTATTGCACAGGGGGGTATGCAGAGTATTGCGCAGGGGGTATGCAGAGTATTGCGCAGGGGGTATGCAGAGTAATACGCAGGGGGTACTGCAGAGTATTGCACAGGGAAGGAAGAGTATTTTGCAGGGGGTATGCAGAGTAATGCACAGGGAAGTAAGGGGTTAATGCAGGGATGGCTGAGCAGGGATGGATGGATCTGTGACTGCAATAGTCACAGATCCATGCCACAGTGCTGCTCCCGCCATCCCCGCTCTCCTCTCACACTGTACTGATCGGTACAGAGAGGTGGGAGGAACCGGCGTCATCAAATGACGCCGGTTTGTTTACATGTGATCGCTCCGTCATTGGACGGAGTGTTCACGTGGTAAACCGCCGCTGTCAGCGCCGATTTACCGTGATCCGTGAGAGGACCCGGCGGTCACGGACATTCCCGTGTGCGCAGGAGCGCGATTCTGGAATCACGTTATATAACGTGATCCCAGAGTTAAGCAACCACCTTGCCGCCGTTATTTAACGGCAGCTGGTTGTTAAGTGATTAAAGGGCTCAGAGGTCCCCAGGGCCCTGCATGGCAACCCCCGCTTTTTTTTTCATAAAAGTTTATTTACTTATTTTTTTATATATTCTTTTATTTTATTTTTATTAAAGAGCCCAGAATTGTATTTTTTATTTATTTTTTATTAAATGGCCCAGAGGTCCCAGATGGCAACCCCCTTTTTTTGTAATTTCATTTTATAAAAAAAAAATATAGAGTCTGCCTGCCAACAGTGCTTAATTGTCTTCAGCTCTGGTTCCTGATTCTAGAAAGTCTGCTAAGCTTGTTCCTGGCCTGACTACGTCTGACACCTCTCATGGATCACCCCTGCATCTTATATCTGCTACTTGCTTATGTTACCGACCTCGGCTTGGATTTCTGATTACATCTCCGCTTCCTGATCTGGTACTTCATCGCCAACACATTACCAACTTCTGCCTGTTCCCGATTTTGAACCCGATCCTGACCCTGCACCTGGCCGCTGCTGAACATGGCTTATGACTAGATGCCATACCACTACTGGAAGGACTCCTGTGTTTCCAAGCTACAGCTCACCTCTACTGAAGTAGAAACATATTTAGACAACTAATTTGAGATAGACGTCTCCTCTTCCCCTATTCTCCTTTCCACCTCTCCTTTCTCCCAGCCAGGAAAGGAGAGGTTGAAGATATCTTCAATTCCAAGGAAATGCTAGTGGTTGGGGGGGACATGTGCTTCAGTTGCCCAAGCCTAGTAAAGCCACTTACTGTACATAACTATAAACATCACTGAACACCATGCTCCATTCAACACACAATTGGGCTTCGAGCTCTGTACACTCCTTTGGAGAATACACATAGGCAAGCATAGAAATACTGATATCATGATTCTAAGAATTCCTGTTGGCAAACTAAATACTGATTTGGCAGCTATAAAAGTTATGACTGGCTGAGAAAAAAGGAGAAGTAATTTGTAATCATTTTATATTATGCAGAGGCATGTGTAGCAATTATGTTTGACAGTTTTGTTTTTTAATATTTTTTTTGCTGATACTCAAAAGGGTATAACAAGAATTTGTGGCTCACATCCTTACACAGGGGGCTGCACAAAACAAATGACCAAATGCTGCAGATAGCAATAGCTATTAATATAAACCACTTGAAGACTTGAACAATTATTTCCTCTCTTGTGATTTCCAGATTGATAGTTCTGTCATACATTCACTAAAGTAGATGGGATTATGTATATTAAGCTAGGTTAATATAAAAAGGGTTAGAAGAAGCGGCCAAACATTTGAAAGGTTTAACAAAGATTTATATTAAACATTGTGAATTATTTATAAGCATGAAATGTGTAAAGGGTACAACAGGTAAGGAAAGAAGAGTCATTAAATGTATGATGTATGTGCTTAACTGATTAAAGCAGAACTACATTGCATCTGAGCACCACAAACCAAAAACGCTATTTAACCAGTTAAGGACCGCCCCGCGTACATATACTGCGGCAATTCGGCCCTTAAGCGCAAAATCACGTACCTGTACATAATTTCTATTCTTGGCTCTGTGGCATAACTTTTGCACAAACCAATCAATATACGCTTTTCGGGATTAATAATATGTAGCAGAATACAACCTAAATTGATGAATATTTTTTTTTTTTTTTTATTGAATGTATTGTTTTTTTTTTTTAAATTGTTGGTCTGTTTTTGTTTATAGCACAACCGCACAATTTTGTTGTGCGCACAACCGCACAATTGTCAGTTAAAACAATGCAGTGTCGTATCGCAGAAAAAAGGGCTGATCATGAAGGAGGTAAAACCTTCCGAAGCTGAAGTGGTTACCGTATATACTCGAGTGCTGAAAATGCCCCCCTCGGCTTATACTCGAGTCACCTTTTTGCACCTGATCTCCCGGACTTTGGGGACCCAGTACTGGCCAGCCATAGGTCCCCTGAGCCCCATTTCTCCTCTACACATGTGCAAAGTTTGTTGTCTGGGAGTCCTATGGCTGGGGGGCACCGATTTTTCAAATCTGGGCTCCCCTTCCATAGACTCCCATGTTAAACGGTCAAGGACACAGTGAGGCATGGACACAGTGAGGCATGCACATGAACACAGTGAAGCAAAGTGAGGCACAGTGAGGCTGCAGATGGACACCCTAGGCTTATACTTGAGTCAATACGTTTTCCCATTTTTTTTGTGGTACAATTAGGTGCCTCAGCTTATATTCGTGTCGGCTTATACTTGAGTATATATGGTATTTAATATTTAATATTCAAAGTAAACTTACCCATCCATCCATGTCTCAATGCTTTCTTTTGCTGAGAAATCACTTTTAAAAAACTGACAGGTGGACCAGATCGGTCCACCTGTGTGAAAGGGGCTTAAAGGTCAAAACGATTGAAAGGAGAGGGAGCAATATCCATATATTCTGACTAAAGCCCAACACCAGGAAAAACGTTTATTTCCTTTGTATAAAGCAGGGAAGGGTTAAAGATTGTGATGAATACTAAATTATATTTTAAGGAAGGGATATGACTTTTTACAATGTTTGAATTACTTTCTGCGCTTTTTTGTCCCAGTGACAACATCACTCTTCTATTTCTCGTATAGGAAGAGAAATCAGGAAAAAAGCTCCCCAATGGCTTGACAGACAGGTTGCAGTATAACAAGTTACTGATGAAGACTTTAAAGCCTGGTAAGCAATAAGCGTATACATGTCAGCTATGTCAGTAGTGTCTAGGGAACATTGAGCTTTGATGTCCCAAACTGCAATGTTGGTGTTGTCCTGTGACTACTGTCCAATGTGCACTCGTGCAGTCATTGGAGATCACAAACTGCTACAGAGTAGAGCCAACCAAGAACAAAAGTGGCAACAGGTATCATTTTAGATAGACATTTTGCTCTTCACAACTTTCATTGCTACTGTATATAGTGTTTCTGTCAATTATATGAAACCTGAATAAAAGAAAAACAAGATATATTTCCTAAAGCAATTTGTAAAAACCCTGCGTTTATTTTTTACTCCAAACTGGAAAAAGTGACTAGGATAAGACTGCATGCAGTATGCTCACCTATGGCCTTTAAAATTAATTATTTTCACTTCTTGCCGGGATTACTACATATTCCTTATTCACTAAGGGCATTATGCTACTTTGGAATAACTGATCAAAAATACAAGTTAAACATTGCATATAAAAAGGGAGGGGGTGGTGTCTGCACTGTGATGGTGGGGTAGGTAGGGTAGGGGGTGACACAAGTGTCTGGATGAGTGGATGTGATGAGGGAAAGTGAACTTAGAACAACATAATAACCAACATAATAAAATAAACAGTGTAAATCCTAATAATACACAATGGGGGTGACTCCAATATTTCACAAAATGGTGACAGATACACTAACCCATGCAGTGTGAGACCAATAGAAAAGTCCATGCAATAGAGAATAAAATTATTTTCCACAGTGCTAGGTCCAAAAAAAATCAAAAAAACTGTAAGACCAGAATACATCCAATAGGAGAATGCCTCTGGATACACAAAAATAAAGTCTCTTATGAAAACCCAAATGTCCAAGAAAGTCCAAGAATAGGATAGTGATGACGGGAAATGATGATAGCAATAGACACCTCAGGTGGTCCCTAGCTCCTCACCTCAAGGCTATTGCACGGATAGCCTAAAGCAACACCTCCAGGGGAGGGCAATAATCCCTCAGTAGGACGAGCAGCAGAAGCACTCCTCAGCAGTAAAATATAAGCAGATATGGAGCGAGTAAGAGTACAGTACAAGGAACGTCTATATAGACAGCATGTATCACTCATACATCCACTCACCAGGAGGTGATGGATGGTGGGCCTATCTCCCACGAACAGCCAGTTCGTTCTTGGTCCAGAAATGGTATCAGGTTTACACTCTTCTATGGATGGGCCAGATGATTACTCAGGACAGTGGGACCCTCAGATAGCGTGCATGATGAAAGAGAAACAAACCATAGTGCAATCCCGCAAGATACAAACACATTTAATAAAAAAATTGCACTCACAATTAAAACAATCCAATGGGGCATAAAACAAACAGACGTCAGGTGGATCACTCTGCGTCAGGCGTGTGGACTCTGTGGCTCCTCGATCCCTACGCGTCTCGTCACACCACGTGACTTCTCACTAGCGCTATCCCCTAAGGAAGTCACGTACAATGTGTTTGTATCTTGCGGGATTGCGCTATGGTTTGTCTCTCTTTCATCATGCACGCTATCTGAGGGTCCCACTGTCCTGAGTGATCATATGGCCCATCCATAGAAGAGTGTAAACCTGATACCATTTCCGGACCAAGAACGAACTCGCTGTTCGTGGGAGATAGGCCCACCATCCATCACCTCCTGGTGAGTGGATGTATGAGTGATACATGCTGTCTATATAGACGTTCCTTGTACTGTACTCTTACTCGCTCCATATCTGCTTTATGTTTTACTGCTGAGGAGTGCTTCTACTGCTCGTCCTACTGAGGGATTATTGCCCTCCCCTGGAGGTGTTGCTTTAGGCTATCCGTGCAATAGCCTTGAGGTGAGGAGCTAGGGACCACCTGAGGTGTCTGTTGCTATGATCTTTTCCTGGCATTACTATCCTATTCTTGGACTTTCTTGGACATTTAGGTTTTCATAAGAGACTTTATTTTTGTGTATCCAGAGGCATTCTCCTATGGGATGTTTTCTGGTCTTACAGTTTTTTTGTTTTTTTTTGGACCTAGCACTGTGGAAAATAATTTTATTCTCTATTGCATGGACTTTTCTATTGGTCTCACACTGCACGGGTTAGTGTATCTGTCACCATTTTGTGAAATATTGGAGTCACCCCCATTGTGTATTATTAGGATTTACACTGTTTATTTTATTATGTTGGTTATTATGTTGTTCTAAGTTCACTTTCCCTCATGACATCCACTCATCCAGACACTTGTGTCACCCCCTACCCTACCCACCCCACCATCACAGCGCAGACACCACCCCCTCCCTTTTTCCACTTGCAATTTCTTTCTGTCTAGGACAGATTGTTAGGCGCCTGCTGCAGTACTCCTAGTCCACCTCCCAGCCCACCCCCCCCCTCGGTAGCGCAGGAGCCTTTCCATATATTTGTAAACATTGCATATAGTTTGTCATTTGTCACAACACATTTAGATTTTGGGAAAAGGAAAGGGAATCAACTTTGTTCAGAAAATAAATAGTTCACCTGATACCTACATGCTTCAAAGGCTTGGTAATCCAAGAATAGGAGTTACATATGCTTTTGTATGGTGCATGATTAATTGTGTGTTCATTTGACAGATGGGGGTCACATAATTTTATGACAGTAAGCCAATAGAGTACATAGCAAATACAACATCTGTTTTATCAGTGCTTTCTAAATAATCACATGGGATAAATTAAAATATGAACACATTGTTATCTGCTTACTTTTCTCAAACATTATTGATTAGTGTTGGTAGTTAATTAAAAAATGACAATGTCTCATTTGAATTGTATCATTTGTTATATAAATAACTGTGCAAGTTAATTAAAGAATAAGCAACTCTTACTTTCCCTGAAGTGATTATTGACACTCTGTAGAATAAATTAAGAGTCCAACTAAATCAGACTCTTTCTGTTCTAAAGCAATGTAAACCACTTGTATACTAGCCTGTAATACCCCTTCATTACCAGGTAATTTTTTAATGATGTTATAATTTGACTTACAATTACTATGTTCCGTAATATATATATATATATAAATATATGTGTAACGGTCACCACCGTTTACGATATCCATTCCATCGCCCCAACCAAGACAGCTTATCCGACAAGCCAGCAGACCGGATCCGATCCATAAGAATTCCCTCAGAGAGACGAGACATACGCTCTGTGTTCTGAGTCAAATGTATGAATGACTCTTTAATGATTAGCACTCTTATATACAGTACAGCCATGTTACAGTTATCAAAGGAACAAAGAAACTCTCCACCCCCCTCATCACACAATGCGGCTTCAATCACATTCTTTTAGTTAATGACATTCATTTGTGCTAATTATCCCCCAGACGTCCCGACTCTGCCAATAAGTGATTCACCTGCAGAATACACATTCCTATGTCAGACGTTCTGTCTCTGACAATAAGGAATTCACACCTGATCATCAATAGGCTTTAAACATTGTTATTAGCATCACACAATGGAATGTCTAGGAGCTGACGCAATTAACACCTCAAAAGCATGTGTCCCCACCTTGAATGAAACATTGACCTTTACAGCTTGTAATATGTTCAGATCTCCTGCAATACATGAATTATTATTTATCAGTCACCCTATGCGTCACTCGAATTTGGTGCGAACGATCCATTTTCGCCGAACGGCCGAACAGCCGAACAGCCAATGTTCGACTCGAACATGGGCTCAAATCGAACACGAAGCTCATCCCTAGTAAGGAAGCAGTCTGATGGGAACACCTGATGTAAAGGGCCACTCTGATGGGGACACCTGATATAAGGGGACAATATGATGGGTATACGTGATGTAAGGGAGAAATCTGATGGGACACCTGATGTAAGGAGACACTTTGATGGGGTCTGCTGATGTAAGGGGGAACACTTAAAATTAACAAAAAATAATATTGAAATTCAATGGAAATTGTACATTGCTTATTTTTCGAAAGACATAAAATGACCACATAGACATTAGGATCTGAGCAAAAGCACAAATAGATTCACGCCATTGATGGAAGAAAAACATACTGACCGGATCTTCTCTTGTATGATAATGGGGGGAAACATGGAGTTTCAATGGGGGGGTTACATTTAAAAGTGGTACAGAGAATGTACGGTTGTAGAGTATATAGCAACATATATACAATAGGCACAGGTGAGGAGACCATACAAGCAATATATGAGCAAAGTCCTTTTTTTATTTGTGGTTAGTTTGTATAGCTAAGGTATGTCTCTGTGTTGAATAAATGACACGAGAAGAGTAATAATCACATGGATGCTGATAATGTTACTTTTCTGTATTTCTCTGTTATGTCAGTTATGGTATACGCAGTCTGTAAAAATGATAAAGGTATTCATTTGTTTTACTTATTGTGTAATAAAGTGCTAGTTGTTGATCAGTGGCTCTTGCTCACAAGATTTATGACAGGAAGGGACTGAAAGATAAGTTGTTTGCATTGAGTTATACATTTCCAGGAAGATAAAGGTTCTACCTGAAAGGTATTAAACTATGCAGTTAATAAGTACCATAATAAAAATATTTACCAAAAATATGATATTTCATGTTGACAATAATGAATAATAGAATGGCATTCTGAACGCAGTAATAATTATGGGGTGTTTTTATTAAATGTTTCACATTTCCCCTTAAAGCTTAAATTCCAAAGACATATAAACCCTGACTAAATGACATTTAATGGAATTTTTTGTAAATATTTTCACCCAAGATTCACAAAACTGTCACTCAAGATTTGCCAATTTTATATATATTTTTTGCAAATTCTGGAGGATGACACACAACAAGTCCAACATACTTCATTATAATTGGGAAGGTAGTTTAGAGGCATTCACATTTATCTAAATCATAAACATGAACAAAAAGAACAGGCTTATGTATTCAAATGCAACCCACTGCTCCATCTCACAGTTTCCCATTTTCTGGATAGGAAAAAAGGTTGTCTACACTACAAGAAATCAGATTGGGAGGGTGGCAGAGGGGGAAAAAGGGGGTGAACAAGGAGCTTCATGGCAGAATCATCAGATATTCCTTTAATGAAAGCTGCAGATTTAAAAACTTTCAAAAATGACTTCTAGGAATTACATTGTTTAAGCTTATATGAAATATCATTTTAGTCGGTTAAATATACTATGGCTCAGGTCACACAAGGAGGGTTCAAGGCAATTTACTACAGATGCTCATGCACCAAGGCACTTCATAGTGGGCTAGCTGTAAGAAACTAGATGAAGCACAAACGATGATGGTGCAGAAGCCAGTGTATGGTGGATTACAATGCTGAATGATCTGCATGTGTGAGTATTGTACGTGTTTTGAAGGTAACCCAAAAAACAAGGCAAGAGGGTATTTAAAACGATCAGGGGAGAGGATGATGTTGCACTTGAGCTCTGTTATCCTGGGTGGATTTTACATGACGTCCTCCCAGGATTAGGCTTTGCACGTGCCCCACAGTGCGTTCTGATGACAGATCAGTTTACCTGGCCGCTGCTGGTACCATGTGATCGCTGTGACCAATCACAGCAGATCACATGGCAATTGTACACAAGGAATGGGTTACATTCATTGTGTACTTTTGTGCTGTTTACTGTGATTGGTCACAATAATCGCATGGTACAGACAGGGCTAATCACAGTCCATCTGTACCATGTGATTAGCTACAGCCAATCACAGCTAATCACAACAATACACATTCAATCAATGGATTCCTTCACAACAAATGGTTAACTTTACAAGCGATTATCACTGTTATAAGCGATTATACTGTGTAAAAAATAAAAAAAAACCCTGATAATTTTCCCAAATGAGTACAGTATTACTATGGTATCACTTTACTGCCCTGGTCACAGTATGTAATAAAAAAGAAAAAACATTGTAATTTTTTTTTTTTTTATCATACTGTCAACAGTGGCACTGATGATGCAGTTCTGCTCTGGTGACTGTATGTAAACAACATTGTGAAAAATAAAAAATTAAATTATTTATTCATTTTATTTGTGTGAACAAAATGATACAAATTTAGTTTGAGAATAGTGGTGCATCTCGTGCAATTGTCATTTAAATGCACAGTGCTGAAAGCTGAAAATTGGCCTGGGCAGGAAGGGGGTGAACGTGTCTGGTATTGAGGTGGTAAGTACCTGTTTTGATATTAGATTACTGTCCTGCCTTGTACTGTAGGGCCCAAATATGGATGGGGGGGGGGGCACCACTAGCTGGGAATTAGGCTCTATTGAAAAACACACATGCTAAAAAAAACATGCTAACACAAGGAGAATACAGAATGACAAAGAGGTGCCAGCTTTTGTTTGAAATCCCATGGAATGAATATGGGTGTACCTAATTGTCTTGTAATTTTCTAAAAGTTATTGAGGTAGGCAGAATTGGTGCTGGACCTGTGCCTCCCTCCCAATGACAAGATCGCTAATGGCTGTGCTCTGTTGTCTGGCTTTTAGAACCTTGAAGCTTGGAGCCCAATAATACCCTATCCTGTTCCGCTATCAGAGGACCTTACACAAGAGACCTCAGTGGAGCATTCTACCCTCCCTTCCCTGTTCTTTAGTTTGTTTACATACCACTGTCATAGTGTTTTATGTTTAATGACTAGTACTGGACAGACAATGGGCTGTATTTATCATTTGAAACTGTTTATTTATTTACTGTTTGCTGTGACTGTGGGTGACTCATTAATTACATGTTGTGGCCATTTTAGCCAATTAAGCCCGGTACACACAATGAGATTATCGAACGATTGATCACTTGTTTTTTTTTTGTATGTTTGTCTTATATCAAAAATGAAGACTCTAATACAGTGACAAAAATTCTCGTAAAAATTCAGAAGTGACGTCATTTGTTTTAGTGTATTTGTATTGTATATGTGAAAGATGGATTAAACAAAAATTGTACGATCTGTTATCGTACAAGAAAAGTTTCCGTGCTTGCCTATTGGATAATATTAGATGAACTGTCATTATCGACTCTCAACAGCTGCGTACTAACTATCAGATTATCGTATTCAGATTATCGCTTTGAAAACAGTATTTTTCATACAATTTTCTGATCGTGTGTACTGGTTATCCAAAGTATTTTTCTATTTATTTTATTGTTTTTACTGTCACGTTAATAGTGAATTATCTTGGGCTACTTCGTACCATTCGATGAGCTTAAGAAATACCTGATAACCATTGCTTCTTTATTGTCCAATCAGCACTCTTATGTCGCATACACACGCTTGGAATTTCCGACAACAAATGTTCAATGGGAGCTTGTTGTCAGAAATTCCGACCTTGTGTAGGCTCCATTGAACATTTTCTGTCTGAATTTCGGACAACAAAAATTTGAGAGCTGGATCTCAAATTTTCCGACAACAAAATCAGTTTTCGCAAATTCCGAGCATGTGTAGACAATTCTGACGCACAAAATTCCACGCATGATCGGAATCAAGTACGAGACATAAGCGCTCAGGCTGGTAAAACTAGCGTTGGTAATTGAGATAGCACATTCGTCACGCTGCAACTTTTTAAATCTTTTAATGCAGTGCATTCTCTTCTTTATAATGTTAGAATAACAAAGTTGTGTTGCTGCTGATATTCACACAGAGTTCTGAAAAACTGATTTCTCAGAGACTCCGAGATCGGGAACAGCAGAAAATGACATAGAAGTGCGAATTGTCTCTCACCAAACTTCTACTAACACGAGATTAGCAGAAGGAGCCCAAAGGGTGGCTCACTTGGTATTGAACTTCCCTTTTATAGTGCCGTTTGACGTGTTGTACGTGACTCCATTCTTGGCGATCAGAATTTGTGTGACCGTGTGTTTGCAAGACACATTTGAGCCAACATCCGTCGGAAAAGAATACACGGAATGTCCGATCGTGTGTACGCAGCATTAGTGTTTGTTTTGAGCAACTTGTGCTACTGCATCAGAGGTCAAGAATCTGTCTGGATACTTGGATATCAAAACTTGGTTTAGCTTTCCCATACTTATTTGTCCTGAAGAAACTCACAAGAAGATCAATTTTACACAAACTGTATTTTTTTTTAATCACGTTGGGGTTATGTTATGTCGCCAGCTTTGATGTAAAAGCATTCAGCTGAGTTATTCTTTAGTTGCTCTTGTAAGACAATTATTTGCTCACTAGCCATTGAATAAACACAGGATGTTGAATAAGTGTGCCAAGAATTGGTTAATGTCGCTACAGTGGTACCCAGTGTTCTGAGTACATTTGCATGGCTTGCTGTATTTATGGCCATCTATAGTGTTAATCCCTGGATTGCTGCCCAATATGGACATGACTGTAAACTTGAAACTGTTGGAGTGTAAGGCAAGCAAAAGGAAAAACACAGGCTTGTATGATATATGAACTATATGTTTTTGATAACAATAATGGCCACTTTCTGAACCAGCCTAATTTTTTCAAGCACTCTATGTGGCTAGGATAAGGTAGAGAAAAATTCTTTCACTTTCATGCCAAATATATTTATATCATAGTGGTAGCTCTATATACAGAGATTGTGGTAGAACTATGCAACAATAAAGCCCTGTGTTAATGGGGTTTTGTTCACATTAGGACTGCTTCTTTCCACTTGCAAGTCTATAGGAATGCTAAAGCAGTTTGAAACAGGTCAAATGCAGATCAGAAGGAGGTCAGAATTTAGAATGATCTCAGAAGCATTTCAAACTGATGTCAGGAGCAAGCTGTATTTGCCCATCAACGCAATTCTAAAGCCTATCAATACAGGCCTTGAGGCTGGCTATAGATATGGAGATATCACCCATCTTTGACAGACACTGACAGTGCCATACATCGTGGTGCATCAAATCCCACTTTAGATCCCAGTGAAGAAAAAAAGACTGGCGGGTAGGGATTGTCAGAGCCTGTGCACTAATAAGCAACTTAAACCATTGGAGACACTTGTTGTTATCTTCTAGCTGTTCCGAAAAAGCTCTTTATTAACAAATACGATTTGGTAATGTTTTAAGATGTTAAAGTAAAAGGTGCTTCTGGCAAAATAAAGAACAACCCTCTCATATAACATATACAAGACAGCCCTAAAATAAATTTGTGCATTGAAGAATGAAATAACATTGTTCGTGCATTCTCCTTTCTTCTTAAATAAGGGTTTCCAAGGAAGGCCAATCGGCAAATCAAGCCCGTTGCAGAAGTATATTTGGCTCTCTGATATAAGAGGAGACTCTGATGAGGACCCTGATGTAAGGAGGGGCTGTGATGGAGGGCACTAATTTAATTGTGGACTCTGATGGGGGGGCTTGATGTCAGGGGGAACTCTTAAAGGTTGACTTTGATGTAAGGGGGGAGGATTTGATGGGGACACTGATGTGAGGGGTACTCGGACGGGCTTAAGATTGATTGAAATTTCTATGCTTTTGTCGCAACCCTATTTCCATTTTAATAAAAAGTTCAGACAGGCTGTGGAAGGCCGTACTATATCTCTGATACTATTCGGGTCTTTGGCAGAAATGTGAATTGTATAACTAGTTGTTATCTTACTTCTTTTTTTGACCTTAATATGGCATTTGTGGGCTGCCTTTCTCTGCCTTTATGTATCACAGCCTTCTCCACCAGTCTATCTGCTAAGATTTTTTATATATATATATATATATATATATATATCTATATATATATCTATATATATATAGATATATATATAGATATATATATATATATATATATATCTATATATATATATATATACTGTATATATACCTATATAGATATATCTATATATCTATATAGATATATCTATATAGATATATCTATATATATATCTATATAGATATATCTATATATCTATATATATATAAAAAAAAAAATATATAAAAAAATGTATAAAATGCTTTGTTTTACTGACGTTTTATTTCTGCTGTTCTGAATCATATCATCATGATGATTACAAAACACTAAATTTAAATATATTCATTTATTTAAATATGTTTTGTTAAGTTATCAAATGTTTTATTACAAATATTTGTAAAATATACGATGTGGCCATTGTACTGAAAAGTTTAGAGACCCCCAGTCTAAAGCATGGTTTTACATGATAACATCAAGAAAGAGATCCTTGGATTGCTGGATGAAAGGGTTAAAAGCTGCCATGGGCATCTCCGTGTTTTCTTCTCCTTGGTGCATTGTGCGTATTTGTGCAGCACAGGCCAAGCGAAGTGATTATAATTGTTTACTAGAACAATGTAAAGGGGGAGGGTCTTCTCCCATGTAATTGTTCATATAGGCCTGCTGTTCACTTTGATTTACATGATGGCTGGCATTTTCTTTCCAAGTTTATGCATGTTGTCACATTAAGTTTGTATACTGTTGATGAGAATTCATTTGTGCAGCCATTAGTTGATGACCTATTGTGTCTTCCTGCTTTTGTCTTAACATAAATTACACATTTATACAATATTGTGGTGAAATGAGTTAAAACGGGTCCAATGAATTCATTAGAAGCAGAAAAAAAAGAACGTAAGCATGAAAACTAAATGTGAATTGTTTTCTTATTCTTAACACCCTTTACTTGTCCTTCTCCAAGCTCTAATGGCCATGACAAGCCTGAAAGGGCTGAATAGTAAATATGAAGCTCAAATATAAAGCTTGCATAACTTTACAGATTCTTACATATACATTTTACCATAGATTTTATACACTGTCGGTGATACCTTCCTTCGCATCTATAAACTTAGTATGCTATGCAGTTACTGGAAATCAGACACAAAACCCTTAAAGGGGCAAACTTCATACCATGCTGTGTAGTTGCCCTGCCAGTCTGCAACATAAAGGATGATAATAGATGACAGTGCAGCACATGGAGCATTCCCACTACTCACAAATGATGGCTGTTGTGCTAGTTAACCTCCTCCAAGGCTGTGTCAGCTCATGCGGTGCAGCGTGAAGATCTCAATAGAGAATGACCAGAGGAGTGCAAAGAATTTCTAGCACGGGATAGATCCTGTCTTGATTTTATAACCAACCAGCAAACAGTAATCGAGATTCTGTATTGCTGTAAAAAGGTTTTTAAAATGACTGATGGTTTTAACACAAGATTTCTATCTTCCCTGAATGGTTTTAAAGATGTTGTATATTCTGAAATTCCTCTTTAAGTTATAGTTACCTAATATTTAGGACAGTTTATAAGCAGGTTGTGTTAATGCTGATTTAGCAAGTTAATGGCTGGCACCCTGGCTGGAGGTAAAGGGTTAAGCTATGTGTACTCAGTTCCCGGGCTTACCTGTGGTATAAAAAGGGGGAATGTTGAGGTTGCCATTTCTGCTCTAGACTCATGGTACTTGGACTGCTGCACCATGCAGTCTGTAAAGGCACTGGTATTCCAGAGGACATCCAAGCCATGGAGAATACCAACATGGACCACCACCTCATGGAGGTATGCCTGGGCAGTCACACAACTGTAGTTAGGGATTAGGCTTGTTCATATTGGACTGTGATGTTGAAATTTCTTTAGAAGATTTATGCCGTGTACACACGATCACTTTTTGTGATGAAAAAAAACTTTGTTTTATCTCACGAAACAAAACAACGTTTTTCAAACTTCATTTTAAAAAACGACGTTGCCTAGACACCATCGTTTTCTGAAAATGCTCTTGCAAAGCGCAGTTACGTACACCACGTTCGATGGCACTCTGTTCCATTGAAGCTCCTGTCTCATAACTTGCTTCTGAGGATGCGCGGGTTTAAAAACGTCGTTTTGCCCACACACGATCATTTTAAATGACACAAAAAACAACATTTTTGAAAAACGACACAAAAAATTCAAGCATGTTCAAGTTTTTTTTTGGTCGTTTTTCAGAAGACATAAAACAACGTTTTGCCCACACACAATCATTTTAAATGACGTTTTTTCATCACAAAAAAAACACCGTGTGTACGCGGCATTATAGTAACTGTTCCAAGCCTGGTCTTGAATTATTCAAAGGGGTGCATGTGGGTTCTGATGTATCTGAAGAGCCAAGGTCAGTAAAGCATAAATGGGTATGAAGCTCAGCTACTACATAAAGGGTTAATTTGGCAAGACAAGGAAGAGAAATGTAGTTGTTATGAGTAGCCAAGTATAACTTCAAGACATGGAGCAGTTATTAGGTTGGAACCTCGTAAGGTGACAGGTCCTCTGGTAGTGAGGGGTTGTCTGGCTCACTCCCTAGCGGTCATTTTTCAATAGCATCTAGGACCGCATTACAGAGATCCATGGCCTGGTGACATAGATATGGAAATAAAGGAGTTGAATTGAGCACACATGAGGTCTGCATAGAGTTGTAAAATTTCCATACATTCTTAAGCAATTTTTTGCTTGAAAAATATTTTTTTTCGGAAACATTGAAAACAAAAAACAAAGTGGAGTCGTTTTACAAATTAATAGGCATTTTGTTCCACTGGGAAGGTGAAATTCAGTGTATATAAATGTACAGCTTATTCAGTAAATAAACTAAACTTGCTTTTCAAATTTTTATTTTCTACTGCAAATGGAAAAACAAGGACCGTATATCTGTCTAAGTATGATGGTGAAATCAAACAAAAGAAATTGAAAAAATATCAGAGAGACATCATAGATTATGATGAACACAAGGTATACAAATGGCAGTCAGATTTAGATCCAACACAACCAAAACCATTAACTGGAGAGATAGGAAAAGAAGTGCGTACAGGGACTACCCAAGGTATGGATAAATCCAATAAAAACACCAGTACCCCTAAAAAACATTTGAAAGGCCCTAATAAAATTAAAGGCCCGTACCCTCAGGTAGATAGGAATCGACCACCTAATAACCAGACCCCTCAGTACCCACAAACTCATAATATGTACCCCCCATATGGTGCACCTACTTACAATAGGTATGCCCCATTAGATGACAGAGGGGGAGATGAAAATTACTATTATTACAATCAGGGCCCTAGCCAGTACACACCCAGACCACCACGGGGGCACTATAGAGGTAATCATAGAGGGCGAGCCTCATATTACCAAAATAACCAACCGCGGGGAGGGGGGGAATGGAGAGGCTGGAAAGAGCCATACAAAATTGCCAGTCCCGCCCCCCACCAGCTGGGAAAAAATATAGAAAAAGAGGTAAGAGAGGGGGAACCCGAAAGAAAAAGACCACGAGATGATTAAATGAGGGGATCTACAACCTAGCGGGAATTGACTTTACAAATGCAGAATTAGAAGTACTTTCAAAAGGTATGAAATTTGCACCAGATAAACACATGGATAAATTTGAGGTATTTATCGATGTGGAGAAATTTGTCAGAAAGTTGAATATTAAAAAACATTTTGCGCAACAAACCATGAACACCACCCAGGTTGACACTACGGGGTACCAACATACCAATTTAAAAAACAATTCCACCTTTAATCCCAAAAAGGGCACACACCATCATATACAAGTATTCAGGAATATGGTGCAGGAAGAAATTAGATCTTTGGACACCAAAAATTCCAAACCCAATAGACTGTTGAGGGAAGGTATCACAAAATTAGAGAAGAATAAAAACATAGTGGTGCGCACTGCAGATAAAGGGGGGGGTGTGGTAGTACTCACGAAAGAGAGCTACTACAAAGAAGTTCAGCGGTTGCTGGATGATATCAACACCTATACGCCATTAGTAGGTGACCCAGTATGCAGACTAAAAGCACAATTAAAAACTTGGGTCGATGAAGGAGTTTCAAAAACTATTCTTACTCCACAAGAAGCACTTTATTTAGTGCCTGAGGTACCACGTACTCCGGTACTGTACATTGCACCAAAAATTCATAAAAACAATACCAACCCCCCAGGCCGACCCATTGTTAGTGGGATCGGGTCACTTTACTCCAGATTGGGTGAATACCTCGATCAATTTTTACAACCACTAGTACAAAAAGGTCAATCGTATTTGAAGGACAGTACCCAGCTGATAAATGCACTAGCCACAATACGGGTAACCCCGGATACATGGTTAGTAACAGTGGATGTAGAATCCTTGTATACAAACATAAAGCAGTCTGATGCTATCATAGCAGTCACCGAATCCTTAGAAACAGGTACTGACCTTCAAACGATACAAATTCAGTTTATTGTACAGGGCTTGAAACAGGCCATGGGTAATAATTATTTTTGGGCGCAGAACAAGTATTATAATCAAACAAAAGGAGTCGCCATGGGCGCTAGATATGCGCCGAGTGTAGCCAATTTGGTTCTAAACAGGTGGGAAAGGGAAACAATATACAAAGAGGAAAATAAAGCTCTCCTGTACTACAAACGCTATATAGACGATATTATACTGTTTTGGGATGGGAACTTACCCTCATTGGAGAACTTCATAATGGTAATGAACAGCAACCAATATGAGTTAAAATTTACAGCAGAATTCAACTTATCTACCATTAACTATCTGGATCTAACGCTCACAAAAAGAGGTAATTCAATCAGTACCAAAACTTACTTCAAACCGACAGACCGGAATGGTTATGTCGCACTTTCCAGCTGCCACCACCCAAAATGGCTAGGGGGTGTCCCCAAAAGTCAATTAATGCGCATACGTCGAAACTGTGACCAGATCACTGATTTTGATGAACAAGCAAATATGTTGGTAGACAAATTTGTGGAAAAGGGGTACAATGCCCAAAGCCTTGAGACTACGAAAAAAGAAGTTTCGGCAATGGAAAGGCCAGGTTTGCTAGCACCAAAAACTAAGGCTCCCTTTCACGGAGAGATAACATTCCTCACAGGGTTCCATAGAGAATATAAGAGCGTGGAAAAAGTCATAAAACAATTTTGGCCAATACTATTGAAAGATAACGATTTGGCTACAGTACTACCAGCCAAACCAAAATTTATTTACACCAAAGCCCCTGGGTTGAGAAATATGGTAGCACGTAATGTTCCAGACCCCCCAGAAAAACCTCTTACCTTCCTGGATACCCCCGGTTTCTATTATTGCACTAGGTGTAGATCGTGTAAAACATCTAAGAGACAGGGCAAGAAAAAACTTCAGTTTAAATCTAATGTTACACAGCAAGAATTTAAAATTAAACCACTTATCACCTGTCATTCCAGATTTGTAACATACGTTATCGAGTGCCCTTGTCACTTGCAGTATGTAGGGCGCACTACTAGAGAACTGAAAGTGCGCATAAATGAGCATGTGGCAAATATCATAAATGGCTATCCCAACCATAGTGTCTCTAAACATTTTGACCTTTGTCATAATAAAGATCCTCGACAAATGACGTTCTATGGGATAGATAGAGTGACTAGTCACTGGCGAGGTTCAGATCTCACCAAGGCGATATCCCAAAACGAGACATTATGGATACATCGCCTTCGTGCCATGCAACCCCAAGGCATGAATGTAGAACTAGACCTCAACTGCTTTTTGAGCAACAAGTAAAAAGATTATTTCTTATGTACAGTCTTGGTAGCAAGTTTTTTAACTAACAGTACCAATTGTTAATTGTTAGTACAGCTAGCAAACCCGATTGGTAATAGTGGGTATTATAAGAGCAGCCGCACTATACAACATACATATAGTAATGCTGGTTCCTCACAGGGGTACTCTAATTTGTTATTATCTTTTATGTTATATATATTTTTTAATGTAATTTTAATTGTAAATTCTAATAGAATGCTGTTAAGTTTAAATATACTGCCATTTATTGGCATTGTAAAATGTATTATTACACCATGGATCAACAATGGCGCATGTATGTAATATTGGATATAAGTATCACTATTGCCAATAATGCCAGCGTAGTATCCATTAGATGTTATTGGTACATTTTAGTGTATGGCATATGATAACGGGACCGAGGCTTTTCGATTAAGGTTTTTTTACATAGGCTTTTTTTCGATTGGCTGGCTTTCCTATCAATCATAATAGGCCTTTGGGTTAAATTCGACACCATAGCGTAACTGGTCACGCTTCCTGATGACGTAAACCAACGAAACGTACGTCGAGGCGCTAACCAGTTACGCTTTTTCCCTACCACTTCCGATTTCCGGGCCCGTTGGTTTTCCGACGGTGGAACGCACGCCGACTATCGAAATAGTAGTGCGACGGATTTTCGATCTATCTCCGAATGTAACGGCACTTCGATGGTATAACGGACGGACGCCGGCTAGTGAGACCACCAGCGCGACGGAGCACCGTACCACATCGCAATCTGCGGATTCGATTGGATATCGAAAAACGCCATTAAGCCTCAGTGCCGGGATCAGGGCACAATCCTGAGTAAGCAGCCATTTGGCATGTTACTTTTAAATTTATTTTAATAAACAGTATTTCACTATGATTGCTCCTCTGTTTTTTACTTATATGAATGCTGGATCATCTGAACGTGCCTATCTGGATTACTCTGAGTCATCTTTTTGACACAAGCGGTTTATGACTTCTTTTTTAATTAAAAGAGTCTACTAGTATTGGTAAGGAGCCATTTCTATTGATCTCACCGGGTGCAAATTTATGGTGGAGGTTCCAGAACTGCAATATTCACATGTTTTTTGTTTGAATCAAGAATAATATTGGGTGCTTATTATTTAGCACTATTTGGACTTATTATATTCATTATATGTTTTATGGTTTGATTCATTATATGGACACTTTAATACTAATATATGTTTTTCTAAAGATTGCACATTTTTCTATGTATATATATATATATATATACACATAATTTGATGTTGTATTACTTAGCGCCCCTTCACTTCCGATTCTAAGGACCGTATATGTTTAAGAAGAGCTCCACCCAAAAGGGGAAGCTCCACTTTTTTGCACCCCCTGGCTCCACTGCAAAATTTGGCAGTTTTTTGGGGAAAGCTGTTTTTTACATGTACCCACTCCCACTTCTGGGTCAGATCAATGCAGCGATCTACAAGGATCACTCTCACTGCAGCCTTCTGTGACAAACACAGGCCCCAGAAGACTGCAGGACCATGCACAAAGTGCAGAGCGACTTGTGCATGCACAGTGGGAAACCAGATAGTTAACCATACCTAAGATGCTGACGCCTGCACCCGAAGCCGATTGAATCGTCTCTGGTGCTTACATCGCCGGATCCCTGGAGAAGTAAGTGACCTTATATTAAAAATCAGCAGCTACAGAATTAGTTTTTTTGCCCAGACTGGAGCTCCTCTTTAAGAACATTTGAACTATCTGTGAGAAAAGGAAACCAACCCTCTTTTGCCTAGTACACAAAACTGGGATTCCGGACGGGAAAAGGTCTGTCGGAAATCCAGAGGGGAAAACCGAGAATCTGCTCTCTACCTTTCCCCCGTACAGACAATCGTTTTTCCCATCGGGAAAACTCAGATGAGAGCTTTTCCTTTGGAATCCCGACCATGTTTATGCTCTATCTGAGTTTTTTATTACAGGAAAACTGCCAAAAATGGGTGGTTTCTGCTACACGGCCGGGTTTTCTGATGGGGAAAAGTCAGTTGAGAATCCCAGCGGGGAAAAAAAGAGAGCTGGTTCTTTTTGTCTGGCGGGTTTGGCAGTCTTCCCATTGGAAAAAACTGTGAGGGAGCATACACACGGACGGGATTCCTGGCCAAAAGCTCTCCTCGCAGTTTTCCCGCTGGAAAACCCGGCCGTGTGTACGAGGCATAACTCTCATAGTAATTTATTAGCTTCCTGCCATTATGCATTTTGAGTTATCGACAACGCTGATCCATAAGTACATATTGCCCTCTGAAGAGCTTGATCAATGTTCTCCTGATTGCCAGGTGTCATTGTACCTATAAATGAAGGGATTGTGTATTTTTGGGAGGCAGTGGTTTGTAACATTTCCTTACTTATAGTTGCTGCTGGTGAGGAAACACTTTGTGGTGATCCAGAAGCTGCACTATGAGCAATTCTGGAAGGAGAGCTCTGGAGGGAAAAGCGCCTTACACTTTTACCTATAGTCCTCATCATTTCATTACATAAAGTATTTTTTAATGTCTTTAGGGCTTCAACGATGTGTTTTGTCTCCCTTGTAGCATTTAATAATATATCTAAATAATAATAATAATAATAATAATAATAAATAATATTTCTTCTCACAATATTTGCAAATTGCAGCTTTGCTCTCAGCAGAAATTGCCCTGTAGAAATGTTTTCAAACTCAAGATGTTGGTTTCACATCTTGAGGAAAAACAATTAACTGACCAGACTATAGGTAAAGATTATGCTGTGATGGTGGAGAACACTTATGCCGCGTACACACGATCGGTTCGTCTGATGAAAACGGTCTGATGGACCGTTTTCATCAGATGAACCGATCGTGTGTGGGCCCCATCAGTTTCTTTCCCATTGGTGAAAAAACTTAGAACCTGTTTTAAAATTACCTGATGGTTAAAAAAACGATAGAAAAAAACGATCGTCTGTGGGGAAATCCATCGGTTAAAAATCAACGCATGCTCAGAATCAAGTCGAAGCATGCTCGGAAGCATTGAACTTCATTTTTCACAGCACGTCGTTGTGTTTTACGTCACCGCATTCTGACACAAATGGATTTTAACTGATGGTGTGTAGGCAAGACTGATGAAAGTCAGCTTCATCGGATATCTGATGAAAAAATCCATCAGACCGTTTTCATTGGATGAACCGATCGTGTGTACGCGGCATTATAGGAATCAGTTAAAGTTTAAAAATAAACAAATTTGACAGAGATTTGAGAATGACATTGAGAAGTATCGTGTTACTTGAACTGTATTCCAGGATTTGCTTTTCTCCAGCTTAGAGAACTTGCAATAATTTAAGACTTAAAGTCTCAGAATTGCAAGAATAGGACACGGCACTCTTTATCACTACTCATACACCCACAGTACCATCCTGTGGTGGTGTATCTGTTGCCAAATTATTAAAGTCTCATGCCTTGTACACACGATAGGAATTTCTGATGAAAAAAGTCTGATGGAATTTTTTCATCAGAAATTCCTATCAAGTGTGGGCCCCATAGGATTTTTTTTCCGTCAGAGATTGGAAAAAGAACATGTTTTATTTTTATCTGATGGAAAAAAATCCTATGGGAAATTTCGATTGTCCGTGTGGAACTCCGACGGAGAAAAAAGACACGTATGCTCAGAATCAAGTCGACGTATTCTCGGAAGCATTGAACTTTTCTGGGCTCGTCATAGTGTTTTACGTCACCGCGTTTTGGACAATCGGAATTTAGTCTGACAGTGTGTATGCGAGACTCCAAAATGTGAATGATCCAAAATAAAAAAATTAAATATTTTCATTTTGTTGCGACAACAGTTAGATGTAGATTCGACATGACGGTGACAATAGCGTTCTGTGTCTATTGAACCTGCGGTTGAATGTGCCTAACCTAATGCCGCATACACATGGTACAGTTTAGCTGCTTGGTCAAATTGAGAGATTCAACCTTAATTCAGATTTTCGGACAAATGCATTTTTTTATGAAACAAAATAAATAAAACGAATTTCAGGAGTAACTAAATAAATACATTTTTCAGACGAAACCAAAATTCCAAAATAAAAATATTTAAGTGTGCACTGAAAGCACCACATCACTGCCCTGTTATCATAATGCATCAATGGACTATCAATACACAACAGACGTAAAATCAGAGTTGTTTTGTTTTTCCAATGCGCTCACCAGAACGCATGGCAGGGCATTACCATGCATTGCGATGCGCTGTAACACAGATGCATCAGGTGTGCATAGTTTTAGTGCGCTGAGGTTTCAGAATGGCACCGCAATGCATTGCAGTGTATAACTCTGTACATGTGTTACCACCTTGCATAGGTCTTAATAGGCCTTAAAAAAAAAATTGTGTTTCTTTAAAAACTAAAGAGCTGATGGCAACAAAGCAACTGTGCTATTTCTTTCTGGTATGGCATGGACTTACTGTATACTGTAGCTGTTCTTAATTTAAATGTACTAGCTGATAGAAGCATCCCATTTGAGTTTCAGTCCCCAATAAAGTCACTTAATGAGTAGTATAACTTGCAAAATCAGCAGGGTTATTGGGGCCAATAGCATAAATTAAATATATGATGTATTGTATGTGAGAGGTGTGTGACAAACAAATAGCAAACATATAAGAGGTCTTCAGCAGCTTTGAGAAAATCTTGCGCATTGCTGTATCTTTAAGGACTAATGCCTGGTATACTTACAATTTACTGTATATACTGATGTATTTGCTGCTTGCGTGTGGCTGGTCCCATAGATTAGAACAGGACTATATTTTACAGAGCATAAAAGGGATTGAATGAGTTAAAAAAAAACTTGTATCAAAACAAGGCGGACTTTATGGACATATCATGAGGCGGTAACTTCTAAAATATAATGTCTTCAGAATGTTTTTTTTTTAAATAACATTAGATAGACAAAGAAACCCTAATAACTGACAAGGTCAACAATAGAATGGACATGGGAGTATAGATTTAAAATCCTAGTACATTACATAGAGCTTATTTCTCCCCCCCCCCCCCCCCCCCCAGCACCTAGCTAAAATATATCCGCAACTAAGTCCTGTCTGCCCCCGATGTGGTGAGGAGGAGGGACCTTTCTTTCATGTTGTCTGGTCCTGTCCTGTGATACAATCTTTCTGGCAGGGGGTAGTGACTGCCATTAGATCTGTCAGTAAGTTAAAGAGGTGGTTCACCCTAAATATAAGCTCTCCCATGTGATTCAGCATACTGGTGTCAGCACCAGTATGCTGTTTTTTTTTTTTTTTAAATCCCCCAGCCTACGGCTATGGCGCGTCACGCCCTCCGAAAAACGCCGGAATAGGACTCGGAGAAATACGGCGCCTGTGCAGTCAGCTCCTAGGTCTGTGCGCAGGCGCCGCATTTTCGCCGAGATTACCCGAGTCCTTATCGGGTATTTTCGTAAGATGTGACGCGCTATACTAGAGCCGTCCACCGCGGGGGAAAGAAATTAAAATTCAACATAATACAGTAAGTGGGGGATTTAAAAAAAGAAAAAAAGCATACTGGCGCTGACGCCAGTATGCTGGATCACATGGGAGAGACTTTATTTAGGGTGAACCTCCACTTTAAGTCTGCCCTGTGATCCTTTGCCATTGCTTCTGGGTATAGTTGATACACTGAATGGTACTCTCTCCAATAAACTTTTTTTTTTATGCAGCATTTTATACTAGGAAGGCAATCTTGATACGGTGGATGATTCGTAATTGCCCCGGGGAAGTTTGATAAGATCTGGGCGGCATGGGTGCATGAGGAGCAACTGGTATTGGCTAAGGAAGGTGGAGCGTCGGGAGAGCCTGGTTGCCCTTCTTTATTATTGCAGTTGACTGATATGGGAGCCATGTGGGGATTTTCTAGGGTACAGCTCTGGCCATGACTCTCCCTGTGTTGGGCGCTGTACGGCCTGTCTTTTCCTGGAATGGGAACCCATCTCCACCTCCTCTACCCCCCAACTGTTGCTTGTCTGGTTCCCTATCCTCACACTTCATGTAGCGGGGGATCATGGTACTCTCAAGTACTACTGCCCAATTACCTTCTGATTTGAATCCTATGCTTTGAACCACTTGTTTAGTGTTTCATTGAGATGGTAGTTTTGCATGGATGATCATCTCATTGTGTTCTCTGTCTGAGATCTCATGTACTCACTGCAACTCTATGTTTTACCATTGCCTGCTGATTTTTCATTGTTTTTGTTTTACAAAGATAAAAATAAACTTTTCTGTTAAAAAAAATCCGAGTACATATAATCTGTGATGGATACAAACACACTGTGCAAAGATATCAAAAAGTTGGATCCATAAACATCTCCATGCCTTCTTGTCAACGCGTTTCGCAATTTTAATTGCTTCCTCGGGACATACTGGGTAGGTGCTAATACAAAATTAAAATAATACAAACAAGAAAAAGAACATAAGTATTTGTAGTATTGAATCATAGTATATATATATCATATTTAAGCTGTGTATATTAATCTTGGCAAAAGACATATAGAAACATACACAGCAACATTCCATATATGCTTGCCTGATAAACATTGAGACCAGATATGGGGTGACACCACAACACAGATTACGGATCAAGATCAATGCGGGACTCCAGCGGCGATCGGGTCCGCGGGTCCCGCGGTCCAGGTCACGGAGCTTCGGACCGGGTCGTGGGGGCGCACCGCGTGCGCCCACGTCCCACGGCTGGGCACTAGCACAGGACGTACCTGTACGTGCATGTGCCCAGCTGTGCCATTCTGCCGACGTATATGTGCAGGAGGCTGTCCTTAAGCGGTTAAACAAAAAATTGCTTGGACATTGTACCCAAATAAAATGTATGTAATTTTTTTCCCACAAATAGAGCTTTCTTTTGGAGATATTTGATAATCACTGTGTTTTTATTTTTTGCACTGTAAACATAAAAAGGCCAACAATATTGAAAAAAAGAAAAAACATTTTTTTTTACTTTGTCCTACAAAACATATTCAATAAAACAAATGTAAAACAATAAATCTAGGCCAATATACTGTATATTCTATTACATGTTTTGGTAAAAAAAAAAAAAAAAGTCAAATAAGAGTAGATTTATTGGTTTACACAAATGTTATAGTGTCTAAAAATTATGGCATATATTTATGTATTTTTTTATTTTTTATACTAGTAATAGCAGCGATCTGTTACTGCGATAATCAGACACTAACTTTTGACACGTTGTGCACAGTAAAATAGTCAGTGTTAAATTTAACTCTGTGGGGTTATATAAACACTTTCCTGGTGTTTATATAATCCACACTATTCAGAGTTAAATTAACACTTATAAAAAGGTGTTAAACTCTGTATTTCACGCGGATAGAGAGGATTATTTACACTAACAGTGTTAATTCCCTGTACTTCAAGGTCATAATAGCAACACTTTACTCCAAGATTTTAACACTGGCGATTTTACTGTGTGTGAACCAGTAACACTGTCACTGTACTAATAAAACTGGCAGAGAAGGTGTTAAACATCTAGGGCGATCAAAGGGTTAACTGTGTGCCTAGCCAGTGTTTGTGTTTACTATGTATGCTGCTTTTGCTAGGGAAAGAGATGGATTTTAGTCCCTGCTTTGCAGAAACACAAAATCCACCCCCCCCCCTTGTCAGAATAGAACTCTATCTTGATTACATAGGCAGAGCCATGTTCTGACTCTCTGCCAGATAATCGCTGGGTGCCAGCAGACATTGAGTGTCGGGCATCCACAGATCGGCTTCTGCTGTGAATAATCACAGCGGAAGCAGCCCGACGACAACGCTCATGTGCCCCCTGCAGGCAGAAATGCAGGATCACCTATATATACACAAGATCCGGAGCAGACCTGCCGACATGTAGCCCTGTAAGACTGCTAGCAAGTGGTTGAAAGTCAACCACAACAGTGGTTTTTTTTTTAAATAGTGGCATACCAAAAAAATATTTGTAGTAGGATGGCATCCCATAGACTGGTGGCAATCCTCTATCAATGGAATTTCAGGGTATGGGATGAAAGTTCCTGATAGATGCATAGAAGCTGCCATTGCTAGTTGACTGGCTATTATGCTGGCTTTAAAAAATTCTGATACAGGACAAAAAATCAGATCATGACTTAACTTGCTACTGAAGTATACCAAAGGATGGACATACTCAACTAAAAGCTAGAAGTCTGTATATGTGCATGTAAGATTAATCTACTGACCAGGCAATGTACAGGGATGTAGCAAAGCGGGAGTGTACCAGTTGTCAGATCTTTTGGAACTGATTGAGTATGTAAGGTTAAGGGAAAACCCTGCTACCATCTCCTGGGTTCTGAAACATGTGCATGAGACAGTGCAATTAATCAATTTCATGCTAATTACAGCTAAGCATTTTACGGGTCTCTGTTGTTTGCCTGAACAATTTCCAGTGTGCCAAATAAATGCAAATATATGCACATTATCCTTTTGCTTTTATTTTTTATCCAGTCTATACAAAAAAAGTAACTGAAGTCAGAACTAAACGATCTAAATGTCTACAGAACAATTTTTAATTTTTAAGACTAAAGGGTCTGTTTATAATTTAGTTTGGCAAAGGAACCAAATACAAAATGTGCAATTATTCCTAAAACGTTTAGCTCTAACGTCACAAGTTTATGTTACCAACTGAATAATAATATAAGCCACTATAACGTTCCTATTAAATTGCCCTAGAGCCAATCACTTTTGGCCAGAAAGATTTTATTTTATCTACAACCTACAAGCCTTTTATACATGGAGGGAGGGTTTCGAGAACATAACTACCAGAAATTGTGTTTATGCACAGCCATAATTTACAATATAAAGTGTTCCAGTTTCTGCTTGTCAACATTTCAAATTAAATGATTGGTGGAGATAGGCTGGGTGGAGATAGGCTGGTATACTGCATCAGGCCTCCTTTAACTTACATGTGAGTACCATAGTGTGATGGTTTTCTGTTGCTATTGTGTATATTTACATCCTTAATTTGTCTGCACTAACTCTCCTTTAGAAAGGGATTCACAATATTAAAGGGTTAGTAAAGGAAAAAAAAATGTTCTTTAAAATAACAAACATATTATACTTACCTCCACTGTGCAGTTTGTTTTGCACAGAGTGGCCCAGATCCACGTCTTCTGGGGTCCCTCGGCAGCTGTCTCTGGTCCTGCCCGCAAGTACTGACCACAGTCATGCGAGAGCTCACATGGTGGTCAGTAAGGAGGGCGCGCTCCCGTGATACACATGCGGCCATAGCCGCTCTCTGTATCACTCGGCCCTGCCCCTCGGCGTGCAGCGTCACTGGATGCGATTGACAGCAGCGCCAGCCAATGGCTGCGCTGCTCTCAATCCATCCACTCTAGCCAATCAGCGGCCAGGCTGAGCGCTGAAGAGGATCTCGGGACTGAGGGGTCAGGTAAGTATAACAGGGGCTGGGGGGGGCGGCAGCATCAGATGTTTTTTCTTCTTAATTCATAGATTGCATGAAGGTGATTTTTTTTTTTTTACTTTACAACTCCTTTAACCACTTGACCACTGGGCACTTAAACCCCCTTCCTAAGCAGACCAATTTTCAGCTTTTGGTGCTCTCACAATTTGAATGACAATTACTCAGTCATACAACAGTGTGCCCATTTGAAATTTTTGTCCTTTTTTTAACACAAATAGAGCTTTCTTTTGGTGGTATTTGATCACTTCTGGGTTTTTTATTTTTTGCGCTATAAAAGAAAAACGACTGAAAATTCTGTAAGAAAAAAAAAACTTGTTTCTGTCATATTAGCAGGTTATTTCTCACACACAGCATATGCATACCACAAATTACACCCCAAAACACATTCTGCTATTCCTCCCGAGTATGGCGATACCCCATGTGTGAGACTTTTACACAGCGTGGCCACATACAGAGGCCCAACATGCAGGGAGCACCTTCAGGCGTTCTGGAACACCCAGACCAATTCTGACATTTCTCTCCTACATGGAAAAATCATCATTTATTTGCTAGAAAATTACATAGAACCCCAAAACATTATATATGCTTTTTTAGCAAAGATCCTAGAGAATACAATGGCAGCCGTTACAACTTTTTATCTTGCATGGTATTTTCGCAGACATTTTTTGAATGCGTGTTTTAAAAAAAAAAACAGTTTTGGGCTTAAAAAAATAAAAACTGTAAAGTTAGCCCCTTTTTTTTTCATAATGTGAAAGATGAAGTTACGCCGAGTAAATAGATACCCAACATGTCACACTTCAAAATTGCGCACACTCGTGGAATGGCGCCAAACTTCGCTACTTAAAAATCCCCATAGGCGATGCTTTAATTACTTTTATTGGTTACATGTTTTTAGTTACGGAGGAGGTCTAGGGCCAAAATGATTGCTCTCGCTCTAACGTTCGCAGAGATACCTCACATGTGTAGCTTGAACACCGTTTTCATATGTGGGCGGGACTTAAGTATGCGTTCGCTTCTGCATGCGAGCACACGGGGACAGGGGTGCTTTAAAAAATAAATAAAAATTATTGTTCATTTTACTTTATTTACTTGATGTTGACACTTTTTCCCCCCAAAATACATTTTTTTTATCACTTTTATTCCTATTTTAAGGAATGTAAACATCCCTTGTAATAGGAATATAACATGACAGGTCCTCTTTACAGTGAGAGGTGGGGTCAATAAGCCCAATCACCCTTCTGTCAAGCCCTGTTTCGAGCCACATTCCTGACTAGTTAAAGTGTCCCGGACACATGATTCACAACCCAGATAGTCTGGGTGAATCCCAGACAGGTGGTAACCCTAACTATGACCTACATATCCGACTTCCTTCTGGGATAAGATACTGTGGCCCAGATTCAGAGAGAATTAGATTATCGTAGCGTATCAGAAATACACTACGCCGCCGTTTTTTACCTGGCTCTACGTGGAATCCAGGTAGATTTTGTCCAGTAAACGACGGCGGCGTAGTGTATTTCTCCCGTCGCAATCCATCTACGCGAGTAGGGGGCGTGAAGCATTTAAAATAGGCGCGTTCCCGCGGCGATCGAACTGCGCATGCTCCGTTCGCAAATTTCCCGCCGTGCATTGCGCGAAATCACGTCGTTACGTCATTCGTTGTTTGAGTAGCGTTGTTTACGGACATTTCTATTCCTGAACGACTTACGTAAAAAAAAAAAAAAGAAATAAAATTCGACGCGGGAACGACGGCCATACTTAACATGGGCTACGCACCGTTAGACCAGCAAAAAGCTGGTCTAACAGTACGTAAAAAAAAATAGACGTAAGCGATTGCGAAGACCGCTCGTATCTTCGTGGATCGCCGTAAAAACTCATTTGCATATCCCTGACGCATCAAAACGACGCAAACTCCTCCCAGCGGCCGCAAAAAGATCGCAGCGTAGATCCGAAGGCTTACGAAGACGTAAGCCTCTCGGATCGAAGCCCGAAGCCGCCGTATCATGGTTTGAGGATTCAAACTAGTGATACGGCGAGCAAAATTTGAAATTACTCCTGTCTAACACCAGTTAGACAGGCGTAATTGCTCTATGAATCTGGGCCTGTAGCTTTATGATAAACTTGTGGATGATAATAGTAAATTTCCAAACATGCCTCAAATTATTTTACTGTCTTTGCTACCAGAATCTTCCTTCTCTCCTATAGGATTGTGGATTGTATGGACTCATTTTAGATATTCTTCAAATTTGGTCGACTGGTTTTCAACTACTGACTTTCATGATGTGATTTTACTATTATTGCTATTAGCTTTTCATTTATATCATGTTATGTATACCTCTTACCTGTATATATTTCTTGGATCCTTTAATTTTGACATATATAAATATATATATATATATATATATATATATATATATATATATATGTGTCTACACCCAGACATTTGTATTTTTGATAATATAGGTGTGTGTGTGCCTTTTTTCTTTTTATGGAAAATGCAAATATTCTGTAAAAATTTGACTAAATATTATATACAACAGTTTGGCTCAGTCCTTAAAACTTCAATCAGCGTACATATTTTAGTATTTATACCTTTTTTTCCACAAAAAGGTTATTAGGAAAATGGAATATACAGAAGATAACACCACGACTTTGGAAGGTGAATTGTGAGCCATGTGGATTAGTTCTTCCATCTCTGCTATTTTAAATAGACAGGTGAGCCACTCCTAAATAGTCGGTATGTGGGTTGTTCCCCTGTGTATCAGGATCCATAGTTTGGCAGTGTTGACCATATGCATTGCTAATGATTTAAAGTAGACCTCATCATGAAGAGAGGTATAGTGTAAAAGGAATCGTGCTGGGGCGAAGTCAAGGTAGTATTTATATATTATTTAAATATTCCACCAGTATCTGCTATCTTAAAATATTCCAAAGTTTGCCTAACAACAAACCTTATTTCTCTAAGGCTGGGTTCATACATATGCAAATTAGATGCATGTTTCCCCGCATTCCAATTTGCATAATGCTCAATGAAACCGGTTCATAAAGCTCTGGGGCGGCCACGGTCCACACCTAAAAAGGGCACTGTGCGTCTTTGGTTCCGATTCAGGTGTGAATTTAGGAAACTATTTGGACCTGATTCATACCTGAATCCGTAAACAGGGACACACCAGACCCACATGCTGCTAAACCATGGCCGCAGCATGTGTGTATGGAGCCTTAAGCCCCATACACACCATCAGATTATCTGCAGATTTTTGTCCTCAGATTTACCAAAACCATGTAGTACAAGGGCCTGCCTGATTGCATACAAATTGAAAATCTTAGGCCGCGTACACACGATCAGTCCATCCAAGGTTTTCTATTTGCTCGAAGGCCCGTCGGGATGAATGGCTGGTTGCCTTTCCCGACGGCCGGCAGAGAACCTTGACGGGCGGAACGATGTGTTCCGCCCGTCGAGGTTCTCTGCCGTGTGTACAGGGCCTTAGAATGGTCCGATGGACCATTTTCATCGGTTCACCGCTGAAGCGGCCTGATGGTCTGATGTGTACACACCATCAGTTCAAAAACCGATCGAGTCCAACGCGGTGACGTAAAACATGTCCTGCAGTGAAAAATGAAGTTTAATGCTTCCAAGCATGCGTCGACTTGATTCTGAGCATGCGCGGGTTTTGAACCGATGCTTTTGCGTATTAACCATCGGTTTTGGCCGATCGATAGGCGTCCATCGGTCCGATTTTAAAGCAAGTTTTGGACTGAAGGACAACAGACTGATGGGGCATACACACGGTCGGTTTGGACCGATGAAACTGAACTTCAGTCCGTTTTCATCGGTTTGGACCGATTGTATGTACGCGGCCTCAAGGTTTGACCTCATATTAGATGGTTTTGGTAAATCTGAAGACAAAAATCTGCAGAAAATCTGGTGTGTATGGGGCTTAAGGGATAAAAATACAGCTGTATTCCCCGGAAGGAACCATACCCAAATATTTATTCCCCTCCTCTAATTGTTTGGAGTTATTCAGCAATTGCCTGATCATGGGTTACTTTTTTATATATATTGCCCTCATGTTAGTCAGCCTTTAATAGATGCTGACATTAGTCAATACTAATAGCAATCCATCAACGTTTCTCCAGCTGCTTTTGGTACAGGATGTCAATGACACCAGCTTATATTGGGTATAAGTGACATCACCTGCCTTTACCTCAGGAGCAGGATTTTGTTGTCATGAAGGCAGGGGCCTGGGGTCAAGCTGCATGCTGATTGGATCTTGCTGTGTGTCAACCAGCAGGTGCCAGAGCAGGGGGACAAATCTGCAAGATAAAGGTTGAATTTGTTGCATTGTTCTTTTACGTAATTAGTAATTGCTGTAGTCTGATAGGATATTTTTTTCTGTACCTTCAAGGCAGTAGACATCTGTAAGGCAGACCAGTCTTCTACCAAAACAAGGACACTTGTAGCATCACTTCTGTATCCCTTCTTGTCAGTAGCCATTTATCACAAAGCATCTTGACAGGATTTGGCCTGAGGCCTTTAGAAAGATAGCACACTCCGAGCCATGCTAACCTAACTGTACTTGAAAATCTTTACAATTCAATAACAAAATACTGTTGTTTTAGTGGACAACCTCTGTCATTAGACAATCAGGGATACATCAGCACTGTACAGGGTACGCTTTGGTCTTTGAAGTCACTGTTGAATAGAAGACCCTCCTTTTAGTTAACTGTATTCACTGACCCTATCATGGTGATGTGGCTTCTGGTTATTTAACAAAAGAAGACACTTAAAATACATGAGGCAACTTTCTACTTGTCACTCCTTTTCAATCAAACAAACAATTATTGAGGAAGTGTGTGTCATTTAGTGTGAATACAGTTTTGTGTGTTTTAGATCATGGCTACCCCAGTATGCCAATGTCTTATTGTAGGGGTCAGCAACCTTTTTCCACATTAAGTGTCAATTTACAAGCTTTAGACAACTAGCGTATTGATGAACAATAGTGCACCATAGACGTATAGTTATCTTATTTATAGTTTTACTGCTAATGCCAGGTTAAACCTTTTAACTATTATTATTATAGCTACACACTCAAAATCATATTTACAATTATTAAGTGTACTAAGCTTTAAACTTGGCTAAGAGTTTCGCTGCTATCCCTGTCACTGTCTTTCACAGCATAGTTATGCTATGTTTGGCCTGTGTGATGTTAATTTCAGCTGCTCACCCGATGAACTATCTGGTGTAAATTGGCTTTGAGATGGACATAAAGTTTAAAGTCTAATGCCGCGTACACACGGTCGTTTTTTGCGATGAAAAAAAACATTGTTTTTTAAAACGTCATTTAAATTGATCGTGTGTGGGCAAAACGTTGTTTTTTGTCTTCTAAAAAACGACCAAAAATAAAATTCCAACATGCTTGAATTTTTTGTGTCGTTTTTCAAAACGTCGTTTTTTGTGTCATAAAAAGTGATGGTGTGTGGGCAAAACGATGTTGAAAACAACGTTTTTAAACCCGCGCATGCTCAGAAGCAAGTTATGAGACGGAGCTTCAATGGAAAAGAGTGCCGTCCAACGTGGTGTACGTCACCACGCTTTGCTAGAGCTTTGTAGAAAAACGATGGTGTGTACGCAACGTCGTTTTGGAAAATGAAGTTTTTTTCATGATAGAAAACGTCGTTTTTTTTCATCGCAAAAAACGACCGTGTGTACGCGGCATAACTAAAGGCAAAACTTTTTGGATAGAGTGGAGAGAGATTACAGTACCTGTCACTTTTTATTGCTATCTGTGCACCCTTTGGGCAGGTTCACCCTCTCTAATTGTACTGTATACCATTATCATTGAAAGTAAAAGAAACTCCCAAATTTGGTCCCCAAGGAATTCCCTTAATTTGCAAAGATTTTCTCTCACGTTCTGTTTGGTTATAAGACAGTAAGTGAAGAGAAATCTCCCCAATGGTGCACAGATGGCAAAAAAAAAAAAAATAATCTGCCAGGGGTTATAACTTTCTCTCAAGCCTCGTACACACGTGCGTTTTTTTGGCAAAAAAACTGACGGGAGAGCGTTTTTGCGAGAAAACCATGCGTGTGTATGGTTTCTCATCGAGAAAACTGCCTGGAATCTCTACGAGAAAAATAGAGAACCTGCTCTCTATTTTCTCTCCGAGAAACCTGAGCGCCTGTATACTTACCTGCCTCCATGGAAACCCACGCATGCTCGATGAGACTTTGGCGCATGCGCAGTAGCTTCCATGGCATAGTGTAGGGTGTAGCAAGATGGCGGTGATGGCATCGAATGTGACGAGCGCATGCTCGTTGTAGTCAATGACGTCACCACGTTCTTGCCATTCAAAAGAAAGGAGGTTCTACACTCGGTGAGCAAGAAAGCTTGCCAGGAACCTCGTCAGGAAAAACAACGTTTTTTTCCTGACGAGATTCCTGACCGTGTGTACAGGGCTTTACTTTATCCAAAATGAAAAAAAATATGAGTTTTGCATGTGGTGCGACTTTAACACCATGTTTTAGTGAACATTTTTTATTTGATCCGGACTGAAATTTGTTTGTGGGATATTCCGACCGTGTGTGTGCCCCATCGGAGTTTTCCTTCGTAAATTCTGATGGACTTAGAAAGAGAACATGTTCTCTTTTTTTCCGATGGAAAAAACTTCTATTGGAAATTCCATCCGTCTTTATGGAACTCCGACAAAGAAAAAAACATGCATGCTCCGAATCAAGTCAACGCATGCTCGGAAGCACTGAACTTCATTTTTCTCGGCTCATCGTAGTGTTGTATGCCACCGAGTTCTTGATGGTCGGAATTTGGTGTGACAGTGTGTATGCAAGACAGCTTGAACGGAATTCTGTCAGGAGTTTATCCCGGCGGAAACTCTGAGTGTGTTCAAGGCATTAGGCTTTGTGTGTGAAAAATTTGCTCACACGTATGCAAAAGCTTTTTTTTTTTCACACTAACAGTTTTCCTGGGACTCACTACACCACAAACTAGATAATATTTAACAAACTTTACTAAAATTATGTTTTAATGAGAATCATCAATAATTTAGATGATATATGACTATTGATCTTATGATATACTATGCAGTGAAAACAAATTGGGGTGACCCAAGACATAAATGCTTCTTTTTAAATATATTTGTTACCATTCGCCATGTAAATGTAATACTAGTTGTAGGTAAAGTTGTGCTATAACACATATGTAAATTTTGAAAAATTACATAATAAAAAAAAAAAACAGACCAATTGTAAAAATATATCTGTGAGAATAAAGTCCCAATAGAAAATATTGGATAAACAAAAATTAAATATTGCTCCAACAGTGCAAATGGTAAAAAAGTCCTAAGACTGAAAAGTCCTTTCAGGAAAAATGACACCTCCACCATAAGAAATGCCTGCTTACCAGCTGGTGTGGACCCCCTATTACGGGAGATCTATCTCACGTGTGGCTAATACCCAGCCAGGGAATTTGTTTCCATAGGGAGATGTATATATGGCAGTCCCACCATATATCAACTTCTGGTATCACAGGTACAGCGCCTGATGTGACTTAATCGTAGCGGAAAGCCTTTTTAAGGATTTCCTCCAGCTAGTAAACTCATGGAAGTACCCCCACAAGAACAAAAGGCTTGCCATAGAGTAAAACTTTTGGGGGAACTTCCATGAGTTTAACTAATTGGAGAACATTAAGTAAAGGCTATGGTTAAGTCGCATCAATCGCTGCACCTGTGATCTCAGAAGATGATATATGGTGGGACTATATACAGATTTACTGTATATATGTATATATACATACATATATACAGTACATCTCCCTATGGAAACAAAGGCCCCGGCTGGGTATTAGCCACAAGTGAGATAGACCTCCCGTAATTGGGGGTCTACGCCAGCTGGTAAGCAGGCATTTCTTACATTGGAGGTGTCACTTCATTTGTGGTGTAGGACGGTGACATTTTCACTGAAAGGACTTTTCGGTCTTGGTATTTATTTCTTGTACATCCAATTCTTTATATTGGGACTTTATTCTCACAGATATATTTTCACAATTGATCTGTTCTTTTATTAAGTAATTTTTTAATTTTGTATTTGTGTGCAACTTTACCTACCTACAACTGTTTATTTGAGATTGTATATATCTTACAGCACATTTGCTGCTTTTTTAGGCATTAGGAATATATTGCGCAGTTATCTTTTTCAATTTACAAAACGTAATACTAGGCCAGATTCTATATCAGAACCAACTAAAAATCTGATAAAGCTAAGCTTGCATAATGAGTATAATTGGAACGAAGATATAAAACATGTCTGTTTTTGTAACATAGGGACATTTTGCTGTTTTTCCAATTGCCCAAAGTGTTGCATGCACAATTAAAACAAACTTTTATGATTCAGAAACAACTGACCAGGTGTAATTGAGACTCCCCCCCCCCCCCCAAAAAAAATTGTAAAGCTTCATAAGTACTTGTGAATACTAATGGAAATACAAGTCATTACCTCCTAAGGGTACGCTTGAATGGACAGTAGACATGTGCATTCGTTTTCGTTAGAATGCATTTTCGTCCAAAAATCATTTTTTTTCGTTATCGTTTGTTAAAACGATAACGAAAGCGCAAGAAACGAAAACCAACATAAAAAATGCTTTATTTACGTTTTCGTTACGGTAAAAATTTGATATAGAGAGATTCGACATTATAGGGAAAAGATTCGACATTATAGAGAAAAGATTCGACACTATAGAAATAATAGATTCGACATTACAGAGATTAGATTTCGATTTATGAGAAAATAGATTCGACATTATTACTAGTCATACAACATTAGAATTCTTGTAGGCGGAATATTCGAACGGAAATGTACGATTCAACGTAAAGATTCGACGTTCCGTCGAATATTCTTTTGACCATTCGACAGAAACCAAGTATTATTGGATTTTCGGACTAAAGCTATTCCCCAACGAAAAACAAAATAAATCAAAAAGATTTTCGGGAGTAACTAAATAAATTTATATTCCAAACGAAAACGAAAAAACGAAACAAAATTTTCCAGTCTGCACATGTCTAATGGCCAGATACTCACATTGGGCTATTTATGGCTATTTAAAGAAGGGAAGTTTAGTATCTTTCCATCTCTAAATTATTCCATCATATTCTTCTAGATTTCCAGACTAGTGCACCTGGTGTTACCTTTCTGCACAAAATAAAATAACTGGTAAATTGGCTGTCAACTACAAAGACATTTTACAACATGTTGTCTTTTAGTAGTACCGCATCTCTATATGGCCCAATACTTGCAAGTGATACTTTTATTGGGTTTCTCATGGTCAGGTTAAGATTGGGTTGTTCCATCTGATCTGGCCTTTGATGAACTTATGTCCAAATTAAATGATACAGGAGTTCAGTGACTAAGTGATATTACAGTACTGGTTCCATTAGAAAGTAATACAAGTAGTCGAGTCAGGACTGTAAATAGAAGCAGAATATATTGGATATTTAAAGTACCGTATATCTAAACAATATACCGTATTTATCGGTAAAAAGGTGAGTGTTATACTCCAATAAATACAGTAACTAAAATCGAATAGAGACTATAACATGCTAATGTAATATAAAAATATGTTTTCAGTCTTTTTAAACATGAAGACCTAAATATTTAGGTCTTTATTCAGGCACTTGCTATCATAGGGTGACAACTGTCTCCTGGCTGTGCTCCTGCATTGTCACATACACCCCTGGAGTACAAGCAGCAGTGCCAACACGCATTACATAAGCATGGTCTGCCACTTTTACCATCAAGGATCCAGTCAAGAGAAATAAAATGAGAGAGTACATGTAGACAAAAGAAGTTGCTAAAAAAGGCTGGGCACCCTGAGACACAAAAAAGGATGAAAACATTTAAAAACAATATTTATTTAGGGTTAAGATCAGCCTTTAAGGGGTTGTAAACCCTGGCTTTCACCGGCCCCCCTTTTACTTAGCTAAGCCCCGAATTTCCCTCGGTGGGGCGTGCTGTCCCTCTCTCCGTGGGTTCCTGGCTCTTGATTGGATAAATCGATAGCAGCACAGCCATTGGCTCACGCTGCTGTCAATCAAATCCAATGACACTGGCGCCAGGGGGCGGGGCTGAGTCATACATTCGGCGGCTATGGACGCCGAATGCTGGACTCGGGAGCGCGCCCGCAAGGTAACCCCCCGGGAGAGAGCTTATCCTAGGGGGTTATCTGATGTGGGGAGGAGCCGCGAAAGCCGCCAAGGGATCCAAGGAGGCGGTGTTTGCTCTGTGCAAAAAGAACTGCACAGTGGAGGTAAATATGACATGTTTGTTATTTAATAGATCAGACAGGGAAGTCATGTGCATACCACAAACAGGCCAGGTTATCATCAAATTACATGACTAATCTACAGCCATTGTGATATCACCAAATATCACAACTTACATAACAACACAACTATTGATTTAGAATTTAAGGAGTATACATTAGAAGCATGTTAGGTTAAAAGGAACCATGACCTACAACTCACACAGATGTCTATTGAAATCGCTCTCAAAGCCACCAAAAGTCAGCTTCGAACTATTTTGGATGGTGCCACTGTCGACATAAGGATCCAATCTGGCATGCGATTTGACGTGTCAAATTGGCCAATGTGAACGGAGGCTTAGCCTAGGTTCACATTGGAGAGATCGTATACAATTTCTAACCCACAGCAATGTGAACCTGGGCTTAAGGTCTGCCGCTGATCACTTTGCTTATCTTACAGGTGGTACACAGGTGACATTTATGGTGATTGTGCTCCTATAATCACAGGGGATTTACTACAATTAATGGCTAGTGATCACTATAATTACATATGCATGTAGTAGTGTTTGATCACACAAATTTGATGCATTGTGATAGAATTAGTGATTAAGAACATGATACACTCCATTGTTCCCTATGTGTAGCGATCACTAGCCTTTTATCATTGGTCATCAGAAGTGATGATAGCTGTAGCAAAAATCTCCTGTTTGCACCCAGGATAAAACCAGTTTTTTAGGTATATTAAAAAAAAACTGTAGAAAACTTAAATTAGGGGTCTGACCAAGTCAGTTAAATAGGCATTACATTTCATCCTCCAACATTCACCACAAACCTTAAAGTGGTATTAAACCCAAAATACAAAACATTTTTACTTTTCAGCTTACCCATTTCTAAATGTGGTGTTTATATTCTTTTGTTTTAGGGCTCTTTCACACTGGTCCATTTTTGATGACCTTTTGTTCAGCTTAAGGGCCCTTTCACACTAATCTGTTTTTGATGTACTTTTAATTAAAAAAAAAAAATCACCTTGTGATCCAGCCTGTAAGTCTGTATTACACAGACAAATCAAACTGTCCAGCAAAAGTGGCAGTTGGAAGTTTTTTTTTTTTTTCAAGAAAAATAGTTTATTGAGGTAAAGTAAACAAACATTACAGTATCATTAGGATGAATATCAATGAAACAATGATACAACAAAGAAATTATGTACTTGTACAGTGTATGTAAACTTATAGAGAAGGATTAGCGGCCTATTCCCCTCACTCAGTTAAAACATTTCAAACTCTCTGGGATCAACCCAACCTCAAGGAGGGATCTACGGTCTATTATCCACACTACATAAGTGTTATCAAAGATCTTGTATCCTTCCTTGCACATATAATCTAGTCAGTTACCAAATCCACTTCAATCTATGCTCGTATAACCTTATTCTATTGCATGAATCGCAGTCTATGTAACGATCCATGCACCGTGAACCTGAACCCCCAACCATGTTGCAAGTTATCACACTACACCCTGTAGACGTTTGCCCCATTACCTCTTTCATCATGAGTCATTATTATTGCAGTAGCCTATCCATGATTAGTTCTGCTGGACCCAGCCCCGGAGTGTCTAACCAGGGTTGCCATAATGAATGGAATTTCTTGGACGCATTTCTGTGCTGGTAAGTGTTTTTGTCCCGTATTAGCGAGTTGTTCACCATCTTAACCCAAAGCCCTTCTGTAGGTACTCTGGAGGTAATCCAAAATCTAGCAATGGCTCTCCGGGCAGCATAAAGCAGCCGGAGTACGGCTGTGTGGCTGTGGGGAGAGAGTGAAGGCACCTCGAGGGCCCCAAGGAGACAGACTACCGGATCATGTGGTACCGGAAAGCCATACGCCTGAGATATGGTGTTAGTTACATAGTGCAAAATATGTAAAACAGGGGGGTGCAATCAGCGCAAAAATATAAAGATCAGAAAAAAATAAAAATAATAAGTGTAAAAATGAAAAATACTCAAAGAGTGAATTTCATATGGATGCAAGCTGAACACCAAAAGAACAATCACAAAATTCCTGAAGTAAATATATCAAACAGAGCAGTGCAGCGCAAACCTAAATAGCATAATATTAATATTAAAACGAATATGCTCATACCAGTGAAGACATAATTGAATTAATAACAGTGAAAAAATAAAATAAAATAAAATAAAAAGAAAGTCCACATTTGCAAAGTGCAAACAAATCCTGTGATCAAAACAGTCAGAGTATCTCCACCATGTGACTTGGAAAACCAATATTTCAAATATTTCAAACGTGATCCCTTCACCAGTAAAGATGGGTACTCTCACCTCACACCAAGACCCTTGTTTTACCAAAGGTCTAAAACGCTTAGAACAAATGGCAGGAAATCCAGATGGCTCAAAGATGTGCAATTGTCAGCTGAAGGACCCGGAGATATGCAAGTATCCTCAGTGGCACCAACGAATCAATATGCAAAGAAAAAAGGCCAGATCTAAGAGCTTCCATATAAACCAGGTCTCTTTAATGAGTAAAAAATGTGCAGGGTACTCACATTCAAGTAGAAAATACAGGCATAAAACACCATATCAGGCAGCTCAAATGAAGATGTGGGACATCAAGGAGTGACATGGGATGGTTCCTGACCCCGGACGCGTATCGTAATACTACTTCCTCAGCAGGGCGGCTGAGGAAGTAGTATTACGATACGCGTCCGGGGTCAGGAACCATCCCATGTCACTCCTTGATGTCCCACATCTTCATTTGAGCTGCCTGATATGGTGTTTTATGCCTGTATTTTCTACTTGAATGTGAGTACCCTGCACATTTTTTACTCATTAAAGAGACCTGGTTTATATGGAAGCTCTTAGATCTGGCCTTTTTTCTTTGCATATTGATTCGTTGGTGCCACTGAGGATACTTGCATATCTCCGGGTCCTTCAGCTGACAATTGCACATCTTTGAGCCATCTGGATTTCCTGCCATTTGTTCTAAGCGTTTTAGACCTTTGGTAAAACAAGGGTCTTGGTGTGAGGTGAGAGTACCCATCTTTACTGGTGAAGGGATCACGTTTGAAATATTTGAAATATTGGTTTTCCAAGTCACATGGTGGAGATACTCTGACTGTTTTGATCACAGGATTTGTTTGCACTTTGCAAATGTGGACTTTCTTTTTATTTTATTTTATTTTATTTTTTCACTGTTATTAATTCAATTATGTCTTCACTGGTATGAGCATATTCGTTTTAATATTAATATTATGCTATTTAGGTTTGCGCTGCACTGCTCTGTTTGATATATTAGTTACATAGTGGCAGTATCTAAAGAGTTTCGGGCATTTCCACATCATGTGTAGTAAGTCCCCTTCCTGCGCATTGCATTTTGGGCTCAGACCCCATTTAAATAAGTGAGCCGGTGTCCTATAGGCCCTATGGAACAGGTATAAGTGCGACAGTCTGTGTTGTGCGGAAACCGATACTAGCGGGCGGAAGATAGACACAATTCCCACGTATCCCCATCTATTGGGCCCAAGTCTGTTTCCCATCCTCTTCTTCATGGTAATGTCGACGCGTCATGAGTGATACCAATTAGTTTGGAATAAACTTGTGAGATCATACCTTTCTTGTCTCTATTTAGTAGGACAGCTGTGTGCAACCGGTGCTTCACAACCATGAGACTGGATAGCCTTTTCTCACTCTGTATAGCGTGCCGCCATTGTAGATACTTATAGAATTGCGTCCTCGCAAGTGGGAACTCGTTTTCCAAATCTGTGAAGGACTTTAGGACTGAACCCTCAAACAGCTGAGCAATGTAGTGAATTCCTGCATTGGACCATTGTTTGAAACCACTCAACTTAAATAGTTCCCTGTAGTGGGCGTTGTTCCAGATGGGAGTGAAGAGGCATATCGCCTTAGTATTAAACATGGATCTAATGTATTTCCACAGGGTGTTCAGTAGGATGACGGTGGGGAGTGATTGCTCGAGATGTGGGAGCCCTGCCTCTAGATGTGACACAGCCGGGAGAACAGATCCCGGAGGTATCAGTGGCGTTCGTACCGGGTCACCCGTATCTACCTCCCCCCAGTTCCCCAGGTGTTGTATCTGTGACGCTACAAAGTAGTACCGTGCATGTGGAACCGCCATTCCCCCTTGATCTTTAGCTAATTGTAGAGTTTTGAGACTAATTCTTGCCCCCTTCCCTCCCCAGATCAAATCCCTGAACTGAGCGGCAGTTGGAAGTTTGACAAAAAACATTTAACACTCACAGGGTTTCTTGTATTGGGCAGTTTTTATTCATGTAGGTAAAACATTTATCCCAAAAGGAAAAAAAAGCAACTGTTGTCGTAACTGCTTATAAAGTTTTAGCTGAAGTTAATTAGTTAATTGTTAGTCAAGTCCATCTAAATATGCTTGTTCATCTAAAGCCTGGTACACACCAATAGCTCCTGACAAATCTGGTCGGAGACGCTGTACTAATTATCCGACGTTAGTACAGTGATCTCCCCCGCTGAGCAATTGTGTTCTGACAGGGGGGACTGCCAAAACACTCTGATCATCCAATGTCTGAGAGCACTGATAGGGAGCTGGTTGGCTGCTGGTTTTCCAACATGTTCGTCCGACAGAAGACGGCTTCTGTTGGACAGACTGACATACACACGGTCCGAAAGTTGGATGGTTTATATTGAACTGGCCGATGTCTCCCGACATTCGGTCCATATGTACGGGGCTTAACACTACCCTCTCCCAGATTGACAGCGTTGTTGTCCAGAGGTGTTTTTCTTCTCTATTCATAATGGGGACACCCTTATGCCCCGTACACATGATCGTAAATTCCAACTGCAAAAGTCCGATGTAAGCTTTTGAACGGAAATTCCGACCATGTGTATGCTCCATCGGACTTTTGCTGTCGGAATTTCTCCCAGGAAAAGATTGAGTGCCGGTTCTCAAATTTTCAGACGGAAAAAATTCCTATTGGAAAAACCAATCGTCTGTAGCAATTCCGATGCCCAGAAAATCTGACGCATGCTCGGAAACAATTTGAGGCATGCTCGGAAGCATTCAACTTAATCTTCTCGGCTCGTCGTAGTGTTCTATGTCACTGAGTCCTTAATGGTTGAAAGTTCAGAGAACTTTTGTGTGACTGTGTGTATGCAAGCCAAGCTTGAGCGGAATTCTGACAGAAAATCCGATCGTGTGTATGGGGCATAAGAGAGGAAGTGTGTTACTTCCTGGATCACCAGATGAAAACAAAGGGAAAAGAATCCCAAAAAGAAAACAAACTAATACAACCACCACAATTTAAAATTGGTAAACTACAATATGTTACATTTTTGCTTTTGGGGTATATAAAAACTTTTTATTATAAAGTAGACATCACTGTCATATCAGAGCTGCCTTGCTCCATAGGACATGGACCTCAAAATTGTACCTTAAAATAAGTCATACTTTCATGCATCTAAAAATCATCAGTCATATCTATCTGTATAAAAGTTGTAGTTAGACAACTTCTGAATTATGAAATCCATTCACAATGGGGGTCATTGGAGGTGCTCCAAAAATATAGGAAAATATGGAGACCCTCAGATAGCCTGTAGTGGTGTAAGACATCAATGTCCTTATGGTTTTTAAGCCTGTATTTTGATGCACCCCTGAAATTTTCTGCATAATATAAGCTTTCACTCACGTGACAAATATGTTAAGCAGTGGAATCTGTTGCTGAAAAGCCAACATTACTTGGATGGACTCAGAGAAGACAGTGACTTCACAGATGTATATCAGAACCAGTATTAAACTCTTTTTACGCAGGTACAACTTGAACACATTGACAGCAGTTGTTGAGCAGCAGGTGACTTTTTCATCAACAATTATAATGATCTTGGACTCTTTTTTCGCTTTTGGTCTGGAGCTCCTTTCTGTATTTCTATGAAAAAAAAAAAAAACAATAGGCTATCACTCCACTTCCTTCTAAAACTGCTAGGTGCCTGTCCGTGTTGTTGATTTCCATGCTTTCAAATACTGATTCAGTGCAAGCATGAAGGTCAGTGTTCTGACTTCACTTGCTACTTTTTCAGGTCAGTGACTCAAAATTTTAAAACAACATGATCTGCCGAGACAATAGCATTTTAAGACAATGGTAACCCATGTGTTTTTGTCATTATAGTGTTTCTTTAACAATTGCTGTCAAAATCTGTTGAAATAGGAAAGCTTTGGCGAAAATCTTGAGCATCTATAAGCTATCACAAAGTTAGTGGACACCCTTTGGGGATAAAAGGTTGACAGTGTTGGATCTTAAGGACAATTGCCTAATGATTACATCAGATAATCACCAGCACAAGAAGAAAGGGGAACTCATAGCTGCATGTGTCTATGTCTATAGGTCTCTCAAACAGGGGTAAATACGATCACCAATTACACTGTGTTTAACGGTGTGGAAAACCTCAATAAATGAAACCAAGCTCTACATGGTGTGGTCACTGATATCAAAGTCAGTTCAGTAGAGATGTTTTACAATAGTCTAGGCTTTTTGTTCAATGCAGCATTGTGTCGACTTAAGATTACAACCACAGCACATAGAGAATGTCATATTTTACTCCACTATAAGTGCCGGTTCACTCTAGGGTTGCCATTTTTTCTTTTAACCAAACCCGAACACTACAGACATTTTTTATTTTTTTTAGTATACTCTATAGGATTGTAACAGACCTGGGGCACCTTTGGGTTCTCCAAAAATAATAGTAATGTGGCATTCAGTATGTGGCTGAGAGGGGGGCGGCCTTTTTCCACCAGAACACTCTGGTCAATGCTTTCAGCCATTGGCTGAAATAGTTGACTGGGAGCCGGTTGGCAGACTGTTTTCAGTCACCATGCCTTCTGTCATTCACACAAGCCAAATATCAGCCTGTTTTTATTGGACATTCAGCCCATGTGTACTAGGCTTTATCCAGGTAATACCTCTACAGCCACAATTGTCAGTACAGTAAAGAACCTGCTTTATATGGGCTGTTATTGTTGTTTGCTTAGAATGCACGTGTCGTAGTTACTAGGAAATGACTGCTTGTTAATCAGCAAATCAGTGGTCATTAGTGGACAGGTAGTTTAGAAAGTGTGCCTATAAACTTTTATTATATGGTAATAGAGTTTAGTTATATTGTATTGTCAGTTGATAATATATTTGTTGACTTTCTGCTATTTATTTACCACTGCAGAGGCTTTATTTTTGAGGTTCTTGCCTTCATACTTAGAGTTGTTACAGTCAAAAACGATGAAACTGTCAGGTACTATAATGGTTACAGACGAGGTGACATCCAATGACATAAGGAGCTGTAAATCAATACACAGAGGTCATAGCAATATACGGAAATTAAACATACTAAACCATATGTCAACTTGGAAACAGCATAAGCCTCCCTACATTTTATGTAAGGCAAGTTTAATCTGGCTATTACCTGATGTCTGTCTTGTTGAACACTGGACAGAAAAGTATTCCGGACAAAAAAAAAAAAAAAACACAGTCTTAAAAAGTGTGAGAACTATTATTAGGATTCCAAAAGTGTTTCTTTTTCTCTTGTCTTTATGACACAAACTATAGAAATAAGTGTTTTATTATGTCTCAGTGACTTGTAATAAAGCGGTTCTAAAGCCTGGATGTTTTTTTTTACTGCTTAGCGCACTGCTGAGAGCCTGAGTTAGTCGATCCCACACTCTCTCCTGCCTGGTGCTCCAGTGAGCACTGGAGGGGCAAAGCAGTGATTGACAGTAACCACTCTATGCTCAGAATGGGCCCAAGATGTACTGTATGTGGCAGCTGGGTGTTAAGGCCCACCTGCCACATACAGGCGTTGAAATGTTGAACTCCAGACACAAAAACCTTTAATGAAATACATTCCTTGTAAAAGTAGCAGGGACATCATCAAAGTGCTACACATAGCCTGTGCACAGACGTCCTCAGTCAGCACATCCACGCATAATAGACTTTCTGCAGAAAATTACAGGGGGTGGATACAAGACCAATAACCCTGCACAATGAGAGGGGCCAGCAGTGACTGGTCTTTATGACAGGAAGATCCTGCACAGAAGCAAGTGCAAGAGTTGTTTCATGCTGGGCTACTGCACAGATATGAAATAAATATACAGGACACCTATATCCAAGTAGGTACATATACATATTCTTCATGTATAAAGGCAACATTTAGATTTACGCAGACAACATTTATTTAGGCTAGATTTCAGTTTTAAAGCTCCACTTCAGCTTTATGAAACAACTGTAATGCCGCGTACACACGGTCGTTTTTAGTGATGAATCAAAACGACGTTTTAAAAAACCTCATTTAAAATGATTGTGTGTGGGCAAAACAACGTTTTATGTCTTCAAAAAAACGACCAAAAAAAAATTCGAACATGCTTGATTTTTTTATGTCGTTTTTCAGAATGTCGTCTTTTTTTTCACAAAAAATGATCATGTGTGGGCAAAACGACATTTAAAACAACGTTTTTAAACCCGCGCATGCTCAGAAGCAAGTTTTTGATAGAATAGGGGAGAGTAAAACTGCTGCCACGATTTTGCAATCTGAGTTTCATTAAGTAAATTGTCTTTCACTTTCTGTCCTGTAGTCATAACAGTAAGTTGTATCCCCGTTGGAAAATTTCCCTTCTATCCATGTTCTAGTGGAGTTTTATGGAGCATTATGGAGTTACCCTCAGAATTTTTAACTTACCTGCACTTTAATTCTCAGTGATACTTGGGATCTGGAAAATGATTGGAGAGAGTGAATCTCCAAATTGGGAACACAGCAATAAATGTCAGACAGTAGTTCTAACCCCTCACCACTTTATCCAAATCTAGAAAGTAAAAGTTTTCTAGTTATATCTTAGGCAGAGCCCAGCCAAGTCACCTGACGTTTTAGAAGGCACACAGCAATGTATCAATGCCCGTATACCTCTCATTACAGGCGTCAGGCGTATTGGTCTATTTCTTTCTTGGCATCCAGAACTTGACTGAATGGCTCCTGAATTTCACTTTAACATAATGCCACTGGTTTAGGTGACTTCGTTTTTCCTCATGCTTATAATTTTTTTTATCATTTGTAAGCATGTATGCATGAAAATTTTCTTCTCGAGTATCAATTCCCTGTCCAGGGTGGGGTTGAGGGGTTGTAAAGAGGCCTATCTTCTGAATGAAACTATTAGCACTTAACTTTTTTTACTCTAACATACAAACTTTATTTTTAATATTGAAAAAGTATTACTTCTCTGTATATACAAGCTCACCCCACTTTTAAGTACACAATAGGGTTTATTTACTAAAGCTGGAAAGCGCAAAATCAGGCTCACTTCTGCATAGAAACCAATGAGCTTCCAGGTTTTATTACCAGGCTTAATTGAACAGGCTGGGGTTAGAAGCTCTTTGGTTTCTATGCAGAAATGAGCCTGATATTGCGATTTCCAGCATTAGTAAATAAACCCTATTGTGTACTTAAAAGCAGGGTATGCATATATATATATATATATATATATATATATATATATATATATATATATATATATATATATATATATATATATATATATATATATATATATATATATATATATATATAGCAAAACATGGCATTTAAAGTAGGCAAACCCTTTTTTTAGTTTTGGATGGAGTGGAGAGGGATTATAACACCTGTCAGTTGTTACCGCTGTCTGTGTCCCCTTTAGATAGATTCACCCTCTCTATTTATCCTATTTAACATTTTCACTGAAAGCGAAAGTAAAAGAAAATCCCAAAATTTGGGTTGTCCCCAGAAAAGTAATACAGGATAAATCTTCTAATGGGGACACTAGTTCTGGTAAACTGGGGTTCCCCAAGGAATTCCCATAATTTGCAGGGATTTCCTCTCACTTCCTGTTTGGCTATGGGACAGGATGTGAAGAAAAATCTCTACAATGAAACACAGATCGCGAAAAAAAATTGACAGGGGTTATAACCCTCTCTTGCTATATACAAAAAAAAAAAGCATGTTTTGCCTATAATTCTACAACAACATAACATTTACATACAGTGCACAAGTGATAGCTGTGTATCATGAATAAGCTTCATCTGCTCCCACTACAGGTTATTATTAGTTTTCTTTTATATAAATAACATGTCATTCGAGCGTAATAGTTCCATATAGACAGTAGATGCAATTGGTATATATATATATTTTTTAATGGTATACTTCATTTTAACCACTTGCCTACTGTGCACCTACACCCCCTTCCTGCCCAGACGAAATTTTAGCTTCCGGCACTGCGTCACTTTAACTGACAATTGCGCGCGTCCTTTTTTCCCCACAAATAGAGCTTTCTTTTGGTGGTATTTGATCGCCCGTGCGGTTTTTATTTTTTGGGCTATTAACAAAAAAGAGCGTACATTTAAAAAAAAAAAAACACACAATATTTTTTGCTTTTTGCTATAATAAATATCCCATTAAAAAAAAAAAATACATGTATCTCAGTTTAGGCCGATACGTATTCTTCTAAATATTTTTGGTTAAAAAAAATCAATAAAAAAAAATCGCAATAACCGTATAGTGACTGGTTTGTGCAAAAGTTATATTGCCTACAACATTTTTTCTGGATTGCGACATTGTAGCGGACACATCGGACACTTTTGACACATTTTTGGGACCATTCACATTTATACAGTGAACAATGCTATAAATATGCATTGATTACTGTATAAATGTGACTGAGAGGGAAGGGGTTAACCACTAGGGGGCGGGGAAGGGGTTAAATGTGTGTCCTAAGTAGTGTTCTATCTGTAGGGGAAGGGGGTGACTGGGGGAGGTAACCGATTGTGTCCCTATGTACAAGGGACACAGATCGGTCTCCTCTTTCCCTGACAGGACGTGAAGCTCTGTGTTTACACACAGAGCTCCACATCCCTGCTTAGTTACTGGGCAATCGCAGGTGGCGGCCGGGCATGCGCACGGTGTTCCCAGTAATGTGACGGGCGCGCGTGCCGCCGGCGGCGCACACGCGCCCTCTAGCGGCTTTAAATGACAGGACGTCATATGACGTCCTGTCAGAACAATAGAGCATTCCGCCTGCTGGCATTTGACAGTGGGCAGGTGTTAAGTGGTTAATAAATAACTTTAGGTCTGGGTTCACACCTATGCCAATTGAATGCAGGTTTTTCCGCAGCACAGGAGATTGTGAACGGCTCTCTATGAAGCCAGTTCACACACCGGAACAGCGACTCCAGTGCGAATCGCACAGGAGTCCTGTGCGCCTTTTGCTCAGTTTCAGTTTTTTTAGCCAAAAATTTAGGCTGAAATCGGACTTGAAACTGAGAATAGAGACATACCGGACCCCTGCTGTGAGCCAAAGCACGCTGCGGTGTGAACCCAGCTTTAAGAATGGTTATACAATGTTCTGAAATAAGAATAAAGAAAAGCACAGATTCAGCGCACCTAATTGTTTTAGAAAAGGCACATGGCTATCATAGCAAGGAAACAATACGCTTGGGTTGCTGAGTATTTGTAAAACATTTTTATACTGAATATGACCACCAGATGGCAGTATTGATGCACTTGCACAAGGCGACCAATAGCAAATGTTATGTGGTGATGTGAGGATCAGGATCTTTATTATCATCAACATAGAGGCGTGCTGCAATACGATTTTTGCATTTCCACCCATAACACTGTACCCTGGCAGTCGTCAGTTATATTTTCTGTTGACCTCAGCATCATCCTGACATTGTGGACTGAACCAATATCTTTTATTGTTTTGATATTTTTCATGAATACCTCTTTTGGGGGTGTTTCCAACTTTTTTTTTTTACTAATGTAAGGTTTTTGCAAAATGTATAATTCTGCCTTAAAATTGTTTGCTATCTTCTACCGAGGTAAAACAAAAAAATCTGAAATGCAAATGAGCCTGCCTGGCAGGATATAGTGTAACATATTGTGAGAGAAAGGCCAGTTATAACTTCTCTAAAGTTTATATATTTGTTAATGTTAAACACCAGATGTCACAATTATAGATTTCATAAAACTAAAGCCTTGTAAAAGACACCGTAGGCAAATGGAATTGAAATGTTGTTCCGCAAAAGAGAATGCCTTTTTTAATTATTCTGTAAAAGATTAAAGGGTAGCTCAGCTTTACCAAAAAATAAAAAATAAAATGCCTATGCAAATAAGGGGTATATGTAGAGAATTTGACCAAAGTTAAATAAGGCCCTTGCTACAGTATATGCATAGGCCATTTACATGCTTAATGAAGCCTGACTTAAAGCAGAGTTTTACCCAAAAATGGAACTTCCGCTTTTTGGAACCCACCCCCCCTCTGGTGTCACATTTAGCACCTTTCGGGGGGGGGGGGGTGCAGATACCTGTCTCAGACAGGTATTTGCACCCACTTCCGGGAATGCTCTCGTGCGGCAGCTCCGCCCCTACCCGCACCCCAGGAGAGAGTGGGGACCAGTGATGTTGCGCCGCACTGTTCGCGCATGCGCAATAGGGAACCGGGCAGTGAAGCCGCAACGCTTCACTTCCTGATTCCCTCACCAAGGATGGTGGCGGGTGCAGCCGCTGGACATATAAGTGTCCATATTTTAAAAGTCAGCAGCTGCAGTATTTGTAGCTGCTGGCTTTAAAAAAAAAAAACACGGCAGAACCTCCGCTTTAAATACTTCTAGAAGGTTGCTAAGAGAAGCCTAGTCTTACTGCTCAAGTTCACTATCACTGCAGCAAGCTCTCTCTTTTTTTTTTTTTCTTTTACATACTGTGGCCTAGTGACACTGTACTGCACTGGGGAGGTAAATAGGAGTTTTTTTTTACACTATGATTGCTTATTACACTTATTAGCACTGCTATAAGCAATCATTTTTATGAATGGTATCCATGTGCCATTGTGTCCAATTGTGATAGCTGTGATTCACCACAACTATCACATGGCACAGTTGCACTGCGATTGGGCTTGTGATCACTTTGACCAATTACAGAGATCCCAATAGTACACAATGCACAATGAATGGCTATAAATGAAAGCCATTGTTTACTATTGACATGTGATTGCTGCGAAATCGCAGAAAAGGTTACTTAAAAGTAAAGTAGGAATACTCTTTACCGAAATTAATTTTGCAGTGAAATTAACATTTTTGCCTTGGCTAAAATTCAGTCAAAATTTGCTTTATATCTCATCATGTGGCCAGCTTAGATGGAGTTTACTTGGGGGAAAAAAATCCTTTGGTTTTTGTTTGCTAACAGAATACAAACTCTTAACTCACCTAAAGAAGGATCCCACAAAACAGTTGAAAATGTGCTGTTTTTTTTTTGCCCTAGTAAATATTGATTTTGTTGGGGCCAAAAAAAGAATATGCAAAAACATACGATCAGCCTCTTCCACATAAATTACTCTCTGACTCGAATTTTAGAAAAAAGTCAATTTATTATTTGCTTACCAAAAAATATATATATACTGTAGATTCAGAGTCCAATGCACTGTGGTTTGATTGTTCATTGATGGGTACAGAAAGGAAAGTAAAAAAACATGCTCTCCAATTTATATTTCAGCTTAATGCTTCTGCAACTTTTTTACTTCCTATAAAAATATTCTGTTTCTTTGCAAATTCGGGTTGGCCATTTGCACACCCTCAGGAATTTACCTGCCATTACATTATTTCTGTAGGTAAGCACATTAATAATGTGCCTCTTTTTCATGGTGACAAAATAGTGACACCGCTGCACTGATTAAGCCTTAATCCTGGGAGAGTCTCTAAAAGGAATGTATAAACATTTATTCCTTCCTCTTCTTTTCAGGGGTAAAACAATAAAAAAAAAAAAAAATCACGTTTTGTCAGTAGACTTGAAACTGCCCTTAACATGTTTAACTGACTATTCTTAGCTGCTCTGTTGAAAAAAAAAAAAAGGCCTGTTTACAAAAATAAATGTCTAAAGCTCAAATTTCTGAATATGAGCAGCTTCTGATTTGCATTTTCTTTTAAAAACCCATATTGCTCTGAGAATAATTGGCCATGGGTGCATCCTGTAGTAAACGTTTATTTGTAAAACTTTAAGCAGATAGTAAAAAAAAAATGTATAAAATGTTACAAACTTATAAAAAAATCAAAAATGCTAAATTTACTTTTTTCCCTAAATTCTAGCTTCAGTGTGTACCAATATACCATTAACCACTTCAATACCATGCACTGTCGCCCCTTCCTGCCCAGGACAGTTTTGATCTTTCAGTGCTGTCGCATTTTGAATGACAATTACGCTGCCATGCTACACTGTACATAAACTAAATTTTTATAATTTTCTTAGCACAAATAGAGCTTTATTTTGGTGGTATTTGATCACCTCTAAGTTTTTATTTTTTGCTAAACAAACTAAAAAAAATGTTTTCTTTGTTTCTGTTATACAATTTATCCTTCTCCTTCACTGACAGGCACTGATGAGTCGGCACTGATGGGCACTGATGAGGCGGCACTGATGGGCACTGATGAGGAAGCACTAATATGCAGCACTGATGGGCACCGATAGGTGGCACTGATATGCGGCACTGATAGGTGACGCTGATTGGCACTGACAGATGGCATTGATGGACACTAATAGATGGCACTGATGGGCAGCACTGATTGGGCAGGTACTGGACAGGTGTTAATGCTGGGCACTGATTGGCACTATGGTGGGCACTGATTTTCACTGTGGTGGGCACTAATTTGCACTTTACTGGGCACTGAGAGGGGGTTATGATGGGGCACAGACTAGGCACCGAATGGCAGATGATGGGTACAATTGATGGGGGCTGTGCTGATAATCAATGAGCTGATCATCAGCACAGGCCCCCCTCTGACAGGGAGAGCCTCTGATTGGCTCTCCCTGTCAGCACGAACCAAGGAATGACGTTTATCGTCACTTCCTGGTTCACGCTGTGATCGGCTGTGATTGGTCACAGCTGATCACATGGTAAGAAGCCTATGTTAGACTGACACACCGCACTCACGATTGCCGCACGTCATATGACACTCAGTCAGGATAAGAGAACCACTTCCAGAACGGAAGTGGTTAATGTACCTCTGTTGCTGAAAAGAAAAAGTTGTCCCTATATTCTAGGTCAGAATTTAACTCCAGTTGCTTCTATAGAAAACTCCATTCCTTGTACCCATTCCACAGGATGGGAAAACTGTTAGTAGAATGAAGAAGTTTTTCAGCAGCGGACTTAAAACACATGCTGAACCTGTCCTCACCCTCCAGGAGATTGCTCCCATCCATCTTTGTAGTAACATGTTTTTCCAAAGCAATCGTTATCAGTGAGCACCTTTCTCCTTCAATATACAACGAGCGTCTTCCTCTGCTGATAGATCACTTTGTACCTTACCTTCTAATGCATAGATCGTTCATTTGGCTGTTTACTGTAAACAGGATAAGTGTGTCCCTGGAAGTCTGTAAAGCTCACTATATAATCTGATTGTACAATCTCCTTAAGATCTACCATCAGCTACTGTATATAGCGCAAAGGCCTGCCTGAATGGATACAGAGTGATTGAATAGATAGGTGTGTCCTCCTATTATATAGTTTTGGTAGATCTAAAAGAGATTGCACAATCAGATTGTATAGTGTATAGCCACATTTATAACCTAAAATAAAATGCCATTAATTGCTAACATCACCCCAAACACGGAAGCAAATGCATAATTTGTAACATGCAAGAATGCATGATAAAACATGTTAAAAACGCACAAACCGCAATGCACCCAAATGCCCCAAGGGCTATTTTGCCATGTTTGCCGCAGGTAGGAAGCCCACTGAAATTATGATCTGCCCTATGTGTATCACAGGAAAATGCGCCAAAATACGCTAGGTGTAAATGGGACCTGAAAGTGAAATCCTGAGCTGGATTACAAGAACAATGACAGCTGTCTCAAGCCACACCCTCCCATATACTTATATAAAGCTGGCTATACATTCTGCAATTGTGCAATTCCGTTTAGATTTACCAAAACAATGGAAAAACCTGAACAATCTATTAAATTTGTATCAAATCAGGCAGGCACTTGCACTACATAGTTGTTGGTATGGTACAATTAAGCCTCATACACACGATCAGTCCATCCGATGAGAACGGTCTGAAGGACCATTGTCATCGCTTAACTGATGAAGCTGACTGATGGTCTGATGTGCCTACACACCATCAGTTAAAAAAACGATCGTGTTAGAACGCGGTGACGTTTACATGTTTTTATACAACGAAGTGCTGAAAAAAAACAAAGTTCAATGCTTCCAAGCATACGTCGACTTGATTCTGAGCATGTGCGGCCTTTTAACCGATGCTTTTGCATACTAACGATCGGTTTTGACCTATCGGTCAGGCGTCCATTGGTTCAATTTTAAACCAAATTCTATTTTTTGTACCTAAGAAAAACTGAACGATGGCGCCTACACATGATCGGTTTGGACCGATGAAACGGACCTTCAGTCCTTTTTCATCAGTTTTGACCGATCGCGTGTACGCGGCTTTACATTGTACAGTGTATGGCCACCTTAAAGTCGTTCTGAAGACAGAATTATCTTAATGCATGGGTGCTCAACCTGTGGCCCTCCAGATGTTTCAGAACTACAGGTCCCATCATGCCTTTGCCTTTGGTAGTCATGCTTGTAACTGTTCAGCCTTGCAATGCCTCATGGGACTTGTTGTTTTGGAACAGCTGGAGGGCCACAGGTTGAGCACCCATGTCTTAATGCCTTCTATGCAGCAGCCCTCCTTATACTTACCTGAGCCCTATCTCGATCCAGCGATGTTGCACGAGAGTCTTGGCTGTCTGGGACTCTCCCTCCCCATTGACTGAGACAAAGAAGTGGGCACCATTGGCTCCCGTTGCTGGCAAAGTCACTAAACCGATGAGGAAAGAGAGGGGGGCAGGGGCGAACTGCGGCTCCATATTTGAATGGACACACAGAGCAGCAGCTCAGATCGGGTGTCCCCCATAGCAAGCTGCTTGCTGTTGGGTTCAGGAGGGAGGAGCCAGAAGCACCGCCGAGGGACCAGGAAAGAGGAGGATCTGGGCTGCTCTGTGCAAAACCACTGCACAGAGCAGGTAAGTATAGCATGTTTGTTTTTTGAAAAGAGGTGGTCCAGGAAAGAGGGAGGTAAAAAAGTAAAACACGCCCTATTCTGTGATACATTAAAGTAGTGCATGATGGTATATGACGTTTCCTGGATGGTCACATAATGGTGGGGATGTGGCAACGGGATGTCTTGATTAACCCCCCCCCCCCCCGCCACCCCCCCAAAAAATATACAGCACTAGCCGCCACTGGCCCATAGTCTAAACAGATCTTTGCTGTGCAGCCCATACTGCAGTGTGCTTGCACAAAGGAAGAAGTGCCCAGGTGAGATAATTTTGAAATAGCTGCATTGTTTACAGGGTACTGCACAAGGAAGATTACAATTGTGGACAGGTAAGCATAACTATTTGGTAGGGTGTTTGGGAGGAAGGGTAGGGGGGTGCAGGCACCATCGTACAATTATCTGTAGCACCCACCTAGTTAGGTGCTAGCAAGAGGTACATTTAGTCATGTGGCCTCTGCTGCAGCTGATCAGCCAATCCCTGGTCAGGAGAGTGAGCAGCAGGGGGCTGAGAGGGGTATATAGGAGCTGGAGCAGAGAGTAGCAGGGTCCTGTGCCTGCTGGACAGTGACTCAGCCTGGAAGTACTGTTAAACCTTCCCAGGCCTAGAGAGATTTCAGAAGTCATAGATAATTCTAGTTTACCAAGGAGTTGAAGGATCACCCCAAAGCCGCAGTAACACCCGGGCAACTTCCAAAGAGGATCTTTCTGGGATACTTTTATGTCGGTGTCAGCTGAAGCTGGAAGAAGGCCTTCAGATAGTTTGACACCGTGAGAAAACCTGATGCCTTGTACACATGCCTTGACCATGCAAAAGTCCGCTGTGAGTCCGTTGGAAGTCCGACAGAAAGATAGAGAACAGGTTCTCTATCTAAGGTCCGTTGGACTTCCGAGAAAAAAAGTCAGATGGAAGCTATACACGTCAGACTTTTTTCTCAGAAAGTCCGGCTGTGTGTACGAGGCATACGAGGAATTTTAGGAGAGAGACTGTTGCCTTTGCACTTCCTTTTGCTAGAGGGACTGTTCCAAACTTGCTGCCAGGACTGCGCCCATAGTGGAAGCCTTCATATGCTGAGTTGTTGCTACTTTCTATACAGAAGACTTTATGTCAGTTAACTGTTGCACGATAGTGTCCTCCTTCAAGTCGTTAGTCCTGGGTATCACAAAGTTCTTTCCCAATCGCTACCCCAGTTCTACAAAACAAATAAAAACAGCAACAAATACATTATCTGCCTGGTTAATAAGTAAGGACTGAATAACACTTGATGCACCTGGCTGAAAATACCCTGTACCTGGTTGTTTGGTCCATCAACGGATCAGAACCTAGGCCTAGGATAACAGTGGAACCATACAAGGAAGGTTTGCGCTACAAATCATTTGAATGGAATCTTTTCACCTAAAGATGCAACACTGGACCTTGAAACAACCAATTTACAATCTTACAGTTGGTTTTTAGGTAAGATTGCCAGAATTAGGAGCCATGCTGTAAGGGCTGTTAACAGGGGAAATTAAAGACCACCCCTATGCAAGGACATTTGTTGTTTTTAATAGCTGGATGAACAATTGCTGATCCTTTTAAGCCTGATGTGAATGTTCAATATATGTAAAGTGCTGCTTAAATTGACGGCTAGGTTAGATGCCAGGAGAGATATTGGGGTCTAATACCCCAATGTCTCCATAAAGAGTACCTATAACTGTAGCTGCCTAATGCTATCACTTGGGGGTTTCCTAACCCCTTGTGATAGCAATAAAGTTAATAAAAAAAAACATATATATTAATGTATATACATAATAAAATAATATATTAATAAACATTCTACCCGCTACCCTGCGTGCCACCCACAAATGGAAACTCGTGCCAAGGGTGCGAACGTGTATGTAAACCACTATCGCATCACACATGTATTACTGCAAACATCGGAGCGAGAGCAATAATTCTAGCACCAAAGCTCATAGTTGACCATAGCTTTTAAAGTATTACCTAGGGAAATTTTCATGTACCGTAGTTTTTCGTGATATCACGAGTGCATGCAATTTTAGGACTTGGCATGTTTGGTATGTATTTACTCAAAGCAACCTCATGTTTAATAAATTACCAAAAAGTATGTGTGTTTGCTCTAAGATTCATTTTATTATATTTTTTCCTGAAAATATGCATTTAATAGACAGCTGTGGCAATACAGTTCCTTGAAAAAGTATTCATACCCCTTGAAATTTTCCACATTTTGTCATGTTACAACCAAAAATTGTAATGTATTTTATTGGGATGTTATGTGATAGCCCAACACAAAGTGGCACATAATTGTGAAGTGAAAGGAAAATGATAAATGGTTTCCAGAATTTTTTACAAATAAATTTGTGAAACGTGTGGCGTGCATTTGTATTCAGCCCCCCTGAGTCAATACTTTGTAGAATCACCATTCACTAAAATTACAGCTGCAAGTCTTTTTTGGTATGTCTCCACCAGCTGTGCACACCTAGAGAGTGAGATTTTTGCCTGTTCTTCTTTGCAAAATAGTTCAAGCTCTGTCAGATTGGATGGAGAGCGTTTTTCAGCAATTTTCTTGACACAGACTCTTAATTGGATTTAGGTCTGGACTTTGACTGGGCCGGTCTAACACATGAATATGCTTTGATCTAAACCATTCCATTGTAGCTCTGGCTGTATGTTTAGGGTTGTTGTCCTGCTGGAAGGTGAACATCCTCACCATTCTCAAGTCTTTTGGAGACTCTAACAAGTTTTCTTCTAAGATTTCCCCGTATTTGGGTCCATGTATTTTACCATCAACTCTGACTAGCTTCTCTGTCCCTGCTGAAGAAAAACATCTCCACAACAAGATGATCCCACCATCGTGCTTCATGGTGGGGATGGTGTGTTCAGGGTGATGTGCAGTGTTAGTTTTCCGCAACACATAGCGTTTTGCTTTTAGGCCAAAAAGTTCAATTTTGGTCTCATCTGACCAGAGTACCTTCTTCCACATGTTTGCTGTGTCCCCCACATGGCTTCTCGCAAACTGCAAATGGCACTTCTTATGGCTTTCTTTTAACAATGGCTTTCTTTTTGCCAGTCTTCCATAAAGGCCAGATTTGTTGAGTGTGTGACTAATAGTTGTCCTGTGGACAGATTCTCCCACCTGACCTGAGCTAAAGTAATTTTCCAGCTGAAATGCAGATTTTTAAATGTATGCAAAACATTTAAAGCAATTACCTACTTTAGCATAAACACAATACAAAATTAAAGCTTTTCTTTGGTAATGGTATATCTCCAGCTTTTCAAATAAATGCAATAGGATCTGGAGGCAAGTGCATCTGCATTCCTAACTGTCCCTGTTCATATTTAAAGGAACTTTTCATCTTTCTAACCATATACCATGAAAGAGTGACAGAGACAGAGACAGAGAAAGGATGTCAGTTTTTGGACATTTGTTTCAAAACAAACTGATTTCTTAAAAAAAATAAAAATAATAATAGCATCTTTTGGAAGACATATTTAAAACAACTTTATTTAGGATCTACCGATTCCCTAAATATAAACCTTTGATTGACTCTTGCAACTTGAAAACTCTATCATAAAAAAGTCCACCAAAACACTATACATCTGATCCCCATTGGACATTGCTGTAATGCATGTGTCTTCAGCTGGAAAGGAAAATATATTTTTTTTTAGAATAGTTACACTGATAATTTTTTCCCTGCTTCAACTGGGGGTGAATTACTTAGGCAAATAGACTGTTTGCTTACATTTCTAATCATGTGCAAGCAAAAAAAATAAAATACAAATTTCCTTGCATGTGGTTGGGAATTCTTTTGCAAAGTGAATTTTCACCACATTCACTAAGCCAGAGGTAGGCAACCTTTGGGGCCGCGTACACACGAGGGGATATGTCCGCTGAAAACGGTCCGATGGACCGTTTCAGCAGACATCTCCGCTCGTGTGTATGGGCTAGCGGACAGATTTCTCCACCCGACAGATTTCAAAGCATGCTTTGAAATCTATCCGGTGGGAATCTGTCCGCCCGACATGTCTGCTGGTTAGTACACTTACCAGCAGACATGTCGGCTCCCACCGCCGCCGCGCCGCTGCCGAATGGATTCGGCGCATGCGCGGAAGTGTTTTACTTCCTGGTGCGGTGACGTGGCGGTGACGTGGCGGTGACGCGGCGGCGTCAACGTCACCGCCGCGTCACCACTACGTCACCGCGCCGTCCGGCGGCGGGGAATTTGATCCGATGGTGTGTACACGCCATCGGATCAAACTCCCGATCGGACATATCCGATGGAAATGGTCCGCGGACCGTTTTCATTGGATATATCCGATCGTGTGTACGCCGCCTGAGAGTTTGGGGAGATCTACCTGAACAACATGAAAGAGATCAAACATCATTGTGGTTCAGCGTCCTTTTCTTTTTTTTAAAAAAAACTAGCAAGACCTAAATAGTAAGGCATTTTAGAAAAATGTAATAAAACTAACTCAAAAAATATTAACTTAGCCTACCTTAAAAATGACAGGGTAAGTCAGTAGAGCAGTGGACAGTGTGTGGACGGTATCAGTAGAGCAGTGGACAGTGTGTGGACGGTATCAGTAGAGCAGTGGACAGTGTGTGGACAGTATCAGTAGAGCAGTAGACAGTGTGTCGACGGTATCAGTAGGGAAGTGGACAGTGTGTGGGCGGTATCAGTAGGGCAGTGGACAGTGTGTGGACGGTATCAGTAGGCCAGTGGACAGTGTGTGGACGGTATCAGTAGGGCAGTGGACAGTGTGTGGACGGTATCAGTATAGCAGTGGACAGTGTGTGGACGGTATCAGTAGAGCAGTGGACAGTGTGTGGACGGTATCAGTAGAGCAGTGGACAGTGTGTGGACGGTATCAGTAGAGCAGTGGACAGTGTGTGAACGGTATCAGTATAGCAGTGGACAGTGTGTGGACAGTATCAGTAGGGCAGTGGACAGTGTGTGGACGGTATCAGTAGAGCAGTGGACAGTGTGTGGACAGTATCAGTAGAGCAGTAGACAGTGTGTCGATGGTATCAGTAGGGCAGTGGACAGTGTGTGGGCGGTATCAGTAGGGCAGTGGACAGTGTGTGGACGGTATCAGTAGAGCCGTGGACAGTGTGTGGACGGTATCAGTAGAGCAGTGGAAAGTGTGTGGACAGTATCAGTAGAGCAGTAGACAGTGTGTTGACGGTATCAGTAGGGCAGTGGACAGTGTGTGGACGGTATCAGTAGAGCAGTGGACAGTGTGTGGACGGTATCAGTAGAGCAGTGGACAGTGTGTGGACAGTATCAGTAGAGCAGTAGACAGTGTGTTGACGGTATCAGTAGGGCAGTGGACAGTGTGTGGACGGTATCAGTAGGGCAGTGGACAGTGTGTGGACAGTATCAGTAGGGCAGTGGACAGTGTGTGGACGGTATCAGTAGAGCAGTGGACAGTGTGTGGACGGTATCAGTAGAGCAGTGGACAGTGTGTGGACGGTATCAGTAGGGCAGTGGACAGTGTGTGGACGGTATCAGTAGGGCAGTGGATAGTGTGTGGACAGTATCAGTAGAGCAGTAGACAGTGTGTCGACGGTATCAGTAGGGCAGTGGACAGTGTGTGGACGGCATCAGTAGGGCAGTGGACAGTGTGTGGACAGTATCAGTAGGGCAGTGGACAGTGTGTGGACGGTATCAGTAGGGCAGTGGACAGTGTGTGGACGGTATCAGTAGAGCAGTGGACAGTGTGTGGACGGTATCAGTATAGCAGTGGACAGTGTGTGGACGGTATCAGTAGGGCAGTGGATGGTGTCAGCAGACAAGTGGATGGTATCAGTGATGTTAGTAAGGCAGAGATTGGTGTCAGTAGGACAGTGGATGGTGTCAGTCAGTAAAGCAGTGGATGGTGTAAGTAGGGCAGTGGATGGTTACTGGCTCCTTATCCCCGCTCTCCAAACGATCCCCCGCAGCAGCCAATGGGGGACAAGGGAAGCTGGCAGCACTGTAGGGGGGGGCAAGAGAGCACACAGGATCACAGGATTGATCATGGCTGGGCAACAGAAGAAAGGGTAACTTGGAGAGGCTGCAGGGGTGGCTTTTAGTGGAACCGATGGGCAGGAACTCCCTGCAGAATGGAAGGAGAAAAGGAGAAGCCAGCATTCAGTAGCTGCAAAGAGGAAAATACAGACCATCGGTTCCACTAAATGCTGCTTCTCCTCTTCAGGTTTTGGGGTCAGCAACCAAGGGACACAATCTACCTGCCTGCGATCAATGGATAGATCACAATCAACAATTTGCCGACCCCAGCACTAATGAGCAAAAATGTTCATGCAAAGTGAATAGCTTTTTGTCTTTAGTAAATCTGTCTCACTGTGTTGTCAGGTCAAAGTGCATGGTAGGAGCACACTATATTTCTGGTACATCATCATTATTTATTTTTTGTAATTGCAGCATGTTTAAAAAGATAAACCATGAAGAGATGTGCATGTACTGCAGGTACTAAATATTATGTTTTTAAATACAATTTTGCCTTGACATACGCTTAATTAAAAACCTTGTTGGGTTTAATGTGCAATGGTGAAGAGATCATCCTACAGTTGCCAAGATGGTTATCAGCTTGGGATTATGTCACGTTCCTAAGCTTTCAGACATGTGTCCATGGTTTTCAACAGAGATCATATCAGATGCCTAGACTTTCAGACATGTGTACATCAATAAAGAGGCTCAGAAGCAGCATTTTCCCCAGCAATGGTAATTATTGTAGTCCTTCAGTTAAGCTATATTTACCCATTCATTGTTTAATCAACTTTAATTAAAGGAGTCCATCGGAAAATGGTCAGCCAAACAGCACCTGCATCCAATTAGATGCAGGCACTGTTGAGGTACTAGGTGAGAATTATATAGCGCTCGTTGTAGAGACAATGATAAAAAATTAGAAGCTGCAATAATAAAAAGGTTATACAACCTCCAACATGGTATACAAGAAACAAAATTGCGCTAAAAAACTGCAAATATAACTAAGCAGTGTAACAATAAGATAATAAACAATAAGTTTAGTCCATATAAATGAAAAGAATGAATGCACAGGATCAGGTGCGGTTTCAAAGTTCAATTATGAAGTAGAAGTTCATAGTGGGGATCTCCCGGGTGTTAACACTGATGACAAACTTTTGAGAAAAAAGTGTTGAAAGTAAACACCTCCACCATAGGTATGAATGGCCTCTTACCAGATGCACAATGAAAGTAAGCCTTATGTCAAAACCCAGAAGTCACCAAGAACACCTCCAACGTCCAGATCACCTATATGGGAACCATCCTCGGTATCGTCGGTATGCGTCAGGATGTATGGAAGGACAAAAAGGCTTGCATAGTGTAAAATCGTCAGGTTTTAATAAAAAAAGAAAATGGTATGCACTTACAAGAAAATGTTCAAAGATAGGCATCCAATATAAAATAAGCCGGCCGGCTAGCACATTCCGCCCGTGTCTTCCGGGTAGAGAGAAGTTTGCGCGGTGACGTCAGCACGTCGCCTCCCTACGTTTCGTCACTAGAGGGACGTGTTCACGGGATACAGGCGGCGTGCTGAATCACCGCATATGTACACAGAGCGTGACGCGCAGCCTCGATGTCAGACACTGTTGAGGTACTATGACCCCCAGTGGCACCGGCTGTCAGAATACAAAAGCTGAGCAGCATTTTGTGGATGCTATTTTCTGAAAACATACGTAGAAAAATTCTACTAAGTTCTCTTTGTTTATGAGATTCCATAAATAATTCTGTCTGTATAGTGCAGTCAGATCTCGACTTATTATTTGTAACATCCATTTTTCTCAAATTTGACTGCAAAAGTGGAAATACTCTTTAATCGCTTCCCGACCACCGCACACCGATATACGCTGGCAGAATGGCATGGGCAGGCCAATGGACGTACCTGTATGTCCCTTTGAATTTGCCACCTAGCGGGCGCTCACAGCCGCTGGCAAAAACTTACAGTTTTTGCGGAACGGTCATTTCCGGCCATACGACACTCCTGACAGAATGAATAGCAACGAAAGGGGCATAAATAGAATAAGGGACATTATTAACACAGCAGCTTCCTGATGATGCAATCATGTTTGCGAAATGCATAGAGGCTGCTGGGAAAAGATCCATGCCACTTCCTGCCAGACGAGAGTGAGGCCTGGAAGGCACGCCGATAGAGGAGATTATCGGGAAATACACGCTGACACTTTGTAGCGCATATACACGGCTGGAGTAGCTTGGTGCCGGCCCAAGGGCACACTTAAATGTGATGAAAGAGTATTTTATCTTTGATAACTTTTAGTAAAAAGTAGAGATTTACTACACTATGATGGTTATCCATTTCCTATGAGCATTGATAGAGCAAGAGAAACCAAATTGCATTGTCCACTTGGAAAGGCTGCAGTCTGATCCATTGAATAGGAGTGATCATCCAAATTGAAATTAATGAACCAAAGGCGCATAAAAAGTTGTATCTGGCGAGAGGCTATTGAATAAGGTGTAGTCATAAAAATTGTTAAAATGGATGCACTTTAATCCACGGATAAGGAACAAAGGTATTGCAACAAACTGATCACTCACTGGGACTATCCATTATGATTTTATTTTTTTTGCAGCTGCACTTTATCGATTTATGGACTCATTGCAATAAGTCGATTTACTTATCATATTACATAAAAGCATTTGCACTTTTTACCCATAGGGAATTTGTTAATATTTGCCTCACGGTTTGCACTTGCACTTTTAATGATTTAATCACTATTATAATGTGTGGTTTAGGAGCACGGTATATTTGATTCATAGGGATATTGGATCATTGGTTGAATTATATATTTACATAACTTCCCATAGGAGTATATATATTTGGATTTATTTGGGATAAGTGGTTGTTTCCACGGCAGTGATAGAATTGGCTAGACACAAATGTATTAATTCAGCGCAATATATGTATTGCTCATTATTTCCCTGTTTTGCCTAGTGACATGGCAGGTGATCTACTGCTCCCTGTCATCGGGAGCAGTGTTCGCTGTCATGTCAGTGGTAGCACATCCCCCCCATAGTTAGAATCACTCCCTAGCACACACCTAACACCTTGATCACCCCCTAGTGTTTAACCCTGCCAGTGTAATTTATACAGTAATCCTTGGCTATTTATAGAGTGTCAAAAGTGTCCGATGTGTCCGCCATAATGTCGCAGTCCTGATAAAAATCGCAGATCGCCACCATTACTAGTAAAAAAAAATATTATTAAAAATGCCATAAATCTATCCTCTATTTTGTAGACGCTATAACTTTTGCACAAACCAATCAATATACACTTATTGCGATTTTTTACCAAAAATATGTAGGATATGTATCGGCCTAAACTGAGGAAAATATTTGTTTTTTTATATATTTTTGGGGGATATTTATTATAGCAAAAAGTAAAAAATATTGAATTTTTTTCAAACTTGTCACTCTTTTTTTTTGTTTATAGCGCAAAAAATAAAAACTGCAGAGGTTATCAAATACCACCAAAAGAAAGCTCTATTTGTGGGGAAAAAAGAACATCAATTTTGTTTGGGTACAAAGTCGCACGACCGCAAAATTGTCAGCTAAAGCGACGCAGTGGCGAATCGCAAAAAAATGCTCTGGTCACGAAGGGGGTAAATTCTTCCGGGGCTGAAGTGGTTAAGAGAGCTGACATTTCTAGGGGATAGCAGGATGGGGGAGGTAGACAGGGAATTGTCAGAACTCCTTTTATCACCTCTTCTTTGTAATGTATACTGTAAGTAATGGAAAACTGTCTATAGAGACAGTCACTGCCTGCCTGCACACAAGAGCAGGGAATTGAACGAGGCATTAGCTCTATCTTAGACAGCACTTTAACCAGGAAATACATTGAAATCTACTGGTGATTACATAATTTTTGTTTAAATGTTGTATTGTCGTAAAAAGAAATGTACTATGTTCTAAACAAGCAGTAATTGACCATGAAATGTAAATATTAGCACTTACAAGATAAAAAATTAGCTTGTCTTATTCAGAATTCAGTAATGTGAAAAATATCTGCTTTCTGTCAAACATCTATAATTCATCAAGAAGGTCATAATCAAGGAAAAAAACATCTATAAAAGGGTGAAAGGAGATGTAGAAATGCATAATGAGAAAATAATGATGCATTCACAATATGAGTGCGGACAGCTCACACTTACATCTTTCTGCAGTGTATCCTCTGTGTGTTGACTTTGTGTATCAGGTTTATACTCCTTCAAACACAACTGCGATGGTTTTGCTGTTTGCTTAGCAATTCAAACTCAGAGTTTCCTGGTAACCAATATAATATGCATACAACAAGGTACATATTTATTTACAGATGCTGATAGGTTTTATCAGCAATGCCTAAATGAACTCTGATGCTCTATTTTGTATAGCTTCAATGGTCATTTCCTTTGATGGTCCTAGGTATATTTAGTGTCAAAACACATTTGTTTCACAACTCATCCTGATGACATTTGCACTTGTGTTAACCTAAGCCCCCCCTCCCAAAAAAGATCAAAATCCCTTCACAGACTATACCAATGAGTTGTTAGATAACCACAGCAAGGTTTACTGGTCAAATATTCATCAATATGCATTTCTTACATCTGAATAATAGTTAAATGGCAAGGTACTAAAAGTATTCCTCCCAATAACATTGAGCCATTTTAGACCTAATTGTATGGCATTGTGGTGTGCAAACAATTTTCAAAGATATACTTGTAGCACTCCCCCCGAAGAAGCTGCTGGTTTGTTTTGGGTGGCATGTTACCTCTGTATCTCCGCCGTCTAGGGTACTTGATGAGAGTTGTAGTAAAGGGAATGTCCACACGACAAGTGTCTTTTCTGTGCTTTTATTACCCAGCTGTTAAAAAATGATTAAACAGTAGAAAGGGGAAGGGATAGCAAATAGGAGACAGCAGATTCAGGTGTTACTGCATACGGGAAATAGTCCTGCTTCCAACAACACTCCACTTCCCCACTCCAGCCGGAGTGGGTACAGCGCACCCGGACAGGCCTCTCTTACCAGCCTGGCAGTCAGAGTGTCACTCGAACTAAAGCCACGATCCGAAAATCGTACAGAAAATGCTGCTTTCGAAACGATCGTTCGATAATCGGATCGTTAGTACAGCGCTTCCGAGAGCCGATCAGGATAGTTCATCTGATTTTATTCTATCGGACATGCACAGAATTTTTTTTCGTACGATGCCAGATCGTACGATTTTCGTTTAATCAGTACAGCTGTCGTTCGAAAATGCAATACAAATGCATTACAACACATGACATCACTTCCGATTTTTTATTCTGACGTACGAGAATTTTCGTGACTTTAGTAAACTCATCAGATTCTACGTGAGATTAGCATACAAAAAAAAAAACAGACGATCATTCGTCCGATAATCGGATCGTGTGTATCGGGCATTAGGATCAAGTCTCTGCCACAGACCCTCCTAAAAGAATGGAGACATTTATGGTCCAGAATCCTCTCTCAGTAGATTTAGCACCTGTATCTCCTTTGGGTAGTTTTGCAAAATTAGCGACTGACAGGCGACCAACATCCAGCCTGTCAGATCTCAGGTTGTCCCCCGATGAATGGGCAGGCCCCTCCTGGAACACCAGCCTCGTGCTTGGTATCCTTTGGACAGACTCTTCATAGGTCAGCTTGCTCCATTGGACGTACAGCTCGAGACCCCCTCCAGATTGGGGACCCAGTCGATCACTGGGCCCACACAGTAGATCAATTGCTCTGGGCCAACGTGGTCCTGGAACCAGGAACACAGCTACCCACGCATACCCCGGAGGGCCATATGTGGGGGTGTCGTGGGATGGCTACCCCAATGGTGGGCGCCACACGACGAAGAAGAACATCAAGGCAATGGCATCTGCCCCCTTTATACCCCTCCCCAGCATGCACAGCGAGGCGGCCAACCCCTGACTGGCTGCTAAGGAGTGATACTCAGACTTACTTGACCCCACTGCTGCCACCTGCCGTCCGGGGGTGATGGGAGTCCCCGGACAAAAGGTTAGCCCACAGCACAGCCAAGCTAGAGCAGAGACCCAAATTTAAACAGCCAGACTAATTCAGAGCTAACTGTTTCTCTAAATTCTCCCCTAAATCTAACATAGCACCGGCTCTAAAAGAAGACAGGCGCTACATACTGAAAGAAGTTTGGGACTTTAGATGAAACATGCACCTAAAAGGTGATATCGGGCAATGAGTGTCTGACCAAAAAATGGATACTATAACTGTACTAGCTGAATCTCAATATCAAGCACACAAGACAGTATAGTGCATAAATAGCATTTATTTAATAAATATACACATAAAACATAGTAGCATATTTGCATTGTAGTAAATAGTAATGTAGCGTAACCCCCGAAAGGGCCGCTGGATTAATAATGGGATCGGCAGATTAAGTTACCCTTGCTTGGTCTAGGGGTGCACCAGAAGCCACTAAGTAGTAATTGAGTGTCCACACAGTCAATAAAGATTTTCTCAATGCTTTAATTCCAGGCCAGGTCAACTCGGTGAAAGGAGAATAGGTTAATGAGAATGCCAGGCCTGGATATATGTACAGCAAAAATCAACCCCTTGAAAGATACAACTTTGCACGTGTTGCCAATTTAAATGCTGATTGGGAGGAACATGTCTCTCTCACAGACCTGGCTCTAGGCCTCTGCCACAGGCCAATGTGGTATAGATAATTTGTAAATGTCCGAACAGAGCAAATCCTCCCAGCAGTTATCTCAGCATAGATCACTGGGTGACAGCAGAGCGTACCTGTCTATGGCCCGGGCGCCGGATCCTCTCTACGGCATCGGGAACCCAGTAAGTCACTGGGGTCCCTTTAGTTTCGTCCCAGACCGAGACTCAGCAAGGCCTGGAAGCTTGGCCAGGTGGGCCACGCCGGCAGGGTCCATGGATGCGCACACCCTGAAGGTGGGTGCCACACCCCGACTCCGGGACCCCGCGCAGGAGAAGGAAAATAACCCAGAACACATGACCTCCATCACAGATATACCCCTCCCCAGCATGCCCAGCGGGAAAAACCCTTTCCAATTGGCTGCTGGGGAAGATTCCATCCACCAGAAATCCCTCTGGCTCCCACTGCCAGCCAAAGATGATACTCACACCCCCAGAAAGCCAGTGGACCTTTCCAGAATGACACAGGTCATTAACCTAAACAAATCACGACTGGGAGCAAGGTAACTCTCCCAGTCAACTAGTTTTTAGCGTAGTGCCCATGCTGGAAGCAAGGGGGCGCTACAGTAATATTAATATAGAAACAGTCAGGCACGTTGATCTATATATCACATAATAAACATATAAAATTCATGATAGTTGCAGCAAAATAATAGGTAAAAATAATGAAATTATCCCATATAGGAGACATTAAGGTAGCATCAGAATAGCTTGACGTATTTCGTGGAACTCTCCACTCATCAGGAGCAGATATAATTGCCTATGGGTTTGATTGATAGTGATAAGGGCTGCAAGCCAGCCGGACAAGTTGATAGTTCCGGGAGCTGAGGTGGTAATCCCTAGATAAAAAGCTGGAAAATACCCTCAGGGGACAGCTGTCCCTGGGAGTGAGGTACCCCATGGAAGTGGAGAGTGAATAGAATAGCCATAAACAATCTTATCCTCCTGAGGGATCTCCTGATGTTCCTGTGTGGGGTCCCGGAAATACATAGGACAGAGACATCTCTCTGGGGGATTCCTGTTACTGGATCCATCAGCTTGATGTTCTTTTATAGATCCTTGTGTCCTTCTAAGCGTTCTTACTTTCTGAAGGTCTACTTAGCTTTCAGCCCAGGTTAGCAATGGACAAGCGGACCAAAACCTAAGTCTCTTTTGAAAACAGCCTTTACTGTCTGATTCTGGGCATATCATGAAAAGAGCCAACAACTGCAATCAACAGGTGACCTGGAGCAGACAGAAAAATATTCCCCCCCTTCCCTTCATCCAAAACAGTCTACACAATTGTTTTTGAAGGGATGGTCTGTTAACCACTTGCTTATTGGGCACATATACCCCCTTAAGCCCCGTACACACGGCCGAGGTTCTCGGCAGAAACCAGCGAGAACCTCAGCCGTGTGTACGCCCTCGGCGAGCCCCGCCCGTCGGGAAACCCCTCGAGCAAATAGAGAACAGGTTCTCTATTTGCTCGACGGCCCGTCGGGATGAATGGCTGGTTGCCTTTCCTGACGGGCGGGTCGCCGATTCTGACGGCCGGCAGAGAACCTCGACGGGCGGAACGATGTGTTCCGCCCGTCGAGGTTCTCTGCCGTGTGTACGGGGCTTTACTGCCCAGGCCAATTTTCAGCTTTCAGCACTGTCATACTTTCAATGACAATAAAAATGTAGGGAAAAAAAATGTTCATTGTTTGTTATAAAATTTTGCACACAGGTAATTTTTCTCCTTCATTTATGGGCACTGATAGGCTGCACTGATGGGCACTAATAGGCTGCACTGATAGGCACTGATAAGGCAGCACTGGTGGGCACTGATGGGCACTGATCAGGAGGCACTGATGAGGCTGCACTGATAGGCAGCACTGGTAGGCGGCACAAAAGGGCACTGATAGGCAGCACTAAAATACACTGAGAGGTGGCACTGATGGGCACTGGTAAGTGGCACTAATAGGCAGCACTGATAGGTGACACTGATGGGCACTGATTGTCAGCACTGATGGGCACTGATTTGTGGCGTTGGCTATTAATTTAACATAAAATAATTCTTAAAGGGGCTTATTCTATTGAAGTAGCAGGGTCACATGATAGAGAAGCCTCCTGGAAGATGAGAAGGTTAAAGATGATTGGCCTATTAGGGTGAGATGATCTTGGAACCTTCTAGAATGTGTTTGGGGGCTGCTTATAAAGAGGAGAGGAGTCGTCAGAAAAGCGTCCTTCCCAAGCCCCCCCCCTGTCACGGCAAAGGGCATATGTGAGAATATGTTTAAAAAAGAGATGATGGTGAATTCTGGATGAATTTTGTTTGAAAATATTATTTAAGTAATAAAGTTTATGAGGTTATATATAATTTTGTTGTAAACTGTGGCCTATTATTTTTCCAAACTATTTATGGGTGGAGTGGTTTATATTCTATTATGCATGTTTGCAGGTTGTTATTTTGTAAGTTTTTTGTAAGTTTTCCTTTAGTTTGTTAGTGTTTAGTCTGAAATTGTCACTGAATTAACTGTGGTGGACATTAAACGCCAAAACATATTTTTTAAATAGGGTACCCCTGTCAGTCAGTTTTGCTTTCTATCTCTGTTCCACTAGGGACATTGCATCATTGAAAATTTCTGCTTACTTTGTTCATCTGCATGCAAGAAGGTTGGACTGTCTTACTGTGATTGACCCCTGGCTTGGCTCCCGACTGAGCTATCCGGTCTGCTCCACTGGTCTGCACCTCCTGGGCCATCCAAGCATCAAGCATGCCTGCCCTGGAAAATCGAGAAGGTGTTGAAGAGTGAAGACACCCCTCCGCGACTGAAGCAGTGACAGGGCCGCGGTGACAGGGAGAGAGAGGCAAGCTGCGGGCCGTGGTGTTGCAAGGAGGGGCGGGGGGTGGTCTGGTGCGGGGTGACAAAACTGCACCCGACCAACTATCCCCTTCTCTCGTGGCTGCGGGCTGTCTGAGTGGCCCAGGGCCGGATGTCACACAGGCACAGCGAGAAGAGTGAAGCCGCCTCCCCCTCCAATGTTTATGTGTACACAGGAGGAGAGAACCTGCTGTGCCTGTGCCACGCTAATGGCTGATCTGAGGTACTGAATGGGATGGGGGAGGGGGTCCGTCTGTGCTGAAGGGATGGTCCATCTGTGCTGAAGGAGGTGTCTGTGCTTAAAAAGGGTCCATCTGTGCTGAAGGGAGGTCTGTGCAGAATGGGGGGTCTGTACTAAAGGAGAGGGGTCCATGTGGAATGGGAGGGTCTGTGCTGAAGGGGGGTCCATCTGTGCTGAAGGGGGGGTCTGTACATTCTCTAGGCTATATTTATTTGGGAATAGAGAGAAGCTGAATTATCTCAAGAGCTATTTCACACTACCAGCTGGGTAATTTACCATTGTTTTAGCTGTGCTATTCGGCCGCTAGCGGGTCGCTTTTAACTCCCGCTAGCGTTTGAAGGAAGAGTTAAATGTGACTGTGTATTGCCGCTGCCGAAGCGCCCCCCGGCCGCTCCCCTAAAAATAATTCACCGGACGCCCATGTGTGTAGGTACTATTTTAACCGCTTGCCGATTGCCCCATAGCAGTTTTACTGCTAGCGGGCGGTCTCTGTGTGCAGGTTCACGTATATATACAGATCCTGCACTTCTGGGTAGCGGGTGTGAGTGCGCACTGTTGGCGGCTCGTCGATAGGGGGGGGGGGGAATACCGTGGACCTGATGTCCACCAGCTCCCACTGATCATTTTTTACACAGGCAGAATGGCAGTCTGCCTATGTAAACAAGACAGATTGCCATTCTGTCAGTAGGGAAGACATGGATCCTCTGTCTCTGCAAGGCAGGGATATGGATCAATGTCTTCTCCTTGAACAAGCACCTCCCCCAGAGTAAGAAAACACCAGCTAGGCACACATTTGATCGACCCTGATGTTTAACCCCTTCCCAGTCAGTGTCATTAGTACAGTGACAGTGCATATTTTTAGCACTGATTACTGTATAAGTGTCACTGGTTCCCAAAAAAGTGTCAGTGCCCAATTGTCATTATTTTCAAAAAATATTAATTATTTTATAAAACTGGTACACTGACTCTATTAATTTTAATTAACTAGCAATACTTCTACTAGCAGGAAATACATTGATTACCAAAAGCAGGTATAACATTGCTTACCATGTTTGCTAAACATTATAAAAAACAGCTGTGAAGCCAAATCTAATAATTTATATATATATATATATATATATATATATATAATATTTTGCATATCTGTGCTTGTATTGTGAACTGACTACATGACTATCGTACATCAGTTCTACATAAATGACATACATTTGTTGACTAGCTGGTACTGCTACTGGGCATGACATTTTATATTTGAAACACAAAATGCACACATTACCAAGTCAATCGCTTAAATAGCACTGTGTTGTCCCTGAATGCGTGGGTGGCTGGTTATGGAGCCATTCCTGTAAAAACAGGTATCAGCCGTCCTGCTACATAATAGATGGGGACCAAAACAGAGGCTCTGCCTTTATGTGACTAATCCAGAACTTCCAATATGCACTTAGCACCATCATTTCTATTACTGACTGCTGCAAAGAATTTAGTAGACCATAAAGTTCAGATAATGTAACACAATCGGTAAACACATTCTGCCTCAGTGATTAGCGTGAAAAAAGATGGCATCTGATTGCTCTTGTTTTCCAAGAATGTTATTCAGTGATGAATATTCCTCTCTTTTATTGTCATAGAACACATTGGCCTATGCTGATGTGAACTGAACCTTTAAGTTTTCTTTAAATATCTTAAATTCACCATTCCCATGTTACAATGTGACAACCAGCGGTCCCTAGGAAAACAAACAATAGCAAAAGAAAAGAACTTTATTGAAAGAGTTTACAACTGTATCTATATACATGGACACATTATCTGCAATATTGACTAATGTAGCAAAATGGGAAAGCCATATGAAAAACTTCCTTCTCTATTTGTACATGTGTCTTTGTTTTCCTACGTGATTTTATTAACATTTTAATGTAAACCTAGTCACCAAAATCACATATAAGCTCCAACATGTTTATGTATTTATAATAAAAGGCAAAGTGATTGTAAAGGCTTATTTTCCTTTTTCTTTTCTTTTTTCTAAATAACAAAAATGTTATGCTTACCTCCTATGTGCAGTTGGCTTTGCACAGAGCAACCCAGATCCTCCTCTTCTCTTGTCCCTCTTTGATGCTTCTAGCCCCTCCCTTCTTTGAGTTCCCCTCAGCCAGCAGCTTGCTACAAGGACCACCCAAGCCAAGTTAGAGCTCCTTGTATCTGTTCAGTACTCGGAGCCCCGACCTGGCCATGCCCCCTTTGTCCCTTTGATTGTCTGGCTGACTTTGATTGACAGGTGCGGGAGCCAATGGCGCCGCTGCTCTGTCTCAGACAATCAGGAGGAGTGTCCTGGATGGTTGAGGGGATCGTAGACATCACTGGATAGAGAGGGGGCTCAGGTAGGTAATTAAGGGGTGCTAGGGGGTTGTAAAGGCAGAAAATTCTCCCTTTACAACTCCTTTAAAGTGGAGTGGTGTAACTGCATTCTCTGTGTTACACACTCCTGTGCCTTGCATTCTCAACGTTTCACATTTCTGAGCCTGCATTTTCTGTGTTAAGCACTCCTGAACCTTGTATCCTCTGCATTATGCACTTCTGGTCCTTGCACTATAGTGCTATGTTGTACATTTCAGAGGCATAACCAGTACCTTCTTGGCCCGGTGCAAGAAACCAGGACCCCATCTTAGGGCCCTTTCCATCAGTCTGGGAGCTCTTGCCACTGATCCCGAGGCTCTTGCTACTGGTTCCAGGTCCTTTCCCGCTGTTCCCAGGGCCCTTCCCACTGATCTTGGGGCCCTATACTCTAGTTGCCATGCCCTTTATTACGGTCCTACAGCTGGACTCTTCCTGCTGTATTTGGGCCCTCCATGGTGGCTGAACACAAGTGTGACCTTTGTGAGCCTGAAAGTTCCACCACTGACACCTTACTCTTACTAGGGGGCATTTTTAAGGATGAAGGGGGGCACACTGTATTATAAAATGAGGTACTAAAATAGTATTGCATCCTCCAAGATGTCACCCTATTACCCTCTTTGTGGGTGCCTTAAGAGTGCTCCTTACGTCCTTCAGCATGCCTCATTAGTGCATTCAGAGTGCCCCCTGCATCCTCAAGATCTCAAAAAGAGAATCTAGAATTCGTACTGTCAGTATATGTAATTTAGCCAAAATTCTGGGCACTCCCCAGTTTCATTGTTGATTGTTGGCTTTCAGGAAGTACAGAAATTGTGTATGGAGGGGCGCCCGCAACTCGCAACCATGCAGGGCTGGTGGTAAAACACATTAAAACGTCCATGTCTGCAATTCAGAACTGCACATGTGCAGTTCTGTATTCAGCCGAAGTGAACCTGGCACCTATCTAATTCGACTGCTTCCGCCACTGCAAATGCAACCTTCGGGACTCTGGTAGTTCCGCTACTGGTACATTTCATACTCCTGAACGCTACAGTCTGTGCACTGTGCTTTATATTACATTTTCCTGACCACTGCATTCTAAGTACATTACAGTATATTCTCCTGAAGTTCTTCATTAAAGCGGAGGTTCACCCTAAAATCAATTTTCTGACATTATGTCCAGCATACTGCTAACATCTGCAGTATGCTGTTTTTTTTTTTATTGTTTTCGGTACTTATCTTTATACGAGGCCTTGTTATCCGTCTCCGAGCGGGCAATCGTGCGGGGAGTAGGCATTGCTAATTTAAGAGGCGTTGATTGACGGCTGCTAAAGTGCGTCACGCCTTCCGGAAAATACCCAAAGTGACGCTCGGGTGTTTACGGCGCATGCGCCTGCCGTGTAGAGCTGACTGCGCAGGCGCTGTAAACACCCGAGCGTCACTTCGGATATTTTCGGAAGGCGTGACGTGATTTAGCAGCCCGTCAATCAACGCCTCTTCAATTAGCAACGCCTATACGCGGAAGTAATCCCCCGCTCGGAGCCGGATAGCAAAACGTCATAAAAAGATAAGTAAGGGGAAAAAAAAAAAACAGCATACTGCACATGTTAGCAGTATGCTGGAGGCCGGGAGCTAATGGAAAAAACGTTCTTTTTGGGTGAACCCCCGCTTTAACTACTTGCCAGTTGTACTGCAGCAGGTTGGCAGTTGGCATGGTTGCACGAACCGCCGGCAATGTACGTCGGCTCTTTTAATCAATATGGCAGGCGCACGCATTGCATGCCTGCAATGTGTCCCCGGAGCCTAGCACATGGCCGCCGGGCCCCTGCGATTGCTCTGGGGACATTATCGGTTCTGTCAGGGGAGTAGAGACAGATCGAGTGCTCCTACTAAGAAGGAACAGCAATATGTCTCCTTGCCCAGCCCCCCCACAGTTAGAACACCCAGTGAGGGAACACATTTAACCCCTTGATCGGCCTCTAGTGTTAACCCCTTTCCTGACAGTTACATTCATACAGTATCAGTGGCTATTTTTAGCTCCGATAGCTGTATAAATGTCACTAGTCCCAAAAAAGTGTCAAAAGTGTTCGATCTGTCCGCAAATTGCCACCATTACTAGTAAAAAAAAATGCCATTAATAAATCCCCTATTTTGTAGACGTTAAAACTTTTGTGCAAACCAATCAATATACAGTACGCTTATTGCAATTTTTTTTACATATCGGTCTAAACTGAGAACTTTATTTTTTTTTACGTTTTTTGGGGGATATTTATTATAGCAAAAAGTACAAAATATTGTGTTTTTTTCAAAAAAAAATTGTTTATAAAAACCTCAGAGGTGATCAAATACCACCAAAAAAAAAATCTCTTTTTGTGGGGAAAAAAAGGACATCAATTTTCTTTAGTATTTACATTTCTGGCATTATAACCAGCTCTAGCATATTGCGCTATGTTTCATTATCTCTGGTTTGTTTGAGAGCCATGGTACATAAGGCAATCCGAGAATGGGAACTAATGTGGAAATACCTGAAGCCCTTACTAATTGGTCTTAAAACAGGACTTTATCCAAACAGCAGGGATCTCTTCAGCGATCACATACTACCAGGCAAGCTCATCTCCACCAGTTTTGTGGACGTTTCTTATATAATTTTCTTTGATTTCTTAACAGATTTTGCACATTCGTTTGTTTATTGCATTGCATTTGCAACTATTTGGATCTTATCACGTGTTATTAAGTTTGATTTTATTGTGTTTTACAATAGAAGCTTGAATTCAGCGCAACTTCACATATTTATTCAATTTTCTTTGAGTACAACGTCGCACGTATTGTCAGTTATAATGACGCAGTGCAGTATTACAAAAAATGGCAGCAGTACTAAGCTCGGCTGCAGAGATCGGGAAATGTCTCCCTGCCTGTGATTAGCGCAGCGCCGTGCAGACTTCTTGGCGGGCTCTGCGCGTGGACTGTGCGAACACGCCAGAGCTCATCCCTACAAGACTGTGGAATTTCGGATTCAAACTGCGTGCATGTAAATTAGACATGCACTATTTTAAATACAATACACTATGACACACAGATGCACATTTCATGGGGATGTGTATTGGTGTGTCATTGTGTGCATTGGGGTAAAATGCGCATTACTCCAACACAAAGAATATGGTCTTAAACCAAAAGAAGAAAGCATATGGATCTGGTGCAATAAAGACTCTTTACTAAGACATAAAAACACAGCAGTAAACAGATTAAACATAAAAACACAGTAGTTACGCATTGATATGTCATCAAAGGAGGGGGCACTTGTAAATGGCCAGCAGACAGGGAGGGGTGGGCAAACACTGGGGCCAGCAGATCATGCAATATGTTGCAGTACTCTCCTCGATTTCCAGATTAGTATCAGAACAGGGAAGGGAGCATGATGCACACCCTTGCTCATGCTGCATTTCATGCCTGGGCTCTCCACAAACACAATCTGACCTTAAAAAACAAGCCTTTACAACCCCTTTATTTTCTAAATAGGATCCTTTAAGCTAGTGCATTGTTGGTTCACTTACCCTGTGCTTTAATTTCCCTTCTAAATGTTTTTTTTCTTTGTCTGAATTTCTCACTTGCTGTTCCTCCTCAGTAAGCTTGCCCCCATCATCCGAGCTGTTCTGGCTGGGGGGTTAGTCAGCGTGCTTACCCCCTCCCTTGGGACTACATCCCTGTGGGGGAAACAGAGTGTCTCCCTGCAGGGATGTAGTCCCAAGGGAGGGGGTTAGTATGCTGACTAACCCCCCCAGACAGAACAGCTCAGATGATGGGGGCAAGCTTACTAAGGAGAAACAGGAAGTGAGAAATTCAGACAAAGAAAAAAAAAAACATTTAGAAGGGAAATCAAAGCAAAGGGTAAATGAACCAACAATGCACTAGCTTAAAGGAACCTATTTAGAAAATAAAAAACAAACCTTTACAACCCCCTTAAAGCCTACAGTCTATTTGGAAACTTCTAAGAAAAACTAAAAAATGTATTAAGAAAATTCAAAGAGTTCCCTGAATAGTGTCTATACAGCAGTGAAGCTGTTCAATGCGGGATGCGGGTTCTAGTGGAGATCACCTATAGTAAAGGCCCGTACACACGATCGGATTTTCCGACGGGAATTGTGTGATGACAGGCTGTTGTTGGAATTGTTGTCGGAATTTCTGCCCAACAAATGTGGGATAGCATGCTTTAAAATTTTCCGACAACAAATGTGTGTTGTTGGATTTTCTGATTGTGTGTACAGAAGTGCATCGAAAAAAAAAACCCACAGTACAAGCACACATGCTCAAAAGCAATGCTAACACATAGCAGAAGTTGCCCAAAGGGCGGCGCTAAAGAGCTGAAAAACCATGTTGTATCGTTTTTGTTGGCCAACGATTCTTTGCTGTTTGTATGCAATACAAGTTCCTGGCCAACGCCCTTCATGCAAAACTCCGAAGCTTTGTCCATGGAACATTTGATCTTGTGTATGAGGCTTAATAGTGCCTACTACAGCGATTTCTAGCTTCCAGGGCAGTAGGCCAGGTATGGTATATCAACAAAGGCCTGGGGAATGCCCAAGAAAAACCAAGCCTACTTACCGACCAGCTCTCTGTTGGACTTGTTTTTTTCCTGGGCATTCCCCAGGCCTTTGTTGTTATCTGTTTCAGCCTTCCAATGCTGCTTACTTTGATGGCCAGCTATAGATGAGGGCGGTGGACAAGTCTGTTTCACTCGGGTATGCTATGTGAGTGAGTGAGTGAGTAAATAACTTGCATAGTGCTACAAATGCGAACTGAATCACTTCAAGGCGCTTAGTATCCATTGTCTTCCCTATCCTTCAGAAAAGGTGGGTCTTGAGTTTTTTTCTGAAGGCCCGATGCTTTCCATTCGGGTTGTTAGTTGGTAGCGCATTCCACAGCCGGGGGCCTTGGACTGCAAATCTTTGTTCTCCTTAGGGCCGGATTCACACCTATGCAAATTGGTTGTGGCTTAAACCGCATCCAATTTGCAGAAAATTTTAAAATACATTGTTTTGAATGAGGGTGGTTCACATATGTGCGATGCATTCGCACTGCGCATTGCCAAAAAAACGTGTGCGTATTTTTTTGACTTGCGGTGCGGCTCAGGTGCGAATTCAGGCCCATTATCTTCTATGGGTACGCAGCTGATTCGCAGATGTGTTCATTTCTCTTCAGGATTTATTCTCATTCAGCTCAATACACTTCCCCCCTCCCCCTTCCCTCTCCCAGGTCTCCAAATTCGCAGCTAATCTGCAGCTAAAACGCAATGGATCTGCTGAACAGTTGTCTTATCTCGCTGCAAAGATAAGAGAGCTGAAATTCGCACCGCACTAGTGTGAATCTGGCCTGAGGCCCCGTACACACGGCAGAGAACCTCGACGGGCGGAACACATCGTTCCGCCCGTCGAGGTTCTCTGCCGGCCATCAGATTCGGCGACCAGCCCGTCGGGAAAGGCGACCAGCCATTCATCCCGACGGCCCATCGAGCAAATAGAGAACCTGCTCTCTATTTGCTCGACGGGTTTCCCAATGGGCGGGGCTCGCCAAGAGCGTACACACGGCCGAGGTTCTCGGCAGAATGCGGCTCCCAGCGAGGTTCTCGCTGGTTTCTGCCGAGAACCTCGGCCGTGTGTACAGGGCTTTAGACTTGTAGCGGGACTTGGGGATTTGAAGTAGATTTTGGTTGGTTGACTGAAGAACGCATTTAGGGTTGTAGTATTTTATTTTCTTGCAGAAATATTGAGGGGCGATTCTTTGTGTACATTTGTGAATGAGGCAGAAGGCCTTGAATGTAATCTGTTATATTTGTCCCAGCTGGATCAATGAAATGATGTAAAAAATATACAAACCTAGAACTCACCCGTAAGTTGAGTATATTATTACATAGACATGTTTGCCTCCATCAAACAATATTAACTGCTTAAGGACCGCCTCCTGCACATATACGTCGGCAGAATGGCACCCGCGGCGCGCTTCCGTGAAGCTCCGTGACCGGGACCGCGGAATTCACGGACCCGATCGCCACTGCAGTGCGGCGATCAGTCCCCGGAGCTGAAGAACGGGGAGAGCCGCGTGTTAACACGGCTTCCCTGTGCTTCACTGTGGCCGCAGCATCGATCGCGTCATCCCTGTTATAGGGGGACGTGATCAATGATGTCACACCTACAGCCACACCCCCCTACAGTTGTAAACACACACAGGGAACACATAACCCCTACAGCGCCCCTTGTGGTTAACTCCCAAACTGCAACTGTCATTTTCACAGTAAACAATGCAATTTAAATGCATTTTTTGCTGTGAAAATGACAATTGTCACAAAAATGTGTCAAAATTGTCCGAAGTGTCCGCCATAATGACGCAGTCACGAAAAAAATAAAAATAATAAAAATGCAATAAAACTATCCCTTATTTTGTAAACGTTATAAATTTTGCGAAAAACCAACCGATAACCGCTTATTGCGATTTTTTTTACCAAAAATAGGTAGAAGAATACGTATCGACCTAAACTGAGGGAAAAAAAATGTTATATATATTTTGGGGGGATATTTATTATAGCAAAAAGTAAAAAATATTGCAATTAATATTCAGTTAAAACGACGCAGTGCCGAATCGCAAAAAGGGGCAAGGTCCTTTACCTGCATTTTGGTCCGGGTCTTAAGTGGTTAAAGTGAATAAAAAAAAGGAATAAAAACTCAAAATTGATAAAATGTAACAAAATGTTACAAAATACACACATAAAACACAAAATGATATGGACACATTTACCATTTAGTGGGAAGGTAATATTAAGCTTTCTTCATAGTTATCCTAGCATGCTCTTCAATGTAATGGTTTGACCATGTCGTAGAATAAATAAAAGTTACATAAAAGATCAGCTTACCAACTTTAACATTTGAATACAAACTGGCTAAAACTTTTATAGTTTTCTCTTAAGAGTATTGATCTGACAAAGTTAATAATACCAACATGCTTGTTAACAGTTCTCCAAAGGTAATATTTGCAGCAATAGAGGAATACATCCATTATGCATGTTTTCATTATATAAAGAATTTAAAATAACAGTTACAAAAATGATCTCCTTTCTTCACAGATAATGCATCTCTCTTGTAATGTACAATAGAATTGTTCCTTTATGGCTCTCACACCAAGTACTAGAGTAGATGGTATGCGGGCTTACACATGCAAACACTGATCCATAAATTGTTTGTGCAAACACCATTTAAATGAAAACAAAAAAAAAAAAATGGTTATGTGTCTTGTATACCACAACCTAGGGGGATATGATTGTGTATATTCAATATGCTTTATATTACAAAGGGATTTTCCAGTTTGTATATAATGGTAATGATTTTGGCCCAAATAATATAAGAGACCTGACATTCTATTTAAGCTGGTAAGAAGCTATAGCACAGCTTAGCTCTAGAACAATGATTTCAATGCATGTCATCAATCATTGTCACACTAAGTCTGATGTCTTTTATGCTCCAAAAAACGTGTTCACTTTGTGGTTTTTAATGTCATAAATGTTTTTTGTCTTTTTTTATGTATTATCACTGCAGGTTCTACACTTCCAGTTTTTGTCAGTGGAGTCGCTGCATTCCAAAAAGCACCAAATATCTTTATAGCTAATGATTGTATTAAAGGGTATGTTAAACTCAACATTTCATATTCCTGATATGTACCTGCTGTACCATGTACTTGTATGAGAAAGTATCCTGTTCTCTTTGTATTGCTTCCTGTGTGTGAAATTCCTTGGTGCTCCTGCCAGTCCCTTTGCTTTCCTATTAAAAAGTGACCACGCTAGGCAGAAGAACAAACTGTGGTCAGTTCTCTAGCTGTGCTGGGAACCCAGTCTGCTCTCCTTCAATGACTTGTCCTGACACGCCCCCCCCCCCCCTCCCGCAAACTCTGTGGCCAACACAGCTAATCACAATAGTAAACACTGAGGGCCAGATTCACAAAGCACTTACGCTGGAGTATCAGGAGCTGCGTCTGCTCAATTGGAAATATGCGCTTTCATATCTATGCGCCGTATACACAAAACGATATGCGCCAGAAATCTAGATTTTTACGAACGGCGTAATTTCGATAGACCGGCGCATCGTGCGCGCAAAAAATGCGCTAGACACATTGATTTGCTAGACAAATATGCAAATGAGGGAGTTACGGCGATCCACAAAAGTAAGTTTGTGCAGCGCAGGCTACGCGCTGTGCGCATCAGCTGCACGTCCTGTCTAAAATTAGGCAATATAAAAGCTTGCTTAAAATTAGACAATCCGTCTACATGTCAGCTAAAGCAACACCGTTAGGGACGAGCTGAGCAGCCACACTTGCAGGACAACAATCTGTATGCCAACATGCCAGGGGCATCCTTGCTCATAGCTATACTACTGACTTTAGATGAGCGCAGAAGGAGGAGGGCACGGAGAAGGGCACGGGAGAGGATATACCGCACACGCATAGACCTCTTTGGCATGAGTGATTCTGAGGTGTCTCGCATCTTCAGATTCACCCCTGCTGTCATCATGGAATTAACCACAACCCTGCAGGAGGACATCACCAGCCCAACACACCGCTCACATGCAGTGCAGCCACTGGTTAAGGTCCTGGCAACACTCCACTTCCTTGCCACTGGCTCTTTTTAAAGAACAAGTGGAGTGGTGGCTGGGATGTCACAATCCTCCATGAGCAGATGTGTGCACCAGGTTATCCCTGCAATTCTCAGACGCATGGCCAACCAAATCATCAAACCCACCCAGGAGGACCTGCGGCAGAAAGCAATGACAGATTTCTACAGAATTGCCAGATTCCCACGCACCGTGGGGGCCTTTGATTGCACACATGTGGCACTCCAGCCCCCCCGTGAGACAGAGCACATATACCTCAATCGGAAGCACTGGCATTCCATCAACGTACAGGAGATAGTCGATGCCAAATTTTCCCTTATATGGCACGTCCGTGCCAAACACCCCGGTCCAGCCATGACAGCTACATATACAATCAGAGCCCCATCTCAATGGAATTCGAACAGAACGTGTATGGGGACATCTGGCTGGTTGGTGAGTGACATGGGTGGCAGGCATGACTGTCCCCCCCCATGATGCACACATCACAAGGGGCACATGCACTACTAACATCCTCCTGTCTTTTCCCTTCCAGGTGACTCTGCTTATGCACTGGGACCCCATCTCATGACTCCTTTCCGGAACTCCCAAACCCCAGGAGAGGAAAGATACAATGAAGCACACGCCAAAACCCGTGCAGTCGTGGAGCGCACCTTTGGCCTCCTGAAGTCACGTTTCTGATGCCTGGATAAGTCTGGGGGTACCCTGTTGTATTCCCCAAACTTTGTATGTCAGATCATCGGTGCATGTTGCATGCTGCACAACTTCGTAGTGAGAAAGGGCCTGGAGATTGACATACGTGATGACCTGACCCCCGAACCAGACAATCCCCCCCTAACCGACGCTACCCCATCTTCTGAGGGAAGAGCAGCCAGAAGACAGCTCACATTAGGCATCTTTGAACGTTAAACACACACATTAATCATGGCACAATGAGAATGCATGCATGCACACCACTGTGGTCCCTAGATCACACACACCACATCCTCATCAAATTGGATTAGCACAAGCCCACCATGCAGGATTTGTGAGCAGCAACGCCACGCCACGGCTCAAATTATGTCACTGTACATTCATACACCATTCACACGGACCTGGGGATCACTTCTCCCTGGTCCTGGGGAACCCTTCTCCCCCACAAATGAGGGTGACACCCCTTTTCCGGCAGGAATGTCACCCCCACATTCAAAAATTAGTCACAACCCAAAAAAAAAAAAAATTGTCCAGCACGCAAAAAAATGACCAGCGAAAAAAAAAAAAATCTTAAAAAAAAATAAACACTACCGCCACTGGCGTGACCCACGCCTGGGGCGCCCACAGCCACGGCCCCGGCTCCTCAGGGCCAACTCATGGGGGGGGGGTAATCTGGGGAAGGTGGAGCATCCCCTGGTCTCTGCCCACCTGGCGGCCTGCCCTCCAAGGCCACCGCAATGCTACTCAGGCCATGATTGAGGGTTGCCGTATTGGCCTGGATAGCCTGGGTGAGGGCCCTCACATCCTGACCGAGGGCCCGCACATCCTGACCAACGCCTGCTGTGGTAGCCTGCTGTTCATTTAGGCAATTGATCAGGGCCAGGGAGTTGCAGGCCATGTCCCCAAGTGTATCCTTTATGGAGGACAGGCTCTCCTCCATCCGCCCCAAACTCTGGCTGACCTGTCCCAGATGCCGGGTCTGAAGGGCCTGGTCCCTTCTCAGGTTGGCGGGCAGAAACTCGGCCACCCCTCAGTTTTGTGGGTTGCCTTCCTGCCTCCAGATGAGGCTTGTGGCCGGGGAGAGGGGGAGCCCCTTGGGAGGGGAGCCCTGTTGGGGGAGGAGTGGGAGGGGCTACCCCTGATGGAGGCCTGGCTGCTACCAGCCAAAGGGGAAGACTCCTCCAAAATAAACAAGCCATTCCCTGACAAACCCTCCTCCTCCAACTCAAACTCCTCCTCCTCAACCTCCTCCGAGGACTCCGGCCTTGTCTGGGGGTCTTCATCAGGCTGTTGTCCCGGGGATGGTGCGGTCAGGCCAGATGGCCCAGCACCCTCCTGCACATCTGTGGATGACACAAAACATTCAGGTTGGAGGATTCACACACTTGCCACATATTCCCTCCCCCCCCCCACACATGCTACACACCAGATAGGAAAAAAAAAAACTTACCTGTCCTCACGGCCTCCTGACTGGACTCAAAGCCAGGCAGCCCCTCCACTTGCTGCCTGTTGAAGGCCTGGGCCACCGCACGCTCCTCCTCAGTCAGCCTAACAGGGCATGGTGGGCTCCCTCCAGTGCCCCTGGCATGGGCGGCAATCTTGCCCAGCTTCCCACGGACCACACGCCGGAGGTCATTAATCTTCTTGGCGATCCCCTGGCGTGTCCGGGTCTCCCCCCCCCCCCCAACGTGTTGACCTGCTCGGTAATTTCCTGCAATATCTGTGCCTTCCTGGCCGGGGTGGTGTTGGCCCCTTTCCGGGCCATGCAGGAAACGGCCATATTGTGTAATGGCCCTGGCAAGAATGCCCTTCTCCCGCAAAGAAAAATTCAACTTTCGCTTCCTTTCACTCATGTTCTCACAAACTGGAACCAAATCAGTCACCAAAAATCAGTCACCAAAAATCAGACACCAAAAATCAGACAGCAAAAAGCAGACAGCAAAAAACAGACATCAAATAAGTATCAAAAACAGTCACCAAACAACACTCAGAAAACCACTATCCAAAACACTATACAAAACAGTCAACAAGTATATCAAACACAAGTCACAAACCGACAAATGCGAACAGACAACAGAACAAAAGCACCTTGCTGTAAAGAAAGGGATACAAATGGATGTACTTTTGCAAAGGAAGGGCGTTTGTCTCTGTCTATTTAAGCTCTCTGCGTAGCTCACTAAGTTGACTGGGCCTAGTTCCAATTTCACTGATTGCGCCGTGCCGAGTTGGGAGCATGCGCAGAGAGGTGCTGACCATGGTCTGCTTCATGTGCGCATGCGCAATCCGGCCGGCCCTTCATTTGCATGGGGTCACGGCTCATTTAAATGGAACAAGAGAGAAAGACACATGCATAGGGGACCTTGGCGCTGCGAACCCCGAGTGTAAGGTTAGAGAGAAAGAGGGTTTCCCCATGGGGCTTTTAACAGCATAATGGTAGAGGTCAAAACATGAATGGAACTGTGATACTGTAAAACGTCATTTAATCGACAGTTGACAAAAGTCACATGGTTATTAAAATCATACAATAGAAGTTGGAACAACATTGCTGATCACACAAAAAGATTCCACAATGGATGAATGCATATAAAAAGGGTACATGATATTGTTGCATTACACAATGATTCAACACGATCTGGGTTCCCGACGCGTTTCGACCTGTTATAGGTCTCTTCAGGGGGATAATGCATTCTAAAAAATATATACAATACACGCTTTAGAATTCAACATATTATTGGGTGAAACATAAATGTACCAAACACAAGGAACATTTACCGTAAAAATCGCAGGATGGATAATGGTGTGATCAGGGATGAAGCAAACCATAAAAACAATCCAAGGGGGACCTCATGGTCATTGCACCAACGCCATAAGGGGGGGGGGGATGATTCACCCAAGGAGGCTTACAAGGAGCCAAAAAGTACACACCCTCCGAGGAACAGGGAAGTGGATGCCTGTAATAAATGCCCAAAAATTGTCATATATGAGATCATAATATTAACAGTATGTGGTGCTGAGAAAATAAGTATAAGTATTCAGGCATATAGAAGGTTGCTGGCAACTAATAGTAGAATAGGTAATCAATAGTATATTGTAACAGAATTAAATGATTGATGATGAGGGCAGACATACATAATGGTCTCCCATAAACATCTAATATGTAGGAGTGTGAAATATCAATATGGTAAAATCATAGATATTGAAGTAAAGAGAAATAGTGTGTGAATGCTGAAAATATTGAGTTGGGAGGTAGAAGGTGATGGCGAACTGCCTGCGTGTGTGTGAAAGGAGAAAAAAAGGGGAGTGAGTAAATGGATAGAAAAGCTGCAAAATATAAAATAATTAAGTATGTGTGTGTATGTGCGTGCAGAGGAATAGGGAGGGATCAAAGTATGAAATGTGATGGATTATTAAGATAGGAGTCCCACTGGGGAAAGAGTGGGAATAGTGATAAAGTGGGATAAGTGTGTGAAAGAAATGAAGGAGATATGCTGTGGGGATGAAAGGTGTAGATGAAAGGTATGGCAGTAAAATGTGTAGGTATACAAAGGGGAGGGGATAAACCCAGTTAAAAAAGTACATATAATAAAATAGGTGAGTGGTGTGTAACTATGAAACATGTGGGTGAAATGATTAGATAGGTGATATCACAGGAAGATGTTGGATGTATGGATTACCTAGCTGCAACCGTAGGTGAAGGCACAGCTCATATACATATTTTATACTTATTATTCTTTCATTTATTTGCATTATGCAGAACTTGGTTTTTCAATGCTCTTTTATACATCAATATTAAATTCTAACTCTTATTACATTTCGCCACCCTAGCAGTCCATCTGGGGGGCCTCCGGTGGCGCCCCGCCTTCGGGGGGTGGGATCCCGCCCACATTGGCTTCCCGGCAGGGGAGGGGGTCGCAAATCTCTTTGCGTCCCCCGTTTTGCCTTCACCTACGGTCTGGGCTTCACTCAGTGCCCGTCCGCGGTGCTTGCGCTTTGCCCTGCCGGCGGTGTCCCACGTGCACCTCTGGACTGTCATGGCGGGGGCGTTGCCATGGCATCACACAGTTTGCGGCAGTAGGTGACGTCGATGGGCGGGACCTCCCGGCCTTCCGGGACGCCGAGGGAGCCTCTGTCGGGTCGCCCACGTGGTGGCCCTACGTCATTCCTTCTGGAGGGCGGGGATAGGTCGGAGCCTGCAGCCCAATCATATTCCCAGGCATATAGAAGGTGGATTCCCTGTGAGCTCTTGGCTCCATGGAGTCCTGGCTGGTTGACATCCTACCCTACTGCTCGGTAGCACCAGTCTATCCTCCCTGCATGGTTGCAGCTAGGTAATCCATACATCCAACATCTTCCTGTGATATCACCTATCTAATCATTTCACCCACATGTTTCATAGTTACACACCACTCACCTATTTTATTATATGTACTTTTTTAACTGGGTTTATCCCCTCCCCTTTGTATACCTACACATTTTACTGCCATACCTTTCATCTACACCTCTCATCCCAACAGCATATCTCCTTCATTTCTTTCACACACTTATCCCACTTTATCACTATTCCCACTCTTTCCCCAGTGGGACTCCTATCTTAATAATCCATCACATTTCATACTTTGATCCCTCACTATTCCTCTGCACGCACATGCACACACACACACACATACTTAATTATTTTATATTTTGCAGCTTTTCTATCCATTTACTCACTCCCCTTTTTTTCTCCTTACACACACACACACACACACACACACGCAGGCAGTTCGCCATCACCTTCTACCTCCCAACTCAATATTTTCAGCATTCACACACTATTTCTCTTTACTTCAATATCTATGATTTTACCATATTGATATTTCACACTCCTACATATTAGATGTTTATGGGAGACCGTTATGTATGTCTGCCCTCATCATCAATCATTTAATTCTGTTACAATATACTATTGATTACCTATTCTACTATTAGTTGCCAGCAACCTTCTATATGCCTGAATACTTATACTTATTTTCTCAGCACCACATACTGTAAATATTATGATCTCATATATGACAATTTTTGGGCATTTATTACAGGCATCCACTTCCCTGTTCCTCGGAGGGTGTGTACTTTTTGGCTCCTTGTAAGCCTCCTTGGGCTAATCATCCCCCCCCCCTTATGGCGTTGGTGCAATGACCATGAGGTCCCCCTTGGATTGTTTTTATGGTTTGCTTCATCCCTGATCACACCATTATCCATCCTGCGATTTTTACGGTAAATGTTCCTTGTGTTTGGTACATTTATGTTTCACCCAATAATATGTTGAATTCTAAAGCGTGTATTGTATATATTTTTTAGAATGCATTATCCCCCTAAAGAGACCTATAACAGGTCGAAACGCGTCGGGGAACCCAGATCGTGTTGAATCATTGTGTAATGTAACAATATCATGTACCCTTTTTATATGCATTCATCCATTGTGGAATTTTTTTGTGTGATCAGCAATGTTGTTCCAACTTCTATTGTATGATTTTAATAACCATGTGACTTTTGTCAACTGTCGATTAAATGATGTTTTACAGTATATATATTTTTTTGAGCCGGCAATTCTTTTTTTTTACACTCAGCAGGAAAGCCCGCTGACAGCTGATGACTCATCGGTTGTTAGGCTCCATTCACACTAATGCGTTTTTTGATGCATTTTGCAGAAATGCAGGGAAATTTTTCAACATGGTTTCCTATGGAACATGTTCACATCAATGCTTTTTTGTGCCTCTGCGTTTTTGGAAAGGGTCTGGGACTTTTTTTCCCACAAAAAGCAGCGTTTTGCATGTAATAGAATTTAATGGACCCGCATCCAAAATGCAAGTACCGTGTTTTTACCGCGCTTCTGCCGCGATTTGTGTTTTGCGTTTTTTTAACCTGTTTATAGCTGTTTGTTAAAGTAAATGTAAAAAAAAAAAAATTGATGGAAAAAAAAAGGCAAAACGCAAATTGCGGTAAAATCGCACGTCAAAAAAACACAGCAAGCACTGCAAAAAGCACTGCAAAAACGCTAAAAAGCAACATGCATAGGTGTGAATCGAGCCTTACATGCAAAACGCTTCCCCTATGCAGGGTAAAAAAGTCCCCGACCCATTCCAAAAACGCAGAGGCATAAAAATGAATTGATGTGTACATGTTCCATAGGAACCCATGTTAAAAAATTTCCCTGCATTTATGCAAAATGCATAAAAAAAATGCATTAGTGTGAATCAAGCCTAAAGGCTCGTACACACGGTCGGACATCCAACAAAATTTCCCTTGGATTTTTGTCCTAATTGATTTGTCCGATCACACCCATAGCATACACACACTCGGACTTTTCCGGCAACCAACACGAACGTAGTGATGTTTCAACGTAATTCCGAGCGTTTAAAAGAGGAAGTGAAATTCTCCGACGTCACCCGTTGCGTTCCTTTAGCTACTCTATAGTTAGTTGACGTTTCGTGTGAGTGCTTTCCACATTTCCTGTTTCGTGCCTCTCTGATCGTTTGCGTCCGTTCGCCAAATTCCGAGATGTTGCGCGATCCTGCGAGAGAGTGTGCTGTTTATAGTCTTGGAGTTCTGGCTATTGCTCAAGCCCGGTCCAGGTCCAGGAATAGGAGGAGGACTGTTTGGACAAAAAATTGGTTGCTTTGTCAGGAAGAATTTTCTCATATGCCATTGCTCAGGGAGCTGCAAGAAAACAATCCTAATGATTTTAGGAACTATCTTCGGATGTCAGATTCCTGCTTCCAGCATCTTTTAAACTTGCTGTCCCCGTATATCAGCAAGAAGGACACCTGTATGAGGCCTGCTATTCCTGCAGAGCAACGGCTCATAGCCACTTTGCGATATTTGGCGACAGGGAGAAGCCTCCAGGACATCAAATTTACAACTGGGATCTAGTCAATAATATCAGGATTATTTAAGTCCTGCAGAAGGACTATATTCGGGTAAGTTATTTTATTTGATATCACATTCTATCCATTTCCTGATTTTTAAGTCCCATTCTTGTTATAATGTGTCAAATGTTGTTTTCATTTTGTGGTATGCTGACTAATTTTCCTTGCCCTAAATAGATATTTGCCTTCACTTACCTCCCTAGCAAGCTACCCTGGGACCCCAATTTGTTATTGGCCTTCCCTTAACAACCCTTAGAAACTAGGTCATCTTTACATTTTTGTCCTTAAATGCCATCAGAGTGGAAGAGGTAATTTTTTGGGGTGCACAAACTGTTTATTAACCTTCCCCAAATACTGAATCACCTGATCCAACTATTTGTGGACTCTAGCAAAACATATCCGCAATATACCCCTTTTCTGCTTATCATATTTGTACCATTTTTTGAGAATTATATGTTGTTTTTGTAGTTTGGGTTTTTGCATATGTTATGTTATTCTCTTGCCTCTGTTGTGCCAATCCCAAAAACCTGAGTGGCTTGCAACATGAACCTTAATTTGTTCACCATATTGGTCACATTGAAAAGGAAAGAATTTTTACCACTCCCCAAACTTTAAACATTCAACCTCATCTCCCTAACATTTTTTGAATGTGCCACCAGAGGGAGTCAGAAAGCATATACATTTTTATTAATTTAAATTTTTAGTCCACAAACTGCTTGAATTGTTTTTTTGTTATCTTGCCCCTATAATGTATGTGTAAAAATTGCTTGCAATTTATTCTGCTCAAGTGGTAACTAATTGTTCTTTGTTTGACTCCACAGTTTCCTTCCAACCCTGAGCAATGGCAGGATGTTGCGGCCCAGTTTGCCAATCAGTGGAATTTTCCAAATTGTGGGGGTGCCATTGATGGCAAATATGTCAAAATTGTTCCTCCACCAGCCTCTGGCTCTTATTTTTATAACTACAAGGGCTTTAGCAGCATAGTTCTGCTTGCTATCGTTTCAGCGAACTATGAGTTCCTTTATGTTGATGTTGGTATGAATGGGCGGCATTCTGATGGAGGTGTCATGTCTCATACCGAATTCTACCAGCGTCTTACGAATGGCACCTTAAGTTTGCCACCTGCGCAGGACAACGTGGAGGGCCTCAACTTTGTCTTTGTGGCAGATGAGGCCTTTGCTCTTGGGGAACATCTGTTGAAGCCCTTTCCGATGAGGAACCTCACCCCATAGCAACGGATCTATAACTACAGACTGTCACGTGCCAGAAGGGTAGTTGAAAACGCCTTTGGCATTTTGTCAAGTCGTTTTCGGCTATTTCTTACTGCCATACACTAGGCTGAATACAAGCTGAACCACGTGGTGTTGTGCTGCTGCATCCTCCACAATTTTCTACGGAGGAATGCTGCCAACTACATTGGGTCTGGCAATACTGATGACCCCTCAGGTGGATGGCCAGCTGAAGACGCAGTGATGCCAGCCCTGCAACTTACCCGACCTGCTGTCTCCTCCCAGAATGCCCGTCTTGTGCGTGAGCAGTATATGGACTACTTTGTGGGTAGAGGGGCAGTGCCTTGGCAGCAAAATGTCCTGTAGAGTTGGTTCTATATAGTTTCTTTTCCTCTTAAAATTAAAAAATTTGAGCTACTGTTATCTGTGTTTCTTAATATTTATTTAAATGTCCTTAGAATTTTTGAGTGATTTGCCTAAACTTTAGGAAACCAAGCAGATGTGCAAATTAACCTTTCTAAACTTCAATACAGCTATGTTGAGAATTATTATGTGTTGGGGCTCTGCTACACCCCTTTTCGAATAATAAACTGTCAATGTCCCTACCCAAATTTGCAAATATACTGGTAGTAGTGATCAGATAAATAAGAAGCCACACCTTTTTTAGGAAAAACATACTTTTTAAAACCAGCACAATCCAATGTGCCATTTTTGCCTTTTATAAAAGTATAAAACATAGGTAGGTCAGGAAGAACACAATAATTATGTTTGGTATTTTTTGCGCTAAACATGCTGAAAGAGAATTACTAAAGACTCTTTGATTAATTAATTAATCTCCTGACAAACTCAGGGAAGGCTGGTACTGTCCCACTGCAACAGGGAAAGAATAGACAGGATGCTTCTCAATCTAGGGAAAAGAAAGGAATGCCTGGAGCTCAGCCAGCCCCTGTTTTATTAAAACATACAAGATCACAGGAAAAACATTTCATTGGTCAACCCATACATTTCATACCCATTCAGTCTCTTATTTCACGTCCCCTGTATTCGACATGGAATTCTCATTGGCCAGTTCATACAGGCAGAAGAAAAAGTCAATTGTCAGCTCCTACGATCAGTCCCTTCCAAAGTCTCACAAGGCAAAGATTTCCTTTAACGTCACGAGACACACATTCCTTTGCTAGGAGGAAGGCAGGATGTGGGGGTAGGGTAGCTTTCCTCTCAAAGTTCTCTCTGCATGTCCACACAAAAACCTCAGAGTGAAGGGGAGGGGGAGGCCGAACACATTTCAAACACAATGGAGCCTGAACATAACATCGGCTTCTTCATATTTTCACTGCTGGGTTCATAACTTTAAAACAATATCTGATTCTTCATTTTAAACAGATGTGTAGTCGTATCTTTAGAATAATATCTGGACAAATATTTTCAAGGAATATACACACTTCATTTTAAATGGTAACTTTTACAAGGTAATATCTGAGTGGCCCTATTCATAACAAAAAAATATTCATTTTATTTCACATCTACCACAATGCATCTTTTCAAACAGAGCAATAGACATTGCCAAGTGTTTACAGCAGAAATTCAAAATTTTTTGGCTTTATTCTCGCCCAAAAATATTATTATAGACACACAATGTATGACCAGATGCAGTTCTGTTCATTCTGTGTAGCATTTTTTTGTGGGGCAAAAAGGCATACACAGTGCTCTCCATGCGCTCCAGGGGTTCTGGTTGGTTGTAGCTCACAACATGCAGTCATCCTTAGCACCTGAAACAGACTACCATGTTGTGAGTAGTGTTGCTCACGAATATTCGCATTGCGAATATTCGTTACGAATATTGCATTTTTGAGTATTCGCGAATAAATCAAATATCGCGGCGAATATTCGCTATTGCGAATATTCGTATTTTTTCTAATTTATTTTTAAAACAGATCACATCCTAGTGATCTCCATCGACGTCTAAAAGCATTGCTGGTATGATTAGAGACCCTGGGCCGAGTAGCTGAGGCGATCCTTTTATGTTGCCGAATATTCGCAATGCGAATATTCGTATTACGAATATTCGTGAATACTTTCTCTGCCCTTCTGTGTTTTGTGTATAAAAAAAAAAAAAAATTAGCTTTAGTTTAGTCATATAAGTTTGTGTAAGTAGAGTTAGTGTTTAGTGCATATTACTTTAGTAATCCAGGAAATGATCTCCGTTTTCGCGTGTTGACGAGAATTTCGCAATCAATTTCGCATTCGCATTAGCGAAATTTCGCATTAGCGAAATTTCGCAATTTTTTTTTTATATAAAGTATCACGAATATTCGATATTAACGAATATTTCGCGAATATTCTTCTATATATTCGTGAAATATCGCGAGATCGAATATGGCGTATTCCGCTCATCACTAGTTGTGAGCTAGAGCTGACCAGAACCATAATGGGGTGCATGTCAAACACTGTGCCTGCATCCTTGTCGCACACAAAAATGCACACCAAAATGAATGGAACTGCGTTTGATGCAAAATACCCCTTAGCACAGTCTTTCTCAACTCTCCTTCTCCTGGTGCATTCCCAGGGTCATATTGACAAGATGTTTCACTTTTGCCATAGGTACATTGTGCATTTTTGGATGTGCATATTTCACAAATTTTAAGGTATAGCTCTTAAAAAATCGAATAATGAGGTTTTTAAGCACCAGGAGAAGAGGAGTGGAAAAACACTCAGCTGAGACACTTAAATAACACAAAAAAGTGACATTTGGTGGAAAATAGCAAGCGATTACAGTATTGAAATAGCATAAAAAGTCACATTTGCGAAAATCTGCGTATTGCAAAGTGAAGTAGTGCCATTTCAAAACAAATAACAAAAATCAGCCTGTGCTACCAAGTCTAGTTGCATCAAGTTCCCTGAAAAGTAAAATAACAGGAGGGAAAAATGGAAACTATAAACGTACGTCCAAAAAACAGCTAAAATGTATCTAACAGGTCGTAATAATCCCTGATTCACCTCTGAACACCAGTGGCAGCCTCCTTTAGATTTTCCAGCTCTGTCATTGCCTGCAGCATATCAGCACTGATCCGACCAATAGTGCATCCTGGCAGTTGGTGGCCTTGGAAGAAGATAAGAAATTATAATGGGTTTGATGTTCAAGTGACTGAGGCAAAAAAATTAGACATGTGCAGACTGGAATATTTCGTTTCGTTTTTTCGTTTTCGTTTGGAAAATACATTTATTTAGTTACTCCCGAAAATTGTTTTGATTTATTTAGTTTTTCGTTGGGGAATAGCTTTCGTCCGAAAATCCAATAATACTTGGTTTCTGTCGAAAAAAATACATTTTTTAAAAAACATTCGACGGGACGTCGAATCTTTTTGGTTGATGGTGAATGTGCAAAGGATATTCGACGGAACGTCGAAGCTTTACGTCTCATAAATCGCAATCTATTCTCTGAAATGTCGAATCTATTATTTCTATAGTGTCGAATCTTTTCTCTATGATGTCAAATCTTTTCCCTATAATGTCGAATCTCTCTATATCGAATTTTTACCGCAACAAAAACGAAAATAAAGCATTTTTTATGTCGGATCTTTCGATCTTCGTTTCTTGCACTATCGTTTGTTAATACGATAACGAAAAAAACAGATTTTCGGACGAAAATGCATTCTAACGAAAACGAATGCACATGTCTAAAAAACATAGGGGCACATTATTAATCAGGGCTAGTTTAGGAAAATACTTACCTAAACATAGACACTCAATTGTTGCTTGCAAACTGCTTGCTCTTCAAAATACAGCTACACTACTAGGGAATGTACACACTACAAATATACTCAGAAAATCTTGGACCAGGTGCATATCCATGTGTCTTCACGTGCAGCTACCTAAACAATACTGCCACCTCTCTCTTCTACATGCTCAAATGTTGAATGCACTACATAATTTGCTACTGTGTTGTGGGCGTGTTTGGTGTGGACATATAATCAGTAACCATGTATTGATATTGGAAGGAACATGTTAAAAAAACTGGGGCAAACAACAGCCTCCAAAGGCTCATCTTGGATTTCTTGCACTCCTTCACCCTCAGCATATCTGGTGTCTGGGGATGTGCTGGTGGCTCTTTTGCTGGGTCCGGCGCTATCATCAATACCTGCAAAGGTTGGTGCTGACCACACTCATGATCCTCTAAAATTAAACAATAAAACATCCATGAAGCCACCCCTAAATTACATTATATTACCAGAATCACATTTGCTGCTTTTTAAGTATACCAACCTTGCCCTGGTGACAAAGTTTGCACTACACTATGCATTATAAAAATATACAAAATGCTATGGAACAGGAGTATGATGTCATTTAAAAAGTGTGTAGAAATGTCTATATTGGCCACATTAAACAACTCAGGCAGATGACACGCATCACTCTTGTTTGCTATAGCAATATGGGATATATGATGTGAAATCTAGCAGGCGTGACTCTGTGTGACTCTGATCCCCAGGGCCTCTCCTCTACCCATGTATACCCTGCAAATGTATCATTAATGGTCAGTGATGAGCCACACATCTAACATAAAGTGGATTGTACCCATTAAGATACGGCCTGAGCCCATGGCCTTTGTCCTACCTATAAACACCCCTGTCGCTTGGAAAATGCAAATTTTTTAAGTTTGAACTTACGTTTTGGGGGTGATTTTGGGCCTGTTGTCTCCCCTGTTGGAGCCCGGCCAAGGGAAGCCTCCCTTTGTCCCCTGTGGTGTTTTTCTCTGTGCCTTTTTTCTGTGGAAAACATTAGAATACAGTATATTAATTATTCAAGAAAAGTAGCCAAGACAGAAAGAACAACTTTCCAATTATAATGAACTGCATTAAAACTTGCATTAACTTCTTCTGGAGCCCCCACAATAACAAATCCCCATTAAATTAAATCCATTTATAATGTACAGACACATATTTAGATAATTACATGTACTTACTTTTTTTGATAATGGTGCGGTGAATGGAGTCCAAATTTTCTTGCTCTCTGTGCTTCAAATCTGACCATCGTTTTTGTATTTGGTCTTTTGTTCGTTGTACCCCATAATCTCCTTCCAATACCGCGAGGACCTTCTCTAGAACCCAGTCTTTATGGCTGTTGGGCCTATCATAGTTCTCCATTTTGCAATCGTAGTCGTATTTCTCAAAGATTCGCACCATCTACACCATCTCCCCCTTGCTCATGGGGGTGGCCTTGTGCTTTATATAAACTCCTCCACTGCGGGGCCTGTTCGTATTCGTTGACTGCGCCATCATCTTCTCCCTCACACATGTACCTCCCAGAATGTCGCATGAAGAAAAAAGAATGTGGTCACGCCCCAGCGTCATGACGCACGTAGAGCGGAGCTTCACGCATGCGCAGGCTATATAAATCAATAACGAGCGGTCGAGGTCCCGGACGCATGAACGAATCCATCGTTGCGACTCCACGTCAAGCCGAAGGAATATACGGAAACAAAGGTAGGTGAATACATTGTGACACTAGTGGTTACTGCATGATTTAGCTTATAGAACCAAACCTACATTGTATAAGCAGATTAGGAACTCAAACCAAGCACTTATTGGTTGTATTGTAACCTTTATTGCAGAGATCTGGTAAAAATCATGCCAAAAACAAATGGTGGAAAACTTAATTCACGTGAATTCATCACTGCTTTTATCGAACTCTACAGATCTCACACCTGTCTGTGGCAGGTCACCAATAAAGATTATTCTAATAAAAATAAAAGACAGGCAGCAATAGATACATTGGTGGCAGAAGCGAAGACTATGTACCCCAGGGCCAACGAAACACAAATTAAAGCCAAAATTGGGAGCCTGAGGAGCACGTTTCTCAGGGAGCTAAAGAAGATCGAGGGATCAAAAAGATCGGGAGCTGCAGCAGATGGCGTTTATGTACCCAAACTGTGGTACTTCAACAGCCTGATGTTTTTAAAGGACCAAACTGAGCCACGAAAACATCTATCCACACTACCCTCCCTATCAGCAGAGGCCACAGATACTGAAGCTGAACCAACACAGGATGATGAAGAGGAGGAGGAGGAGGAGGAGGAGCTCAGCTTTACCCAGGTATAGTATTATTAAAAATCTGGCCATTCAAATATACTATGATGTTAATGTGTTGTTATGATGGCAACACAACTCAAATGATGCTCCTTTTTCACACACAGGACCTTGGCAGCCAAGAAGAGGCTGAGCCCAGCAGCCTGTCAACCCAATGCCGAATCCCTAAACTGAATCCTCCTAGAAAAAGGGCCAAGAAGAGGCAACAGCTAGATGACGCCACTGCTGAATTTCTTAGTAGGGCCACATCGGATCAAAGGGAGCTATGTGAGGGGATCATGGTACAGCTCCTGAGCAAGGCCAGGAAACGGGAACTAAACACTAATTCCCATGTCTGTGATTTAGATCACACACCTCCAGCTACTCAACAACAGGCCTACCAACCACAGACAGCCTACCAAACCCAGACAAGTTACCAAGCCCACCCAGCCTACCCACACCAGCCAACCTACCCACAACAGCCAACCTACCCACAACAGCCAACCTACCCACCCCACCAAGCCCACCCACCCCAGCAGCATGGGGGTCAGTGGCCAACTCAGAGCCCAGATTTTAGGGGCTATTAATTTGGGCACCAATATAATTATTTTGTCCACATTTGAATGGGTTGTTAATTTGTGTGGATAATTTTATCAATTTTTATCCATTTTATGGATAATTTTATGTTTGGCTTTAAAAATTGACCGATTAATGCCAGAAAATATGTATCTTTAATATTTTTGTGGTTTTTATTATTGTGTTGGGAGTGACAAAGAAAAAAAATGGCCTCAGCTGATGGGGATAGAAGTGTGGATAGTGTTGTGCGTGGTTCAGTTTGGTAGGGAAAAAATATCAGCCTGGTGAAGTACCACAGCCTGGGGACAGATATGTCTTCTGTTGCTGCTCCCCATCTTTTTGAGTCCACGATCTTCTGGTGCTCCCTATATTTAATGTAATTCTCAGGTCCCCAAGTTTGGAGATTAAAAAACATAATTAATGTATGCCCTGGGGTACAGAGGCTTTGCCAAGTCCACCATTTGTTCTATTGCTGCCTTCCTGTTGTTTTGGATCTGTCATTATTTTTGAGATTTTATTTTAAATAAATGGATGATGTGAAAAAGTCTTGGATTATGTGTGTAAAGTCAAATGTCAGTTTGTGAGTAGGCAGGTCCTTTGCTCAAATTTAAGGGACACAAATAGAGTAGTTGGTACTTTGACCATCATAAATAATAGGGGATAATGGGGTTGTTAGAAGTTGACACACAAAAGAATCTAGCAATTTGCTTGATTCATATAATCAAAATACACTAATCCAAAGTAAATACATTTGTTTTTAATCCGTCCGTATCACCAGCAAAGCAGGTTTTAAGATTATGGCATTATAAAGAAAAAGAGAATATGCGCTTTTCACAACGAGAAAATAGAGAGCATTTTTCTCGTCTAGATTCTGGCCAGTTTTTATGACGAGAAACCTCAAAGCCTAGTACACATGCACGGTTTACTTGGCATGTGTACAAGGCTTTAGATAAAATAGCTGTCCAAATTACCAAGCCATTGGTATTTAAAGCATCTGTGCAAGATGAAAGAAAACCTGCAAACATGGCCTGTTGGAGATACTTGAGGACAGGGTTGAGAACCACTGGTTTAGGCAACCATTTTCTGTTTATAAGATTTTTGTGGTCTGTGCCAAGAAGGTGTCGTTTGCTTACACACGGTGTGCTAAAAGTGGTCCCTCTTATCATTTTAGAAAGTTGGAATGTACAGTATTTTGTATTTGGAAAGGACAGCACACTTATTTTCAACAAATAATTCCTGGATGATCTCCTTTAGGCCGGGTGTGAACCCGGCCTTAAGGTGTTTCTAAAGGCTCAAGTTTTTTTTTTACCTTCATGCAATCTATGCATTCTATTCTATTCAATCACAGTCAACGACTGGGGGCACTTGGAATAAGGGAGGGGTCAGGAGTGCCGACAGGGGACCCGAGAAAGGAGTATTAAGGCTGCTCTGTGCAAAACCACTGCGCAGAGCAGGTAAGTATGACATGTTTTTTTTTTTTTTAATGCCCACAGTTGCTGTGTGGTGGTGGTGCTGCATTTTAAGGTTTTTCAACAGGCAATCTGTAGGTGACATAACTTTATCATTGTCTGCCGAATGTTGTTTGAAAAGAGATCCTGTGCATGTGCGATCGAGCCCTGAGGCTGGATTCACACCTATGCAGTTTTAGTGCTTTTTGCATTTTGCAGATTTGCACTACAGTCCATTTACCATGGTTTCCTATGGAACATGTTCTGGAGAGCAAATCTGCAAAATGCAAAAAGCACTAATAATGCATAGGTGTGAATCCAGCCTAAGACCTTGTTTACACCCATGCAGGTTGCAGTTTGCATATTCCAGGTGCATTTTGCATTTTTCAATACACATTTTTGATCCATTGAAGTCTATGGAACCATAGACCAGGAAAAAATCCCTGGCCCTTTCCATGAAATGCACAGACGTGAACCACATCCTGAGGAAACCATGTTAAATGGATTGTTGTGTGTTTCTACAAAACTGAAAATGCACTAAAAAAGGGCCACTTTCCACCATATGCAGTTCAGTGCGTTTTTTTATGCATAAAAAATGCATGGAAAGTATCTTATATGGTTTCCAATCACATAGTTCTCACCTGTGCAGTCAGTTCCAAGCCTTGCTGCATTTTTCTTACACTGGACTGTACTGGAAAGTGGTAAAACACATCATTAACGCACAATAATGCAATGGAAGGTATCAAAAAACGCACTGGAAAAAAGCTGAAAAAAAGAATCTGGAATGTATCCAGAAACGCACCGGAACACGCCAAAACGCATTAAAAACGCGCATGCAGAAACACATCCAGAACGGATCTGGAGTGCGTTTTTGTGGTGTGAACCAGGCCTTACTCCATACTAGAATAATTCAGGTCACAATCAGATCCTTTATCAAGCCAGGAGTTAAAAAGGAATTCAGAGTGGCCTCTTAAATTAAACCAGGTTTCTTTTCCTACATTACGTGCAACTAATTTGTGTGAGTGTAACACCTGCGGGTATTTATTACCTCTCCTAAAAACAGCATCATCTTCCTTTCTCTCCAAATGACCAGTGTCATATTTGTTCAGACACCATCATCCAGGAACAGCATCCACTAATTAAGATTAAGCACCTAGATGACAAAGCCATGTAAATCCTCATGCCTGTGTGTTGAGCAATACAATAGCTAGCAGTGGAAATTCTTCCATCCATGCTGTTTGGATGGACGGGGGGTATCAATTGATTTTTCTCTTGTTTAGTCCATGAAATCTAAGCAGATAGCCTTATTGTGTTCTGAGCTGTGTGCATGAACAGCAGGGTTAAGCCCTCCCACTGGTGGCTCTCACCTTCATACTTGCTACAAAGTTACAATGCTGCACCTAGGACATTGCACCTGTCCCTCCTGGGCAGATAGACTGCTCCTGTGCAAGGGATCATACTGTAGCTGCATATTGGTATATGTCAGAAATATGCCTGATTCACACCTATGCAGGTTGCATATTCCAGGTGCATTTTGCGTTTTTCAATACATGCTTTTGATCCACTGCAGTCTATGGAGCCAAAAACCAGAAAAAAGTCCCTGGCCCTTTCCATAAAATGCACAGATGTGAACTACATCCATAGGAAACCATGCTAAATAGACTGTAGTGTGTTGCTGCAAAACTGAAAACGCACTAAAAAAATGCATCGGTGTGAACCAGGCCTAATAATGCATACTTGGGACAGAACACGTGTATCATTGCAAATTCAGGAGAATGAGATAATACATCATGGTATTGTGACATAGGTATTCACTATAAGTCCTCATGCACAGAGGATGTTTATTTAACGCCCCTAGAAGCCAGCAGCATTTTTGCAGAAACTAAAACTCTTAAAAAATTATCTAAAGCTTTTAAACCGTCAAACTCTTGGGCATTAATTAATTCCATTGGCCAGAAAAAATAATTTATTCTGGCCATTGAAATAATGAATGCTCAAGTACCATCATTTAGGTGCATTGTGGCTTTCTGTTTTTACATAGCAAAAAAAAAAAAGAGAAAGGTTCCCATGATGCAATGTGGGCTCCCTCTTTATTGCTTCATGTACAGTGTGCTTTTATGATCATATGCAGGCACGAGATAAACAAATGTTGTCAGGGTGTCAGGTACTGAACTGTATATCACTAGCTGTCCTGTTGCAAGATAAAACTGAGGATAGCTAGTGATATGAGCAGCTTCTCCATTTAGACAAATATCCTCCTATCATGCCAAACTCATTAAACTCTAAAATGTAAGTTTAAAGTAAAAAAGAAAACGTTGGCACATTCCCACAAACCGTTGTGGCTGTACGTCGGCCGATGTGCGTGTCCGGCGGTCGCGAAGACCGCCAGCCACGCGCAATCACGGGCATGAGAGCCAGAACAGGGACGTGTGTGTGTAAACACACAAATCCTAGTTCTGTGAGGAGAGAAGAGACAGATTATGTGTTCCTACTAGCTAGGAACAAGGATCTGTCATCTCCTCTATTAAATCCCATCCCCTCTACAGTTAGAACTCACGTGAGGAAACACAATTAAACCCTTGATCGCCGCCTAGTGTTAACACCTTCTCTGCCAGTGAAATTTACACAGTAAACTCAGTGCATTTGTATACTGTATAGAACTGATCGCTGTATAAATGCTAATGGTCCCAAAAATGTGTCAAAGTCTCCGATCTGTTCGCCATAATGTTGCAGTCCCGATAAAAATCACAGATCACCACCATTAATAGTAAAAAAAACAACAATAATAAAAAAGCCATTAAAAAAGCCATAAATATTTCCCATAGATTGTAGATGCTATAACTTCTATGCTTATTGCAAATTTTATCACCAAAAATATGTAGAAGAATACATATTGGCCTAAACTGAGGAAAAAAATACCTTTTAAATTGAGATCATCAAATACCACCAAAAGAAAGCTCTATTTGTGGGAAAAAATACGTTGATTTTGTTTGGGTACAGCGTTGCACGACCGCGCAATTGTCAGTTAAAGCGCCGCAGTGCCGTATCGCAAAAAATAGCCTGGTCATTAAGCAGGCAAATCTTCCGGGGGTTAAAGTGGTTAAAGTTATATTAAAGGTATTGTTTTTTAAAACAAACATGGCCCCAATGGCACTCCTGGCCCCTTCCCCCTGCTAAATGCCGCCAGAGCAAGCAGCTTGCTATGGGAGCTCCTAGGCAAGCTCGCTCCCAAGCCAATGCTGTGCGTGTCCATTGACACACAGAGCCCTGGTTTTGCCACGCCCCCTCTCTCTTCTTATTGGCTGTGAGCGACTCAGCCAATGTGGAGGGAGAGTCCCTGGAGATCTGAGGCTCACGTGCACCTTTCTGGACCGCAATGGGGCTCAAGTTAGTATTATAGGGGTCTGGGAGGCTGCTGTACACAGAAGGTTTTTTTACCATGCATGCAGGTAAAAAACCTTGAGCCTTTGCAATCACTTTAATTGCTTTCGCTGTTGATGTTGGAGAGTATGAAATATGGCAGGCTTTTGTACCACATACTGTAGTTGATAAGACATCTAAAGGAGATTGTACAATCTGATTGTATAATGTATGGTCAGTTTAACCACTTTAGCGCCGGGAATAATTAGCTGCCCAATGACCGGGCCATTTTTGCGATTCGGCACTGCGTCGCTTTAACCTACAATTGCGCGGTAGTGCGACGCTGCACCTAAACTAAATTGACGTCCCTTTTTCCCCACAAATAGAGCTTTCTTTTGGTGGTATTTGATCAAGTGTGCCTAGCGGAGCCCCTTTGCTCCTTACATCGGGTGTGCCCAGCGGAGTCCCTCCGCTCCTTACATTAATTGTCCCCAGCGGAGTCCCTCCGCTCCTTACATCAGGTGTGCCCAGCCAAGTCCCTCCGCTCCTTACATCAGGTGTGCCCAGCCAAGTCCCTCCGCTCCTTACATCAGGTGTGCCCAGCGGAGTCCCTCCACTCCTTACATCAGGTGTGCCCTCTTATCGGACACATGGGGCAGAGGTTTGGCAGCAGCTCCATTTGCTGGTCTTGTTTCCCTGTGTTCAGTGGAGAGGAGAGGGGCCTCCCATTCGTGCAGCTAATGCCGCGTACACACGGTCGTTTTTTGCGATGAAAAAAAACGTCGTTTAAATTGATCGTGTGTGGGCAAAACGTCGTTTTTTGTCTTAAAAAAAACGACCGAAATTTTTTTCCAACATGCTTGAATTTTTTGTGTCGTTTTTCAAAACGTCGTTTTTTGTTTCACTCCGCGCATGCCCAGAAGCTAGTTATGAAGCGAGCTTCAATGGAAAAGTGTGGTGAACGTAACCTCGTTTTTTGTGAAAAAAACGATGGTGTGTATGCAATATCGTCTTTGAAAGTGACGTTTCAAAAACGTCGTTTTTTACTTCACAGAAAACGTCGTTTTTTTTCATCACAAAAAATGATCGTGTGTACGCGGCATTAGTGTACAGATAAATTGTCTACTTGTACAGTAAAGTGAGAAGCCGATTGTCTGCACGGATCGGAGGCACCTCACCTCTCCACTGAACACAGGTGAAAGAGCCCTGCTAGGATCTGAACGGCCATGTATTCCTAGCCTGGACAAAAGGTCCACTTATCGGGATAGTCCCTGGAAAAATCAGGACTGTTTACAAGTATGCAAATGGCTGATGTCATTGTGCAGCACAATGGAAACTGCAGACCAAACAAGCACTAAGATGGAAGCTTCCTTGCATGTAAAGGATAGGAGGGTTTAAAGAATTTAAAATAATTCTCTCTACTACTGTACCATTCTTTTCATAACTTGTGTAAAAGAATTCTGGCTGCTACAGCCTCTCCAAAAAAACATTGTTATATTAACTGACTTCCATCCAAACGTTCCTGTGTTTCTGTATGACTTTCACATTAAATTAGATAGTGTGGCACCCTCTTAGTTGCTAGTAGGGATGAGCTGAACACCCCCCAGTTCGGTTTGCATCAGAAAATGCAAACAGGCAATAAATTTGTCCGAACATCCGAACATTGTTAAAGTCTATGGGACTCGAACATGAAAAATCTAAAGTGCTAATTTTAAAGGCTTATATGCAAGTCATTGTCATAACAAGTGTTTGGGGACCTGGGTCCTGCCCCAGGGGACATGTATCAATGCAAAAAAAAAGTTTTAAAAGCAGCATTTTTTTCAGGAGCAGTGCTTTTAATACTGCTTAAAGGGAAACAATAAAAGTGAAATATTCCTTTAAATTTTGTACCTAGGGGGTGTGTATAGTATGCCTGTAAAGTAGTGCTTGTTTCCCGTGCTTAGAACTGTCCCTGCACAAAATGACATTTCTGAAGGAAAAAAAGTAATTTAAAAGTACTTGCGGCTATAATGAATTGTCGGTTCCCAGCAATACAGAGAAAAGTCATTGAAAGTCAAATTTAATTACCAGGCCCTTCAGATCTGGAATGGATATTATGGGGAACCTTGCATCAAATAAAAAAAATGACGTGGGGTTCCGCCCAAATATCCATACCAGACCTGAAGCATCTGGTATGGATTTTAAGGGGAACTCCTCGCTAAATCAGGGGCGGACTGACCATTGAGTTACTCGGGCACTGCCCGAGGGCCCCATGCCACTGGAGGCCCCATCAGGGTTGCCAGGCTCATTCAAACCAGGGACAGTATGTAAAAATCTGTGTTTTTTTTTTACATCTGTCCCTGATATGTCCAAAACCGACATGCTTTTGATGTGAAAATCCCGAGATTTTAGCTGCCCCGTCTCTGTACTGCCACCTGGCTTGGTGGCCATCTGTAAGCCCGGGGGCCCCATAATCTTCTATTGCCCGGGGGCCCCATGAGTTGTCAGTCCGCCCCTGCGCCAAATTAAAAAAAATCATGGCGTGGAGCTCCCCCCAAAAATCCATAGCAGACCCTTTATCCTAGCACGCAATCTGGCAGGCCATAAGAAAAGAGGGGGGGGACGAGAGAGCGCACCCCCCCCTCCTGAACCGTAACAAGCCACATGCCCTCAACATATTGATGGGGACAAGGGCCTCATCCCCACAACCCTTGCCCGGTGGTTGTGGGGGTCTGCAGGCGGGGGGCTTATCAGAATCTGGAAGACCCCTTTAACAAAGGGGACCCCCAGATCCCGCCCCCCCTATGTGAATTGCAAGGGGTACATTGTGCTCCTACCATTTCACAAAGAAAGTGTAAAAAATAAAAAATAAACACAGACACCGTTGGGATAAGTCCTTTATTGAAAATAAAAAAATAAAAATAAAAAAAAGATTCTAGCGGTGGCAATCCACTCTCGGTTTCCACTTCAACGCTGTCGGTATCCTGCGATGGATGATGTCCTCTCCAGGCTCCAGCGATGGATGATCTCCTCTCCAGGTCCAGGCTCCAGCGATGAGATGTCCAGCGCAGCGAGGAACAGCATCCTGTCTCCACCGGAGACCCCCCGGGAATAACGTTGCGGCAGCCTGACAGGTCTCTTATGTAGCTGAGGATGGGGCCACCCGTCACGTGACCCTGTCCCCCTCTGATGCAAGGGGAAACCCGGACTTTCCCAGTGACGTGACCGGTGACCCCGCCCCCTCTGATGTAACGCAGGTTTCCTGTTGCATTAGAGGGGGGCGGAGTCACCCGCCACTGGGTAAGCCCCGGTTTCCGCTTGTATCAGAGGGGGACGGGGTCACGTGACAGGTGGCCCCATCCTCAGCTACATAAGAGACCTTGACTAAGCACTGAACTAGTGTGAAACGCGTCGGCTGTCCCTTTTCTGGCTGTATTTTGTGAGGCATGTCCTTTGATTTACAAATAAAGACAACTTTTGAAGTTCTTTTGGAGTGCGGCTGTCCATCCCTTTTGAAAATTCTACATTTACATAAGAGACCTGTCAGGCTGCTACAACGTTATTCCTGTGGTGTCTCCGGTGGAGACAGGATGCTGTTCCTCGCTGCGCTGGACATTTCATCGCTGGACCTGGAGAGGAGATCATCCATTGCTGGAGCCTGGAGAGGAGATCATCCATCGCAGGATACCGACAGCGTTGGAGTGTAGAACGAGAGTGGATTACCACCGCTGGAATCTTTTTTTATTTTTATTTACTTTTATTTTATTGTATATGTGACTATATTGCGCTAAACTGACAAGAAAAAATATATATGTGAGGCAGCCAACACAACTGTGAAAATGTGTACAAAATATAAAATAAAAGTGTAGCGCCAGTGAAATTCCCCTTGGAAAAGGGACTAGTAAGTCTTAAACTACCTTAGTGACAAATAGGTCATATATAACCTGTATATGACAACATGAGTAGCAAAATGTGAAACAAATCAATAAAATCAGCTCAGTGAAATAGTGAAATAATATTGAATATATCTCGTATATAAGTCCATATAGTGAAAATGGAATATTTGCTTCAGATAAGTGCATTCAAACAAATCTTGAAGAGGAAAAATTGGGTTGGGTACTTCTTACGAAATGGAATAGACCCACAGCTCACCTTACGGTGGGGGGTCCAATGGGCTTTGTTGGGCCGAATGCCCTCCTGGGTCACCGTGTCTCCTTATGGGTGCCTGGATGTGTATCTTGAATTCAGCAACCAGCGATCAACCCGGAAACACCAAAGGTATGTGTAGGGATCAACTCTCATAGTATTCCAATCATGAAAAATGATAAAAAGGAGAAGAACACCTCCTCATAGTGTAAAAGTGTTTTTTATTTTAAAAAAACACACTAAAAACAGTAAAATATAAAAATCCAAATTTGCACATAAAACCACAATTGGTTTCAAAAGGAGAAAGTCCAAAAATGTAATTCAATCACCCTTTGCAAGCATATAAGAGCAGAAAAAAGACCACAAATAATACCAAATGCGCATTGGATGGTAAAGAGCAAGGAACCCGACCGGTTTCGTCTCATTAGACATCTACTGGGGCATATACCCGTAAGGTGAGCTGTGGGTCTACTCCATTTGGTAAGAAGTACCCAACCCAATTTTTCCTCTTCAAGATTTGTTTGAATGCACTCATTTGAAGCAAATATTCAATTTTCACTATATGGACTTATATACGAGATATATTCAATATTATTTCACTATTTCACTGAGCTGATTTTATTGATTTGTTTCACATTTTGCTACTCATGTTGTCATATACAGGTTATATATGACCTATTTGTCACTAAGGTAGTTTAAGACTTACTTGTCCCTTTTCCAAGGGGAATTTCACTTTTATTTTATTGTCTGTGTTTTTTTTACAATTCTTTACACTTTCTTTTACACTTTCTTTGTAAAATGGTAGGGGTACAATGTACCCCTTACCAATTCACATGGGGGGGGGGGCATCCTCTTCATGTTGAAGGCATGTGGCCTGGTACGGTTCAGAAGGGGGGCGCTCTCTCACCCCTCCTCTTTTCCTGCAGCCTGCCAGGTTGCGTGCTCGGATAAAGGGTCTGCTATGGATTTTTGGGGGGAACTCCACACCATTTTTTTTATTTGGCGTGGAGTTCCCCTTAAAATCAATACCAGACCTGAAGGGTCTGGTATGGATATTTGGGGGGAACCCCACGTAAATTTTTTTTTACTTGAAGCAGGGTTCCCCTTAATATCCATACCAGACCTGAAGGGTCTAGTAAATGAATTTGGGGTGACCCCCACGTCATTTTTTTTTTTTTTTCATCAATGACTTTCAATGACTTTTCTCTGTATTGCTGGGAGCCGACAATTTATTATAGCCGCGTGTACTTTTAAATGAATTTTTTTCCTTCAGAAATGACATTTTGTGCATGGACAGTTCTAAACACGGGAAACAAACACTACTTTAAAGGCCTACTATACACACCCCTTAGGTACGAAATTTAAAGGAATATTTCACTTTTATTGTTTCACTTTAACCACTTAACCCCCGGACCATATTGCTGGTCAAAGACCAGAGCACTTTTTGTGATTCGGCACTGCGTCACTTTAACTGACAATTGCACGGTCGTGCGATGTGGCTCCCAAACAAAATTGGCGTCCTTTTTTTCCCACAAATAGAGCTTTCTTTTGGTGGTATTTGATCATCTCTGCGGTTTTCATTTTTTGCGCTATAAACAAAAATAGAGCGACTATTTTGAAAAAAATGCAATATTTTTTACATTTTGCTATAATAAATATCCCCCAAAAATATATAAAAAAACATTTTTTTTCCTCAGTTTAGGCCGATATGTATTCTTCTATATATTTTTCGTAAAAAAAATTGCAATTAGCGTTTAACGATTGGTTTGCGCAAAATTTATAGCGTTTACAAAAAAGGGGGTAGTTTTATGGCATTTTTATTAATATTTTTTTTTTACTAGTAATGGCGGTGATCAGCGTTTTTTTTCAGTACCGAGACATTATGGCGGACACATCGGACAATTTTGACAAATTTTTGGGACCATTGGCATTTTTATAGCGATCAATGCTATAAAAATGCATTTTATTACTATAAAAATGCCATTGGCAGTGAAGGGGTTAACACTAGGGGGCAGGGAAGGGGTTAAGTGTGTTCCTGGGTGTGTTCTAACTGTATGGGTGGGTGGACTCACTATGGGAAATCACTGATCTTCTGTTCATACATTGTATGAACAGGAGATCAGCGTTTCCCCCGCTGACAGGACCGAGAGCTTTGTGTTTACACACAAAGCTCCCGATCCCCGCTCTCTAACGAACGACGCGTGCGTGCCCGGCGGTGATCGCGCCCGCTGGGCACGCGCGTGGGACTCGGGGGACGAGCGGGGGCGCGCGTACCGCCGGCGGCGCGCACGCGCCCCCTAGTGGCCGCTAAAGGGAGGACGTAGAGCTACGTGCTCTCACCCAGCAGTGCCACCGTCCCGCCGTATAACGACGGTGGGCGGTCGGCATCTGGTTAAGCATTATTAAAATCACTGCTCCTGAAAAAACTTCAGTTTTTTAAAAAAAAATTGCATTGATGCATGACCCTTGGGGCAGGACCCAGGTCCCCAAACACTTTTTATGACAATAACTTGCATATAAGACTTTCAAAATTAGCATTTTAGATTTCTCCCATAGACTTTTACAGGGTGTTCCGCGGCTTTTCGAATTTGCAGAGAACACCCCAAATTGTTTGCTGTTCACCGAACGGGCAAACAGGCAATGTTTGAGTCAAACATGAGTTTGACTCGAACTTGAAGGTCATCCCTAGTTGCTAGCATAGATAAATTTGATCTGGCTCCTCTGTGGGCAAAGGAGCATCTGCTAATTTGTTTTTGGACTGTGCAGTGCTTCAAAGGCTGTGGCTCTTTTACCTCCCCCTGGCTTCTAGAGCTCTCTGGATAGTTCTGGAACTTAGAAGATGGAGAAACAGAGGATGCAGCATGAATATTTATGCAGTTCCCACCAATCCCTGGAGAGGCAAGGCCAAGAAGGAGGGGGAACAGCCCATTAATACGCAGGAGCCTGGCAGTCTGGGAACAGAGTCCAGGGTCCAGTCGTCTGGAGGGACATCTGTGCTGGGGTGCTCTGCCCCTGGGGTGAAAGAGAGAGCGACAGACAGAGAGAGACTCATACCACTCCAGTCTCAGCTAGGCTTTGCTGTAGACATTCAGGGATCAGCATGTACAGCAGTAAGGCTGGTGCAGCAGCCTTCTGGTCTTCAAGCAGGCCCAGACTGGCCATAGGGCATACCGGGGAAATGCCCGGTGGGCCGCGGTGGCCCACGAACGCCCCGCGGGCCGGCTGCGGCCCGCGAACGGCCTGCGGCGGCCAGCAGGCCATATGTCACGTCTCCCCAGGGTGTACACCGCCACCACAGCGTCAGATAGTGAGAGCTCAGCTGGGGTATCAAAGCCAGCTCTGACACTTTTCCCCACCCCTTGCTGCCCCCACGACCAGTTAGAGAAGAGGAGCTGCTTCTACTCCTCCCCCTCCTCTCTTCCTCTCCTCCTGTGTCTGCCCCGCCCACTCTCCCAACAGACACTGTTCTGCTGCCTAAGGGATGTGGGCGGGAATATTCAAGCAAAAGCCAAACAGAAAGGAAAGATGGAGTCTGATATCCATCCAGTCCCTCCTGCCTCTGGGTGAGTACACTGTACACTGATGTAGGGGTACCCTTCATCTCTCACTCTCTCTCTCTCTTTTTCTCTTTTTTTTCGTTTGCGCCCCCCCCAAAAATGTTGAACACCAGCCTCCACTCTAGATAGATTGCTAGATAGATAATAATCTATCTAGCTATCTATCTACAGTGGCAGCTGGGGGGCGCAAACGAAAAAAACAAAAAACAAAATGCAGCCTCACTGTGCCCATCAAATGCAGCCACTGTGCCTTCAATTATCACCACTGTGCCATGCCATCAAATGCAGCCACTGTGCAATGCCATTAAATGCAGCCACTGTGCCATCAATTGTCACCACTGTGCCATCAATTGTCACCACTGTGCCATGCCATCAAAGGCAGCCACTGTGGCATGCCATCAAAGGCAGCCACTGTGTCATGCCATCAAACGCAGCCACTGTGCCATCAATTGTCACCACTGTGCCATGCCATCAAATGCAGTCACTGTGCCATCAATTGTCACCACTGTGCCATGCCATCAAAGGCAGCCACTGTGCCATGCCATCAAAGGCAGCCACTGTGTCATGCCATCAAACACAGCCACTGTGCCATCAATTGTCACCACTGTGCCATGCCATCAAACACAGCCACTGTGCCATCAATTGTCACCACTGTGCCATGCCAACAAACGCATCCACTGTGCTATCAATTGTCATCACTGTGCCATGCCATCAAACGCAGCCACTGTGCCCATCAATTGTTGCCACTGTGCCCTTTAATTGTTGCCACTGTGCCCATTGTCGCGGCTGAGACAGAGGGGGCGGCGCTCCGGCGCCCTCTATAGACGCACCGCCACTGTCTATCTATCTTCCTTCCTTCCCTTCTTTCTTTATATCTTTCTTTCTCTATGTATCTATCTATCTATCTATCTATCTATCTATCTATCTATCTACCTTCCCTTCTTTCTTTCTGTCTTTATCTATCTTCCTTCCTTCCCTTCTTTCCTTCTATCCATCTTTATCTTTCTTTCTTTATCTATCTTCCTTCCTTTCCTTCTTTCTTTCTATCTTTATCTATCTATCTTCCTATCTATCTATCTATCTATCTATCTATCTATCTATCTATCTATCTATCTATCTATCTATCTATCTATCTATCTATCTATCTATCTATCTATCTTCCTTCCTTCCTTCCCTTCTTTCTTTATATCATTCTTTCTCTATCTATCTATCCATCTATCTATCTTCCTTCCCTTCTATCTTTCTTTTTTTATCTATCTTCCTTCCTTCCCTTCTTTCTTTCTTTCTTTCTATCTTTGTCTATTTTCCTTCCTTCCCTTCTTTCTTTCTATCTTTATCTATATATCTCTCCCTTCTCTCTCTCTATCTATCTCCACATCCCATCATTAATCCCCGCCGCGTCCCCCCCCCCCCCCCTGGGCTGCTCAGTCAAAAATGCCCGGGCCTATTTTTTGTCCCAGTCCGGGCCTGTCTTCAAGGAGCTACATAAAGTAGAACTATAGACAACATTTTTTTTTTTTTCCATTTTGGATAGAGTAAGGGAGGGTTATAACTCCTGTGATGCCCCATACACACGATCGGGATTCCCGGCGGTAAAAAGTCCGCCGGGAATACCCGGGGGAAAATCGAGAACCTGCTCGTCACTTTCCCCCTGTAGTGAGAGCTTTGGCCGGAGAATCCCAGCCGTGTGTATGCTCCACCGCAGTGTTTCCCATAGGGAAACTGCCGGGAAAAAGACCACCGGGAAACGCGGCAGGAAAAAAGAGAACATGTTCTAATTTTTCCTGCCGCGATTCCCAGTGGTTTTCCTGTCAGGAAAACTGCCATGGAGCATACACATGGCCAGTTTTTCTGGCCAAAAGCTGTCATGGCAGTTTTTCCAACGGGACTATGAAGGGGAAGCTCCATTCAAATGGTGCCACCCTTTGGGCTGCTTTTGCTGATCCTCTTGTTAGTAAAAGTTTGGTGAGAGATGATTTGCGCATTTCAGTCCGTTACAGCGTGACGAATGTACTATCTCCATTACGAACGCTAGTTTTACTAGAACGAGCGCTCCCGTCTCATACTTGATTCTAAGCATGCACTTTTTTTCCCCTCGGAAAAGCATACACCTGATCGGTTTTTGCGACGAGAAAAAGACTGACGAGAAACACGACAGGAAAAAATAAAGCAGGCTAAAATTTCTTTGCGGGCAGTTTTCTCGTTGGGAAAACTGCTAAGGAGCATACACACGACTGTTTTTCCTGACCAATCTAAAAAAAATTTCTCATTGAGAAAACCGGTTGTGTGTACGAGGCATAAGGCTTGGGTCAAATGCAGTAAGGTGCCTGCACCTGCAACTTCAGTTTTTGTAACTTCTGTTGTTACTTTAGCTGTACCGTCACTCCCACACGTGGGCAATGCAGTTGGAGTTACTTCATAGCAGCCAAAAACATCAGCAGATCCTCATTCTTTTAAGTTCATCTCATATAACTGTGGTGTCCCAGTACAGGTATTTGCTGTAGGCCCTGTCAGATTGAGACCCTCGGCTTGTGGGGCCTCCCCTGCAGGGACTCAGCTAGTCATGATGTGATTTATACTGTTATGGTTGATAATACATTTATTAGGTGCGTATAGCTTTAAGAGGTTTAGTCCGCCATTTTATGTTTAGTCAGAGTGTATGAGAGTCAGTAGGATTAAGTGCTAGACAAGACCTTATGGTGTTGTATTATACTTTAACTTGTAACAAACTTTAAATGTAAGTTCCAAGGGGAATACAGATAAGACTCTATGATCCACAGCTCTCAGCCAATGGGCTTCAGTCTTCCTCAGCTCTCAACCAATGGGCTTCAGTCTCCTCACGTCTATATAAGGGGTGGGAGTTCCTGTTTAGGAGAGTCTAGCGCTACACACAGTTTCTGGCAGGTCAGAGCAGATTTCAGTCAGAGCAGATTTCAGTCAGAGGAGAATCAGTGCAGGCCAGAGACCTCCCGTTCAGGAGAAAGTACAGTAAATCGCGGAGTACCCCTAAATACTATAGAATCAGTACTTCAGCGCAATTATCGGATCAATCCTTCATTCCGACGAAAAGCCTCAAGTCTACCGACACTTCAGTAAGTGCATCTATTCTTCAGCCTAGTCAAGCATAGGCCCAGTATTACTAATCCGACCGCAAAAGCCGAAGATATATGATAAGCCAAGCCCAAGCATTATCAGCTGTGTGGTCCTCTAGAGACTGTCTGTGGAACCTTTGCGACACTTTGTGTGAACGCTGTGAAGATTTTGACATCTGTCTTCATGCCAGTAAAGCCTTCGTTATATTGACCCCTGTTGTGGACTGTGTTATTACCACCCTAGCTAGCGGGGATACGGAGGCCCCCGAAGCTGTAGTTTCCTGGGGTATACCAAGACTACAGTGGCGTCACGTGACAGAGAGGGTTAATACCATCCGACCCTCACTAAGGGTTAATACCACCAGACCCTGGGCTCCTAGCCCCAAGAACTAAGTAGCTAACCATTAAGCGTATGTGCGTGGCCGTGGGGCTCCCCCTCCCCGGTCATCACATAACCCTGTTCCCTATCCAAGTTCATCCCTTAAAAATAAGTAAAACAAATCCAAATCCCCTGGAGTGATTATTGAGCCTCTGAAGAGAGTGTGAAAATTCTTGTTGCCTGGCTGTGCATTGAGAAAGGCCCAAAAGTTAGCAGCTCCTCCTTACAATAGTAAGCCTTCAGAACATATAGCAAAAAAATAATAATAATCTAAAAAACAAACTTGGCAGTCATTATTACTATCACATACTTTAAAACTCACATATGCAGGCTTACTTTATAAGCAGACCACCCATAATAACCAATTAGGGCCAGATTCAGGTAGATGGGCGCTTCTTTACTTGGGAGTAACGTTTCTCGTTTATGTTACTCCGCCGTAACTTTAGGAGCAAGTACTGTTATTCACAAAGCACTTGCTCCTAAAGTTGCGGCGGCGTAGCGAAAATGAGCCGGCGGAATTCAAATTGGGCGGGTAGGGGGCGTGTATTATGTTAACTATGCGCGATCCCGCGGCGAACGTACTGCCCATGCGTCGACTGTCAGTGCGCATGCTCCAAATTCTTTCAGGGAACGTCAATGACGTCAATCCCCATTCACGGACGTTTTACGCAAACGACGCAAATTTATTTTTTTTCGACGCGATGACGACGGCCATACTTAACATAGGATACTCCACTAGGGGGCTGCTTTATCTTTGCGCCGCATATCTCTTACGGAAAAGTCGGAAAGTCACTGCGTCGCGCCCGAATACAATCGTGAATTTCCGATTCCAGCTGACTAACATATTCTCGGCGTTAATCAGCGGGAACGCCCCGCGCGCCATTTTTAAACTTGAAGTTACGATACTACGGCGAAATACAATTACAGAAACGCCGGCTCAAAGTGAGAGTTAGGCTGGAGTATCACTGATACTCCAGCCTAACTCTACCTGAATCTGGCCCTTAGAATTCATCTTTTATTGACTGGTTGCTATGGGTTACAGCACACCTTCAGAGATTTAATGAACAAGCCCGATAGTACTGTATCGCATTATGTTATTTTTTTTAAGTGTTTTAAAAGCACAATTTTAGCAATGCTGAAACTTGAAATATTATCCACTTTAGTGTAAAGTTAAAAACTTCAATGGAAAAGTAGATATTTTTTTCTAATCTTTGCAGTCTTCCTAACTGAGCTACCCCTAAAGCAGCCTCAAATAAGCAGACGCACACACTTCTTAATCCCTCCGCCCACTGGTTGTCATAACAACGACCGAGACAAGCAGGTGATCCATTGACAGGGAGCAGATGGTCTCCTGTGGAGGTAAGCAAGACCAAACAATGAAACCATATTGATCATATTGCTCCTTCCTCCCCCTTGTACTTCAAACTTGAGTTTTTTCACTAGTTGGGCCCACCCCTAACTCTTTCCCTGTGTCTCTATACATTGTCTCTTGACATGCTCCTCTATCTCCTCCTACATTGCCCTGCTGCTCAATTATTCATGGATGAAGTGGGAGAGTTTCAAAACCCATCCCTCTCTTTTCTCATCAGGCACCGAGGAACGAAAGGGCCGGAAAAAAAACAAGAGGGAAAAAAAAAGTGAGGCGAGAGGTTGTATCAGTTTGCTTCTCATTCATTAATGTGTGGCAAATTAAAGAGCGCAAAGCACTTCCAACTATCAGAATTGCAAGACGCCATTCATTGTTCTAATAGTAACTTCATAGCTGTCACATAAATACATGGGCAGATTTAGGGCTCTAATGGCCACAAAGTAAGATGCATACAAATCTTTGTGACACCTCGGGGTTCTTTTTTTTTTATTCTGCAGGTGTTTTATGTATGGTGATCTAGCATTGCTTTCTTTCACAATTTATTGTGGTCGCCCATAAAAAGTATAAAGCATTTTTCTATTTCTCTGTCTGCTGATGTCTATCAAATACCATTAAAGTTCTGTGTTTTTGTTTACCCCTTTTGCAGATAAAAGAGAAACTTATGAATGGCCGGAACAACATGCCGGCGCTCAGCTGTTCACAAAGTTGGGTTTCCAGACGTCATGGTGAATCTGCTCCCTAGAGCACACAATGCATCTTGTTTTGTATTTTTTTTATGAGGATGTCCCAGAAACAGACAGAAGTCGAATTAGGAAACGACTACTAAAAGTTCTTCTTCCTTAAGAATGAGTTCATACTAGTGCAAATTCAGTGGTGGCTGGTGCTCCAAATTTTTGGGGGGCACAAACAAACTGGAAAAAAAAAAAAAACATCAATTGCCGCCACTGTGGCCATCAATTGTCGCCACTGTGGCCATCAAGCGCAGCCACTGTGCCCATCAAGCACAGCCACTGTGCCATCAAACGCAGCCACTGTACCCATAACTTGCCGCCACTGTGCCTTCAATTGCAGCTACTGTACCCATCAATTGCTGCCAGTGTGCCCATCAATTGCCGCTACTGTGCCCCATCAAATGCTGCCGGTGTGCCCATCAATTGCCACTACTGTGCCCTATCAAATGCTGCCCAGCACTTACCTGTCTCGCAGCAGGTCAGCGGCGGTGTGCTGCACGTCCTCCATGTCTTCTTCCATCCTCTCTAAGGCGTCCAGTCACAGTGCCTGACGTTTCAGCCAATCAGGTGACAGGTCACCTGATTGGCTGAGAAGTGGTTCAGTGTTAGCAAAGTGAATTCCTTTGTTTTTGCTAACACAACGCGGAGTGAACAGTGAACGCACAGCATGGAGCCCACTGTTCACTTTTTTAGAGTCTATGGCTCTAATCAGATGCTTTCCAAAAACACCCCTGCCGCTGTAATTCAGGTGCCCGACGCCCGAAAAGGGCCGGACACCTGAATAGAGGGTGTCAGTGGGGACCATAGATGGATTTCTCTCCTTACTGGCTCCCTGACTTAAACTGAGAGCAGCGAGAGCCAATGTTGTTGCGCTGCTGTTTCAGCCAATAGGGTGGGGAGTCCTGGAAAGCCTTGTCTTTCCTGCAAAATTGCTGTATCCAGATGGGGCTCAGGTAAGTATGGGGGGGGGGGGGCTGAGGCATTAAGATAAAAAACCTTATGACTTTACAACCACTTTAAAGAGAAGATGCAAATTTTGCAAAATTTTGAATAAATAATTATATATACAGTATCTCACCCTTCACATTTTTGTTAATATTTTATTATATCTTTTCATGGGATAACACTGAAGTTATGACACTTTGCTACAATGTAAAGTAGTGATTGTACAGCTTGTATAACAATGTAAATTTCCCGTCCCCTCAAAATAACTCAACACTGGCAGCAAAAGTGAATACACCCCTAAGTGAAAATGTCCAAATTGGGCCCAATTAGACATTTTCACTCCCCAGTGTCATGTGACTTGCTAGTGTTATAAGGTCTCATGTGTAAATGGGGAGCAGGTGTGTTAAATTTGTTGTTATTGCTCTCACTCTCTCATACTGGTCACTAGAAGTTCAACATGGCACCTCATGGTAAAGAACTCTCTGAGGATCTGGAAACAAGAATTGTAGAATTGTTGCTCTACATAAAGATGGCCTAGTCTATAAGAAGATTGCCAAGACCCTGAACCTGAGCTGCACCATGGTATCCAAGATTATACGGTGGTTTAACCGGACACGTTCCACTCAGAACCGACCTTACTATGGTCGACCAAAGAAGTTGAGTGCATGTGCCCAGCGTCATATGCAGAGGTTGTCTTTGGAAAATAGACGTATCAGTGCTGCCAACATTGCTGCAGAGGTTGAAGGGTGGGTTAGCCTGTCAGTGCTCAGACCATACGCCACACACATCATCAAATTGGTCTGCATGACTGTCGTCCAAGAAGAAAGCCTCTTCTGAAGATGATGCACAAGGAAGCATGCACAAAGTTTGCTGAAGACAAGCAGACTAAAGACATGGATTAAATGGAACCATGTTCTGTGTTATGAGACCAAGATAAACGTTTTTGGTTCAGATGCTGTCAAGCGTGTGTGGCAGAAACCAGGTGAGGAGTATCTTGCCTACAGTTAAGCATGGTGGTGGGGGTGTCATGGTCTGGGGCTGCATGAGTGCTGCTGGCACTGGGGAGCTACAGTTCATTGAAGGAACCATGAATGCCAACATGAACTGTGGCCTACTGAAGCAGAGCATGACCCCCCCCCCCCCCTGGAGACTGGGCCGCAGGGCAGTATTCCAACATGATCACGACCCCAAAGACAACCAGTGCCTTGCTTAAGAAGCTGAGGGTAAAGGTGATGGACTGGCCATCTGCGCAGGCCAGTCAAGTTCCTCCACTCCAAACTCGCTCATCCATGTCTTTATGGACCTTGATTTGTCCACTGGTCCAAATCATTTGGTGGAGGGGGGATTATGATGTTTTTCAGTGGTTGGGATTGGCCCTTTTAGTTTCAGTGAAGGGAACTCTTAAGGCGTCAGCATACCAAGACATTTTGCACAATTTCATGCTCCCAACTTTGTGGGAACAGTTTTAGGATGGCCCCTTCCTGTTCTAATATGACTGCGCACCAGTGCACAAAGCAAGGTCCATAAAGACATGGGTGAGCGTGTTTGGGGTGGAGGAACTTTACTGGCGTGCACAGAGTTCTGACCCCAACCTGATAGAACACCTTCGGGATGATTTAGAGTGGAGTCTGTGAGCCAGGCCTTTTCATCCACATTAATTCCATGACCTCACAAATGCGCTTCTGGAAGAACGATCAAACATTCCCATAGACACACTTCTAAACCTTGTGGACAGCCTTCCCAGAAGAGTTGAAGCTGTTATAGCTGCAAATGGTGGGTTAACTCAATATTGAACCTGCGGACTAAAACTGGGATTCCATTAAATTTCATGTGCGTGTAAAGGTAGGCGTCCTTATACTTTTGACAATATAGTGTATGTTTGATTGTGCTAATGTTTTTCCGTGCGTGCAGTGTACAGTGTAGTTGGACCCTGTGTGCATTTTTACTTGTACAGTGTGAACAGGGCACTCTCAGGACATCTATATTCCTATGCTTTTAGCCTGTGTTGATCTATGCAAATAAAAAAAAGGGGTTCATTTACTAATCCTTGTGGAGTTCTTTATTCGGGGGAGGGGGGTAATGTTCCCTATTCTATCACATAATCATTTCCTTAGAAGAAAAAATGTAATCACAAAGTTACATCAGTTTGGAAACTTTATTTTTTAACCAATGAAAGTCCACATCTCTCACTGTTTCATCTCCTCTTAAAATGATTATAAAATAAATACTGAGGTGGAGGACCCTTTAAGGCTGAGGGGAGGGGGATATATAAGTGTGTACATTTTGGAGTGTATCAGGCTAGAAAAGGAGAACATCTCCCTTTTAGTAACTAGCCAGTTATCAGCACATGGACCCAGATGTAGTATAATAAGAAATCTCTGGTCGTTTGTAAGTGCATTTTAGCATACAATAAAGTTGGTTTACAAGCATGGTTATGTATCTCCTAACAGTGCGCAAGGATTGGTTGAGGAGAGATCATGTGACTGCAATGTAGCCGGAACCAGGAAGAGATTGTATGAGGACACAAGTTGGACTGTTTTAACTGAATCGGTTCTTTCGGATCACTGAAAATGAACCGATTCATGCTTCTTCAGTTTCTTGTGTCAGTGCTGAGTCTACTGACAAGCAAGTGAACCAAAGCTCACAAGCCTTCTTAAATGATTTGGCAATAGACGAATCTTCACAGGTTTGCAGTAAAGGGGACATTTACATTGTTTTGGTTCTGTGCTCAGAGGGGTTAATCATATAGATAGTGTCTCCATTTGGAAAATTAGCGCTGGTGAGAAAAAATCTGTTTAAAGGAAAGGGTTTTTTGTGAGTACTTTCTGTGGAACTTCAGTTAATATTGTAACCATTGTATTTTTCCGTACTTCAGCGTGTGATACAGAAAAATTATCAGGATTTTATTAGTGCTGGGCGGGCAGACCCACTGGAGAAAATAATCTTTAGTGCTTTCACACTTGCAACTAAAGTTCAATTTTTTCCACGTTTTACTGTGATGATGCAATTTGATGCGACTGAAAATACCATGTAATCTTGAGGTTTCGCCTCAGTCGCATCAAAATAAAAGTAATAGCGATTTTTGAAGTCGCATAGATATGACATCTCTGGGAACATGGGTGAGCATTCCTGACTTGTACAGTCGCACAATTAAAGGAGCTAATGCAGTAAAGCAGACAAATCAATTAGGCTAGCCATTTTTTCAGAATGCAGTTCACATGCACAAAACCCCGCTTTTGATAGAACTGTTTGTGGCGTGGTGTGGCAATAATGGGATCCTATAGTTACACAGAACACCTCTAACAGGTAACAGAGCACAATCTATATCTCATATGTTGTATAACAGCCCCAGATGCAATAAAGAGAACTGCACTTAAAAAAAAAAAACTATTACATAGGGGGTGGGGCTTGTTAATTGGAAAAAATAAACAAATAAAACTATCCCCCACGGACCCGATTTCTGCAGGAAAACGTGTGGTAGGGCGGTATGTGTATAAACGTGATTGCTTCAAGTTAGGTGTCCCACAAACGGCGGAGAGACTAATAATTCTAGAAATGATAACTCATGTTTAAATGAATGTCGACTACCCGTTATCTTACCGTAAGTACAAATTGGTTTGTAAAGGAAATATATATATATATGCGGGCGGGAACACTACAGCTATTCAAATTAAAAAATTTTTTTTTAACCACTTAAGACCCGGACCAAAATGCAGGTAAAGGACCAGGTCCCTTTTTGCGATTCGGCACTGCGTCGCTTTAACTGACAATTGCGCGGTCGTGCGACGTGGCTCCCAAACAAAATTTGCGTCCTTTTCTTCTCACAAATAGAGCTTTCTTTTGGTGGTATTTGATCGCCTCTGCGATTTTTAGTTTTTGCGCTATATACAAAAATAGAGCGACATTTTTGAAATAAATTAATATTTTTTACTTTTTGTTATAAGAAAAATCAAATAAACTAAATTTTAGTCAAACATTTAGGCCAAAATTTATTTAGCCACATGTCTTTAGTAAAAAAAAAAAATCGCAATAAAAAAAAAAATGGCTACCTGGTGGGAACAGCGACACTAATACAGCGATCAGAAAAATGATCGCTTAGTGACGCTGGCAATAGGGAGTGAAAGGGTTAACTAGGGTGGTGATCAAGGTAGGGTTGTCCCGATCCCTCTTTTTTAGGACCGAGTACAAGTACCGATACTTTTTTTTCAAGTAGTCGCCGATACCGAATACCAATACTTTTTTTAAATGTCCCCCACAAATGCAGCCATGTCACCCCTACCTAGCCATCGCCGCCCAGGGAACATCACAGCATTCATTTGAATAGCTGTAGTGTTCCCGCCCGCAGACACTCCCCCTTGCTCAGGATTGGACAGATCACGATCACCCATCCAATCCCGAGCAAGGGGGAGTGTCTATGCGGGCGGGAAGACTACAGCTATTCAAATGAATGCTGTGATGTTTCCGCACGATGTTTAACCCGTGCGGCGGCGGGTTGCGATGCGGCGGAGGCGTTCGGCGGCAGCAGCAGCGGCGGGGGCTCTTGCGTAAAAAGTATTCTATTCTGGTATCGGGGGTATTTGCGGGAGTACAAGTACTCCCGCAAATACTTGGTATTGGGACAACCCTAGATCAAGGGGTTAAAACTTTATGGGGGGGGGGGGGGGGTTCGGGGGCTACTCTGAACCAAACACTAAATATCTGTCACACTGACACGAAACACAGTAATCATACATATATGATCCGGAGGGGGCAGACAAAAACAAACGAATAGCCGCCTCCTCATCCCGGATCGCTCGGCCAGCCACGGGGACCGCCGCATGTACAGAGGGGGGGGGGGGGTCGCGATCGGACCCACGGCAAGGCACCAACAAATATATACGTTGATGTGCCTGCCTGTGCCATTCTGCTGATGTAAATGTACATGCGGCGGTCCGTAAGCAGTTAAATAACAAACATGTTATACTTACCTCCACTGTGCAGTTTGTTTTGCACAGAGTGACCCCGATCCACATCTTCTGGGGTCCCTCGGCGGCTGTCTCGTTCCTCCCCGCAATTGGTCACCACAGTCATGCGAGAGAGCTTGCATGGTGGTCAGTAATTGGCCGCTCACTGTATAACTCGATTCCGCCCCTCTGCGCGCTGCATCACTGGATGTGATTAACAGCAGCGCCTACCAATGGCTGCTCTGCTGTCAATCCATCCGCTCTAGCCAATCGGCGGCCAGGCTGAAGCGGCGAAGAGAATATCGGAACCACGCGGGACTTTCGAGGGGTCGGGTAAGTATAACGGGGCTGGGGGGGGGGGGGGGGGGGCCACAACCAGCAGGAGCAGATGTTTTTTCACCTCAATGCATAGATTACATTAAGGTGAAAAAACATTTTCCTTTACAACTCCTTTTAAACCTGTTCCCAGTCCTATACTAACTACCCTGGGGGATCAGCAAGTCATTAAAGCAATAGTAAACTGATGGGTGATTTATTATATTATTTTTTTCTGACCTGAAAGGTAATGTGCTAGTATATATTGTGTACTAGCACATTATGTGAAGTGTTAGCCCAGGCCATCTACAGTTGGAACACATCCCTAGTACACACTTGACCCTTCAGAGCCCCCTCCTGGTTAACCCCTTCACTGCCAGTCACATTTACAAAGTAATAAGTGCATATTTATAGCACTGATCGCTATGTAAATGGTCCCAAAATAGCGCTAAAAGTGTCCCATGTGTCCACCATAATGTCGCAGTCACAATTAAAATCGCTGATCGCTACCATTACTAGTAAAAAAAATATATATTAATAAAAATGCGATAAAACTATCCCCTATTTTGTAGGCGCTATAACTTTTGCGCAAACCAATCAATAAACGTTTATTGCGATTTTTTTTTTTTTTTTTTTTTTTGGTTTAAAAAAAAATATATGTAGAAGTATACATAGAAAAAAAGGTGTATCACGGCCTATAGAACACCTCCCAGCGCCTAACAGCGAGCACTTGCAAAAAACTACATATACAGAAAATATATACTAAAAACGTTAAAGACTCAATTAGTTAGCTGGACAGCAAAACCAAAAAAGTCAAGAAAAAGCAGCTATTTAAAATACAAACAGATATATAAAAAATGGTAAATACACTAAACATAACATTAAAATGTCAAAAATAGTAAAAAAACCATAAACAGCGCTGGTGATAATAGTCCAGTGTAGATCCCAAGAAAAAAAGATATCACCTCTACACTTAAGTGCAATAATAGTGACACAGTGTATTAATGGGAGAAAATAAGTCCGTTGATAGCTGAGTTAGAGAGATAGGAGAGCAAGCACCTTCCACCTATATTCTCGATCACCACGTGGGACTATAAATCCCCCTCTGGGGTACGCACTCACCGAAAGACCCTGAGGGTAAAGCAGTGTATGGATATCCACAGAATAATATCACTCTTCACATCAGAAGGGATCCGGTCACATGTCTACGGGTCTCCAGATCGTACAAAAAACACAGGAAAGGGCATATAGCGTAATTCCGTCTTTAATGTAGCACACAAGAGAACCCACAAATCTACAACCCTTCAAAACAATGCACGTACATTAAAATATAACAATAAGCGCATATAATCACCCTCTCCTGCAAGAGAGACGAGCTGTGCTGTCCCAATGGATGAGCTGACTTCCAGCACCTCCTGGTTTCAGACGGGACTCAGGTGGAGCGCACGTGTCACTTCCTGGCGTCGTTGAGGCCCCTCCCTGACGCGTTTCGTCATAGGACTTCGACAGAGGGACTCTGTCGAAGTCCTATGACGAAACGCGTCAGGGAGGGGCCTCAACGACGCCAGGAAGTGACACGTGCGCTCCACCTGAGTCCCGTCTGAAACCAGGAGGTGCTGGAAGTCAGCTCATCCATTGGGACAGCACGGCTCGTCTCTCTTGCAGGAGAGGGTGATTATATGCGCTTATTGTTATATTTTAATGTACGTGCATTGTTTGAAGGGTTGTAGATTTGTGGGTTCTCTTGTGTGCTACATTAAAGACGGAATACCGCTATATGCCTTTCCTTGTGTTTTTTTAT